>OX419176.1:13600000-14028543 GCA_948465475.1 Thalpophila matura | reverse complement strand
CCTAGCCTGAGGGCGTCCTACGCTTCGTTTGCCGATTCGCGGTCTCCACTCTAGAACACGTCTACTCCAACGGTCATCGGTTCTACGACTGATATGGCCGGCCCACTGCCACTAATATTAACAACAATTCTTATTTAATTTACAAAAATAAGCCTGTTTTCTAGAAGCCTACGAAGATAAGTCTACGGCGTAGCTGTATAGACCACGTCCGTCGTGCTTTCTGGCAGAGCCTACGGAAAAGTCTACGGCGTAGACGTAAATAAATAATTATTATACACATTATTCTGTGTTATTTTATGGATTAACGTTATAAAAATAACCGCAAAATTAAATGAGTGGACAAAAGCGAGTAATGGGAGACAAAAGCATTTAATTAAGTGTACAAGTATAATTAACAGGATCACGGTAATGACAACAAGATATTAAAAATTAACTTTGCAATTTAAAGTGATTTGTTCCATCAGCTCTTGTTGTGGTCTGCTCGGTAACGCCATTAGCTTATTTCCATCAAGATGAAGATTAGAAATGTATATATCGCTGAGCTAGCAGTAAAATGACACATTAAGCAAAATAATTTAATTTTAATTTTAAGGCCTGTCTTTTGCTGAGGCCGTAAAACCCAATCTAGCATTTGTAAATGTGTCATTGTACTGCTAGGTGAGCGACATATTCTTAGCAATCTGACGACATAATATAAAAGGATTATTTCTAACGGTGGACTGTAAGAGGCTAAGGAGGTAATAGTTAAGCGAGAAATTGCTTTGAGAAAACCGTAATAAGTTAAGCAAAGGTGTAAATGGAACGGGAATTCTAAATTTCCAATTCTAAAATTTTTCAGACGCTTATTTTATAAGCTCTAGGTTTAATGCCTTGGAAAACTATTCAATTCAAACTTGCTTTACGTGTACCTATAATTCAGGTTAGTCGTCCGTTTGGCAGTGACCTTCAGCCGTATCTACGTCGACGGCCGACACTAATTGCAGAAATAGCGCTGGTATTTTAATAAGGAAATCCCCAGAGGTTTCTGAGGTGTAATTGTCGTTACCGTACTTTCTTTGAGCGATGTTGATATCGCTTTGAGGTACTACAATACAATCGTTCGGATAAGGTTCTGTGTCTGCCAATATGTTTTAAAATATTTTCGGGAAAGATAGCGGACAGCTTTCGATACAAAGTCAAGGGTACAAAGCTTAGATCATAGAAACAAGTTGTTTCTATGATCTGAGGTACAAAGGCACCTCTGCCTTTTTAAATCCTCTATGGGCTAGATGTAGACGACGACAGACACTTAGGACATTTAAAAGCTAAATAAAAGAAAATGATAACTATGGACGACGACGTGGATGACAAACATAAATGAGTTTATACTCTCTACACAAATATAATATATTTTTTTTATAAATTAGGTAAATAAATTTTCCTATTCTGAGTGGCTGCGGACCCCTGGCACTCATATCACGGACCCCCAAGGGGTCCATGGACCCCAGTTTAAGAAACCCTGCCATAGGCGAACCAAATAGGAGGATTTTTTTATAGTCTAGTATAGTATATAATAGTCTTCATAAAACCTAATTGAGTTATTATTCACTTTTTATTACTTTTATATCGATACCCCACCAAAACAATACTTCAAGGACATAATTATTGTAATACACACATCAAAAGTGTCTAGGGATCAAGCATTTTTATGCGGATTTCTTGAGATTGAGATGTGGCTTTGTAATAAATTTATGATTTTATAAATTTATATGGATCCTTTTTGGTGCATTTCATAATTTGAATCAGGAACTCTCAATCAAATTCGAGTAAAAGATGAAAATAAGCTGTCAATATTTTCCCTATAAAAACATACAACGCATTGAAGACATTATTAGTGCTACTGTTTCCCTACTACTGATTAAAACCAACGTTATTATGGAGCGGCGACGTCATTTAAGCAGGGAAGAAATGCTCAGAGCCGTGGGAATGATAGAAGCTGGTTCCCGGCAACGTACTGTAGCTTTAGCTCTGAATACAAGTCAGAGTGTTATCAGTCGACTTTGGACACGTTACCGAAGCACTGGTACCGTGGCTGAGCGCCATGGAGGACGGTATCGCTGCACCACACGGAGACAAGACCGATACATTCAAATCTTAACTCGAAGAGCTCCAACAATAACCGCCATGATGTTAGCCGTGAGGCTTCATCACTCTTCAGGGAACTTAATTAGCGACCAAACAGTCAGAAACCGCTTGCATGAAGTGAACCTTCATTCCCGAAGACCGCTACGGGTACCACCTATAGCAATGCACAATCGTAGGATTCGATATCAATGGGCTCTTGAACACAGAAATTGGGCAGAAGAACAATGGCGTTTCGTGTGCTTTTCTGATGAGTCTCGTTTTGGTATGAGACCGGATACAAGACGTATACGACACTGGAGAACCCCTGGACGCCAACAGCGATTAAAATCCTGCCAGGAAGTCCATCCTTATAGTGGTGGAACCATCATGGTATGGGCGGGTATTTGGATCGGCGGAAGAACTGAGTTGATTTGGATCAGAGGCAACCTCAACGCTCAAATTTATGCTGAGACGATTGTATCAGACGTCATCGTTCCTCTACAAGTGCAAATCGGTCCCTTATTTCAGTTAATGCATGATAATGCACGACCACACACCGCAAGAGTTGTAAGACAGACTCTCGCCGCAGCTAACATCAATGTCCTGCCCTGGCCTGCTCAGTCGCCAGACTTGAACCCGATTGAGCATGCATGGGATATGCTACAGAGAAGAGCTCTGCCGAATATGGAGGGTATCCAGTCGCAAGAAGACCTTTTTTTGTTGTTGCAACGAACATGGGCGGCCATTCCACAGCGTGATTTGGATGAACTCATTTTGAGTATGCCAAACCGATGTTCTTGTGTTGTTAGTGTTCGCGGTATAAACACGGATTATTAATTGTTTAAGTTACCCAATAAAATTTTAAAGAAAACTGTTATTTCAGTCTTTTTTTCGAACTTTAATGTTAGTGGTTCAAATGTCAAAAATCCCTTTATTAGGAAAATGGCAAATTTCTTTATTAATGCAAAGGTGACTTGGTTTATCGTTACTGTGACAAACGAAAACACTTTATTTGATGAATCCTTAAAGAAAATTTTAATTAATATCAATCAGGAGAAAAGTTATTGCAAAAATATATGTTGATCCCTAGATACTTTTGATGTGTGTATTATTTATATTACAATAATTATGTCGGTCACGTTCTCAAAAGCGAACTTAGAAAAATCAAGCCACGCTCCATTCCGGAATTTCCCGAGCTCTTATTTCTGACGCGAATATGAATTGAATCGCCACCCTAAAACCAAGTGCGAGTCCTAAGTGCGAGTAGGACTCGCACACTGAAGATTCCATACAAAAAGTAAGCTTATAATCGCAAAAAAAAACTTTTTAGGGTTCCGTACCTCAAAAGGAAAAGCGGAACCCTTATAGGATCACTTTGTTGTCCGCCGTCAGTCACCGGGCCATAAGTGGAGCCATCTGCTCATAGATGGCGCTATTGGAAGTATGCAGTAGCGCCATCTATGATCATATTTCGGAACCCTTAGGGCGCGAGGCATACTCGCACTTGTCCGGTTTTTTTTTATGTGGTTATTAGTTATAGCTAACTATAAATTAACAATTTTTGTTTTTTTTCCTTTGCTTGTGCTATGGGACCTATTGCTTCATGCCAAACATGATTTCAGGATTTATTAGGATTTAATTGCGTGTGCCAAAATATGCGGCTTACCGTCCATCTGTCGCATTTAAAAAATCCGCCTCATTCAGGTCGAAATCAATTGTGTCTGTCAAGTGTGACAGACGAACGAATAAATGGCCGTATTTTTTACTGCGTTGATTTAGAAACTTGATTTTGATGATGACGCCAAGGGACGGCAGACCTAAGTAACTTTGAACTTGGTTCACGATTTCTGAGAAAAAGTTTCTTGACACTGTCGGGCAGACGAATAACGATGTGATCTTATAAGGTTTCCTTTTTCCTTTCAAGGTACGGAACCCTAAAAACTGATAAAATCGAGGTCGAGCCATCAACAAGATTCCATTCAATAACAACCCTTTTTTTGATTTCCACAAAAGTGACGAGCTATGAGATCCGTCCCACTCTAAGATATTCTCCCTCATATTATCAATTTGCATGTGCCGGAACCTATCACGACAGTTTTGACGTACAATGATAAGAAGGAATATGTAATGTATATTTTCTAGCACTTTTACGTGTTTATAAGTTCAATTGTTACATCATTCGCAAGATAACGATGTAGTGTCATTATCTCAAATATTTTTCTTAGACTGCCTAGACTCAGTTTGTACGCTTGTACAAACTATTAGGCCGCGGCCGCATCAGTACGCGCGACGCGACGGCGGCGTCGATTTCGTGAAAACAACTTCATTATATAAACATAATTATGTCGATGGCCGCACTGCAGAAACGACAAGCGAAATTTATTTGTTCAGGAAATCGCCGTCGCGTCGCTGTCGCCGTTCCGGTGCGGCCGCGGCCTTAGAAATGTCTATTTTATCAGCTATCCAACTAATAGCTATGAATATTAAAAAAGGATTCAAAGATGGAAGGAATTCAAAATACAAGTTGTCGAAATACAAGTTAATCGGTATATAGTTGATTTTGTAAAAATAAACGTAGTAAATCTCCACGAAACTTTTCCTTACAAAAAATTGTTTTCTTTAAAATAATAATTTATGTACATACCTAGCTCTGGCTTTTTTATGAAAAGTTTAGTAAAACTCACAACAACAATACTCTAAATAATTACCTTATCATTTAGAGTTCTGTGGTAATATCCTATCGATTTAGTAGGTATTTTACTGTGAATGGTAATTGGTAAGTAAAATATTCAGCACATCGAGTACACTATTGAAAACAAAGACGTAGATATTGTAGTGCAAGCAAAAACGACAACCCCTACAAAATACAATATTTTCCGCTTAAACGTTTGAAAGATTTTATTTACTTTGTTCGGATTGTGTGCAGAAGATGATTATATTTTCTACGTGAAGAAAAGGTACTTAAACACACCCGAGTTAAGGGTGCCTACATAATCATTGGTATCGCGGGCTAGGCTGCCCTGTCGATGAATATGTAGGTACCATACTATATTCAACTGGCTTTGAGACAAAACGTAAACAATATAAGTCTAACCCTACTAAATTCAAAATCACACGATGCACCGTTATTTGTTGATATTTTAGTTCATTTTACCTTGTCAGTATAATAGCAACATAAGCTGCCATTATTATACCGATATAAGTTAAGATGACCCATGAAAATCAATAGTTTACAGTGCAAGGCGCGATTTTGTATTCGGTCGGGTTAGATCTTCATTGTTTATGCTTTGTCTCACGGCCAAGTAAATATAGTATAGAGGTGAATTAGCGCTCTACATACCTACCACCGTAGGTACAAAACATGCATTTGGCGTTAGTTATTGCGCTACAAACATCACGTTCGTATGACGAATCATTTAGCTTAGTACCTACACATTAGGTGCTCGGCGTTGCGTGTGTTTCATTTGACCATTTGATTCTTAAGGCGTATGGTACCCTCAAAAAGATAAATTCCGTCGCCGTTGTGGTCCTACTACTTAAACTAACTAACATAAAAATCTAGAAAAAATATATAATAAATATTGATATGTTACCTTTATTTCGAACTAATAAAAATATTGTAGCTTAAAAATTACTGTATGAAAATAATTATTGAAATGAGGTCGTTTTTAGAACTAAATTCGCTACTGCTCCTAAACTAAAGGTGATAATTTTTCGGTTTTTGCTGGAGAATATAGACAATCCATTTATCTTGAATCGGAACTTGTTTCATTTCAAAATACGTTTTGTAGTATAAGCAGGAAATAATTTTGCTAATTTTCGCGTGCGTCTTTGCGTCTCCGCGCAGATCAACCACTATAGAAAAGGTGTTTGGAGTTACCACGCGCCTTAAAACGTGTGTTACCAAAGCGCACGCTTTGAAACGCATAATGTGTACTAGCTCTGTTTCTCCATAGCATCCAACGGTCAAAAATAGGGTCGGCGATAAAAGAAATCTGAAAACAAAACTGAAAAAACCGGCCAAGTGCGTGACGCATTTACAGTGTATGGTTCCGTAGTCAGTACGGCTACACATACATGCAGATGCTTAGACTGATATTGAAAGAAAAATTATAAAGTTATTTTTGCGGTTGATTTAATGAGGCATATTGTGCGAAGTTTTTATAAACATTTTGCAGACCTAAGGTTTTTTATCCAGTACCTACCCACTTCTGTTTTAAATACTTTTTAGATATTAAAGACTAGCCCCTAGATATGGAGAGCAAAAATGGTTCCATGGGATATGGTTACTACTGCCAAATAATTTAAACGGCGCCGTACCGCCTACCATTCCTTGGTGCGGATACTCCATGCCGGAAATCACCATTTCGAAAAGGGTGGTCCAGTGGAACCCCCACTGGACCTTTGTCTGAATGTCCACAAGTCAAGTGGGCCTGACGGCATACTAGCAGTGGTTCTCGAACAGTGTGACAGTACCCGAGACGCATTCTCAACATTCCGTGCAAACATCCCTCGCACCATTATGGAAGAAAACCACGTATAATGTACCTGAAATCGAAGGCACTTTGTCCATAGTCTCCGAATGGGGTCAAGATAACTTGGTCCGATTCAACCCAACAGGTTTGCGCGTTTACAGCTAAGAAAACCCGCTCAATAGGAATTGTTTTTAATTCCGAAAAATTGTTTGACATGATACCCACGGTTACTTTCTGACTTCACACCGCCTGACATCGACAGAGAGTTCATCCTCACTCATTAGAACCTAATTGGTCACACACAGTGCGGTTTCAGAGGAACTTCCTTCAACGAACTCTTCAATTGTGGAACGAGCTTCCTGTCAAGGTTTCTCGGTGGACTACAGTATGGGATTCTTCAAGAAGGGAGTAGCTTTTTAAAGGGTTGGTAACGCGCATGTGATGCTCCTGCTGTTGCAAGTTTTTCATAGGTAACGGTAACCACTTACCATAAGGCGGGCCGTACGCGTGTTTACCATCATAGTGGTGTAAAAAAAAATAAAGATATGAATGAAGCGAGGGAATGGAAAACGCTAACTCAGGTAATTTCCGATCAATTTCCGTCCCTGAAGTGTTACTCCAACGATCATTCCATTTGAGAACAAGGCGAATTATCACGCTGTTCAAAATCATGATTTCATAAATGGACGGTGACAAGCAATGACGAGTTAACCAATTTTTTGTTTCAAAATATTGTAGATAGCATTGGGTTCAGTACCCCGTTCATGAGTTTTTTTGACGTGTAGTATCGTTAACGTAAGCATATTTTGAATTGAAAATACACGTTTGTTACACAATATTTATATAAATTAAATACTTAATTAGTTTCTCTGTATTTTTTAAAATGTGCAAATTGTATGTATGTATGTATCTTTATTTATCAACGTTTCACAATATTCATGTAATTAAACAAAGCAATATAAATATAAAAAAAATAAAATATAAAATTTTATCAAAATGTTCCAGGACTGCTGTATTTTAAATTCAAAATATGCTTACGTTAACGAAACTATACGTTAAAAAACTCATGATAGGGGTACCTACAGATGTTTATTTCATGCAAAAACAATATCATTTTTTTTTCAAAATTTTGTTTAACACGTATTGCTTATCACCGTCTAAATATAAATTAGTCATGCGAATACGCATGCGAATTTTCATATTTGCCGAATTATATCTTAATGGCATTCGTAAATCCCTCTATCCACAGATTTAGGCCATCCGTAGACCCATAAATATTTATTTTGGCAGCAGTTGTTAATTTTGTTTATTGGTTTTATTAATAAAGCACCTAGGTATTATATTGACTAGCTTTCGGCGAACAAGACTATTTAGTAGGTACCTTTGACTTATTAATTTTATTTAAGTATTAGATATGTTATTGTACGAATAATATATAAATAAATAAAATATTAGTCGTATTCGTGCTCGCCGAATAGTAGAATCAAGATTTGTGTATTCTTTGCATCATTATCCATTATAAATCAATGTACCAATGCAGCTATGTTAATGTGTCAACTTAAGCTCTAGGATACCTAAATGAAGAATGTGTCTCAAAATGACCTTTTACTTTAAAATGTTTGTCGCTTTTTCACTATATATTTTCACCTTCTTACAATTCACTATTTTCTCGCGAGTATCCAATAGCTGACATAAGATGACGCTCATGATGTTTTCATTAAAATTTTTCAACCCATGTTCTCGATTTGTATTATATTTCCCCAGTTCTCCTCCTCTCAATTGGCCACTCCACCACCGTTAAGGGTTGTAAGTGGAAGCTTAAGAATTATATCAAGTGGATGTGAAGTATTCCCTGATATTTCTACAGCCCGCCTACTCACAAGCGTTATTTTTACCCGACTGCGGCGAAACCCAAAAGGAGGGTATAGTGTTTCACCTGTATGGGAATGTGTAGTAGTAGTAGTAGTAGTAGTAGTGGTAGTAGTAGTAGTAGTAGTAGTATGTGGGTATGTATGTATTTCCGTTTCTGTGTTCCCTCCTACAGACCAAACGAGTGAACGGATTTTAACATATGACATATCATTAGATTTGTATTGACGTCGCGAGTAACATAGGCTATATGTATTATGAAAAAAACCAATATGGCGGATTTTAATCGCCATTAAGTGAAGTCGTAAAAAATAAAAAATAACTGACATGGTCATGTGGGATATCAAAATGAAGGGCTCAAAGAGACGATTACGAAAATATATATATCTTATACATTAAAAAAATATTTCTCTAAAAAAAAAACAGAATGATTTTTATTTTTTTGTTACATCATCATGTGGGGTATCCAAATGAAGGACTTGAAGAGACAGTTCTGAAAATATATAATATATGTTATAGACATCAAAAACTAAAAAGAGAAAAATAAAAATAGAAAATTAAAAATTTTATAAAAACCCGACCGCGGTGGGTACGTCTTAACTGAGATGTTATAGAACCACCAAAGGAAAACAAGACATTGGAGTCGGGACCCAGTGTTCCCGGGTAATATTCATGTAATGGGTCCCGACTCCAACGTCTTGTTTTCCTTTGGTGGTTTTATAACATCAGTTAAGACATACCTACCGCGGTCGGGTTTTTATAAAAAAAATAATTTTCTATTTTTAATATATTTTTATGTATTAAAACAGATAACCATTCCCCTTAGGTACAAATAAACGATGATAAAATTAAACAGCACATATGTCAATTGTCATCTCTATTCATTGTCATACAAATGACAAGCATAGTTGTATTATTTAATGAGTGGTTAAATTAAGAGGCGTTTATAAGTAAGAGGGTACATAAATTATGTTTATTGTAGGTACGTGACTATGTATTTTTTTTTAAGGATCGCTAAGGAGATTTGGTGCTTTCATATCGTATTTTTTCATCTATAGAGTTATTCTATTTTATTAGAATCCGGTATATTATTTTACTTGTACCTAATATTGCTTCTTCTCGAATTTTGTCTGAAATCTTATGAGTATTTTATATTTTAATTTTAATTTACTATAAATACGATTTTTTTATAGTGAGTTTAAGTATCATTATTTATTTAGAACGAGGCTACTACAATTAATTTTGTCCCTAGACGCTTTTTCGTTCTATACCGTACCTATAACTATTGAAACTGCAACCGTAAATGCTAGATTTCCATATCGCAATCTGATTGATAAAGAAAAAATCTACAATCTGTAGATGTTATTGGGTTCACCGATAAAATGTCAGATTTATTTATTGCGCAGCTGTAGTAGTAGGTACCTAAAGACGGGTGAGAACCCTTGTCACAAGTTACTAACAACAATGTCAAGTTTGCAGCGATTTCGCAACTATGTCGTACCTACCTATTAACTATTAATTGATGCGACAAATCGCAGACGAGGGAAACAGTTGGAATTATATCAGGGGCTATCAAAATGTGTGAAAACAGCGTCCGTCGTCAAGGTTCCTAACGCCGCCCCAGGGGCCTGAATTATGCTAACATTGTACAAAATAATCAACCATTCTAATCAAACGAAAATTTTGACCCAACAAATATTACTGACAGCTTTTTGCGATAAATTGGTCGCACAAATATTTGTAATGGAGATTTATATCCAAAATGTAGGCGATAAACGCCCGTATTTATTGGTCTCTGCAAACTATGGACGAATAAATGTGGCACTCAACATAATTATGTTAATAAAACAGTTTCCCTATAAAAGTACGTAGGCAAAAATACATAATGCTAATCATCATATAATTGTATCCATAGTTTATCTTAACAAGACATGTGCCTAGGGTTGCCAACCGTACTCTAAAATAGAGTATTGTACTCTATATCATGTAGGCGTCCTCTATAATCTATAACACTAATAGAGTACGCTAAAATACTCTTTTTTACACAATGTTTACTATATTAGTGCCAGTCATAATAATATTATGCAAACCCATATTTATCAATTTATCATAACCAAAAAAGTCGAATATTTACTGTTAATATGTTGGTATCCCCAATTCCCCAAGCCACATTCGGATGTTTCTGAACTCAACCACTAATGTTATTAATGTTATTATGTCAATGTCATGTCACAAGTTTTGAGAAGTGTTTTGAGGGTACGTTAATTTTGACGCAAGAAAAATTCTCGATTCTCCACTGTGTTCTGACACTTGTGACTGTTTTTTGTTTGGAAAACTTTTACT
Organism: Thalpophila matura; assembly: GCA_948465475.1. Lineage (NCBI taxonomy): Eukaryota > Metazoa > Arthropoda > Insecta > Lepidoptera > Noctuidae > Thalpophila > Thalpophila matura. The sequence continues at coordinate 14,017,753 of OX419176.1, read as the reverse complement.
GAGCTACTACAGCATTTACTGAGAGTCTTTTCGGTCATGGATGTGAAGTGGCGGAAAGAGAGAAACAGAGCTTCATTGAAATTGATTAAGAATGAGCTCTTGATCTTTATAAATTTAGAGTAAGAATGTTTGGAGTCATACAATTCTTTTAAAAACCATGTAAAATTGTTATGTGCTGCAAAAAGCACAAAAAATACCTTTTTAACCATTTAAAATTGGAGTAATTGTATGTGACCTATTTGTTAGTTTATAAGACAGGCCGTTGAGAATGTCTTTTTGTATGGTGTAATGTGTCACTCATGTCAATAAACTAGTTAGACTCCAACCGTGGTTTCAATACTTTACATTGGCGACGAGTACGAATTAAATTATATAATTTACGCTGAATCTACGCGTATTTACCATCATTTTACTCGGTGTGTGACGTAAGGGTGTGGGCAATAAGATTTATCGCGATGCCAGTCGGTAAAATCGAACCATTTGATATTGCCTCAAAACAATGGCCGGTGTACATACGACGTGTCAAGCAGTTCATTGTGCTAAACGAGATCAAACCGGAACTAAAAGTACCATTGCTAATTACCGTTGTCGGTGATGCAACTTATAATTTGATGTGTGATCTGTGCGCACCGGTTAATCCAGAGGATAAAACCTTTGATCAGTTGGTAGAATTAGTTCGGGCTCACCTGGAGCCGCAGCGTTCAGAGATTGCCGAACGTCATATTTTTCGTCAAAAAAGACAGCGACCTGGAGAATCGTTAACTGCGTATTTACAAAATCTAAAGCATCTCGCGGTCACGTGCAACTTTGGCAACCGACTTGAGGTGGACCTCAGAGATCAATTCGTATCGGGTCTAGCGAGTGAAGTGATGAGGTCTCGAATATTTGCGGAGAGATCAATCGATTACAAGAACGCGGTGGAGCTAGCTCTGGCTCTGGAGGCGGCGGACCGGCACGCGGAAGTTAGTGCCGGTGGATCGGCCGCGACAGGGAGCGCGGGCGCTGAAGGAGGCGAGGGTGGCAGCGAGGCGGGGGAGGGCCTGCTCGTAATGCGCGCCCGGCCCAGACGCGCCAGGCAGCAAGGAGGCGAGGGTGGCAGCGAGGCGGGTAAGGGCCTGCTCGCGATGCGCGCCCGGCCCAGAGGCGCAAGGCAGCAAGTAGGCGAGGGTGGCAGCGAGGTGGGCGATGGCCTTCTCGCGATGCGCGCCCGGCCCAGTGGCGCAAGGCAGCAGCACTCGGGAGATTCGGCTGCGCCCGCAGGCGGCGGTGGACCCCGAGACGGCGCGAGGAACGGCGCGAGCTGCTGGCGGTGTGGCAAAAACCACCCCGTAAACGGATGTCGTTACGCGATTTACAATTATTGCGATAGTTGTAATCGGCGCGGACATTTAAGTGTGATGTATAGCAAAGTGCCTAATTGTAAGAGTAGTGATACACGACGTCAGAATTTTGTAGATGATTGTTGCGAGGATGGTTTTTACAGCTCAAGAATTGAACCTCATGGTTATATTTTAGTGGATATACATTTACAGCAGGTATCAGCTTTAAAAGTGCGTTTGTATGACATAAAAGGTGGCGGCAGACCATTGCTAGGCCGAGAATGGCTGCGGGCTTTCAATATATTTCAAATCAACTTAAATGAATCTATTGAGGATGATCGATTTGTGAGCCAGTCGTACATAGAGTTTCTCGAAGTGTTCACCGACCAGTTAGGTGCTTGTAAGAAATCGTTGCGTTCACAGTTAATGGATTGTGATAGCGTATACGTGTGCGCGCGGCCCGTGTCGTTGGTGCAGCGGGTAGGAGAGCCCGGGTTTCGTTCCGATTCCGCCAAGCTTTACATGATTGACAAAACCCCTGACCCAACGGATTTCACTCAGATACAACGCTTTCTCGGGTTACTTCATTGCGACGGATTTATTCCCAACTTGAGTTCGTTGCTCCATCCGTTACATAATTTTTTGAAAAAGAATATCAAGTGGGGTTGGGATTCGTGTTGTGCGGAAACGTTTGAAAAGGCAAAGAAGGTGTCGTTAAGTTGTTGGCTCATTATGAGGAGGAGCGACCGCTCGTGCTGTTCGTGGGCAGTAGCTCGCACGGCGGAGATATCCCACAGACGGCGGCTAGTAGGCTGCAGCGTTGGGCTGCGCGGCTGGTGGGCCACGATTTTTCTATAGAATTTGTGGAATCAGCGGATAACGGTCCGACTGATACTCTGTCATTTTCATATTGGGCACCTGAGTGGCCCACTTCTCACATAGTTTATTTACATTATGTCGAGGATAAGTTGCATTTAGACTTTAAGGGTAGTGCTAAAGAAACTCAATATGATTCGCTTCTTTGTAGGGTGCTACGTTATTAATTGTTCGGTTGGCCGGAATCGGCTAGTTGTGATGAAGAAAAGTTAGTGCACTGGCGAGCACTACACAGTCAGTGCCATTATTATTTCTCTGCGATCTATTGGTGCTCGGTTCGGTATTCCATCGCAACTAGGGACCGATAATGGCCCACCTTTTTTCTCAGAAGAGTTCTAACAATGTTGTAAACATAAATAGATACCTAAAAACATAACACATCGGCACCGTAGGTATAGGCCCCAAGGTAACGGTGAGGTGGCGAATGAGGATGTTTTAGCAGCTTTATATTGATTCTTATTTTATTACTGTTATAATTATTGTAAACTTGTGGCAACGGGAGTGTCACCGGCGGTGGCTACGCTGGGCAATCGTTTGCGAGGTCGACTGAATGCGGCGAGGGTACGCACGGCATAGGACTGACAGGTTGCCAACGCAGGCGGCGCTCTCGACAATATTTGGTTTAGGGTGGGTGACCCTATTCTTGCGCGCGATTACTCAAGGAGGAGAAGTAAGTAGGCGGAAGTTAGAGTAGTCAATAAGACGGGACCAGTTCCATTTAAGAACATTTAAGTGAGGTAGGTAACCGATGAGTTTGTGGATGCTTCGAGTAGGCTGGGAACTGACTGACTGACTGGCACATACGGCCTAAACGTTAACGTCGTCTCCACCCAGTTTCAATGCATTAACTAGAGCGTTGCGCGCCTATGAATTTAATGTTAAGTAAACTGTTATTTAAAAGGGGAAAGATGGAGTAATTGTATGTGACCTATTTGTTAGTTTATAAGACAGGCCGTTGAGAATGTCTTTTTGTATGGTGTAATGTGTCACTCATGTCAATAAACTAGTTAGACTCCAACCGTGGTTTCAATACTTTACAAAAATAAATGATACTCTTTTTTGGAAGTCCGAACTGTTTATTTACCTCCTTTGAAATCAGATATACTCTATTTCTTCTTATAAAAGTTGGCAACCCTACATGTGCCTAATGCCAATCTTCTTTTTTTTATTCGCGTTCCCTTTTGTTTAATATGTATGTATAGGTATGAAACACATTTAAAAACGTACATTTTACTGCGATGCAATAAAAACGTCAACTCTCACCGTGAAGCACCGCAAGCTGAAACTCAATGTCAAGTTGTTTTAAAACGATGCTTTTACTCGTTAAGCTTCGTTATTTTAAAATATATAAACGTACTGCCTCTGCAGATTATGAGCTAGAGTGCAGACTCAACCTTTGCCCGCACTTTTGAAAGCAAACAATCTTAATTAAACACTGATTTGAGTTATGACGTAAATGCTTTTGTTTTGTGGACCCTCTAAAGGAATACCTTTTAATTAGAAAACGTGAAACGGCCGTACTTATCTTGGAGGCAGTTTCATATTGTGTTTGTAATAAAAATAGAAATAAATTGTTTTAGATCTGGTACAAAAGGGCAAGAAGCATAGAAGATTTAGATAACGATAGGGCAGCCTTCGGGGATATACAGGGAACAAGGGACGATCGAAGGCGTCATGGCCCGTGTAATTAGGCCGTGACTTGCCCGACCTTTTGCCCATCTGCGAGGTCGGGCCCTTATTTTACTTTTATTTCAACTTTCAATCTCTTTTCATCCATCACCTTTTCCCTCCAAAAAGCTTATGACTTCCAAATTGAATGGGTTATTTTCAGCCTTATTCAAATAAGAACGATTAGCCTTTAAAAGTTTTGGGTACTTATAAACTTTGTTTCTTCTGTCAAGTGCGAACTATAGAAACAACTTTCAATTCATCTGAACTATTATTATAAATCAGTATAAATAAAGATTGGTTGTGTGTTAAATATCGCTATTTATAGGAATATGATCCTTTACTTTGTAGTAAAATGGAGCTTTTCTGTGAATATTTTTACTTTTAACAATATTAATGCAATTAAGCATATACAATTAACATTACGTATATAAGCGTAAACATTATTACAATACATTTACATGTGGGTAAATTCGACGAAAGATAAAATCAGGAATAAGTAGACAAAACTGCAGCTCAGCGCGCGAGTTTATTGCTACTGATCTTTCCATGCAGTGCATTATATACGAAAGTGCGACACAAAATCGACACCACTGTAGTTCGAAACCGCGGCCCCTGTGAAGAGATTTGGAGCTGAAAAACAAATAACCAATCGTTTAAAAGACCGCTTAGGATAGGTTTGAACGGTAAGCACGCAACGGTGGCTAAAATAGTTGGGACTAGGGCTGATAGAACATAACTACGTAAAATGTAAAAACTGAGGAGATTAATGACTATAAGAACATTTGCGATTATTTTCGCACTTCAGTGGATCCAAGCTAATCCTTCGAACAAGCGGCGTGCATTCGATGTTCCGTATGGTTCGCACTACAGTTTTGTCGCAGCGATATTTGCACTTGGTATTGTCGCGCTTGTATCTATACTATCTATACTTCTATACTAATATTATAAAGAGGAAAGATTTTTTTGTTTGTACCGAATAGGCTCCGAAACTAATGGACCGATTTTAAAAATTCTTTCACTAATAGAAAGCTACATTATCACTGAGTAACGTAGGCTACTTTTTATCCCGAAAAAATGCACAGTTCCTGTGGGACACGCGGACGAAGTCGCGGGCGAAGTGCTAGTTTTACATACTTACCTAATTATTTATTAGGTTGACTCACCTGTTTCATTTTCTCTCATGTTGGCACGACCTATTTGAGAATAGGTCAGAGGGTGGCGGAAACATTAGGTAAGTCAGATAAATTGGTAGCGAGGCTAGCTGACTCATTAGGTAGGTATGCATCCTAGGTGTTAGGTTCACAGCTTTTGTTCTAAGAATCTAGAGATTTCAATACCTATATTCATTCCCGTTTATGATTTTACCACACATTACACAGGTACCTATCCAATTATTTATAGGTAATTTTATTAAAAAGAAAAATATGAGATGAAAATTATGATTTGACATAATTATGGGTAGGTACCTACTTGTTCCTCTTCACCGCAATCAGAATACAAGATCCACCATACTGCTTTGCTCCAAAATGAAAATGAGTACTTAATTGTTATGATTAATTAATACAATTATTACCAACTTTTTGCTATGTAATGCAAATAACAATAAATTTAAAAAGTTGTATCATTATTATAATTCCGCATTTTGCTGCTGACTGAAAGTCACGCGAAGACGCAGACATAGGTAAGCGGTTGTCAAATAAAAAAGCTTAACGTTTAAGTATTGAGTGGCTACGGAATATAGATTACGAAATATAAAATACATTTTTATGTAAAAATGTAGGTACTTATAAGAACAATGAAAAACTGGAGGGGGTCATTGCAATTTTATGGCTCCGGCCATGTGCCGCCACTGAGCCGTGATTTACTAGTAGGTATAATTTATGATCAGGCGAAGCTGCACGTCTCGAATAAAAAGGGTTACATGACACGTAGCCAGTCTGACTAATAAATTATTATAATCGCGCAGGTTTGTGAGGATGTATGAATGTTTGTTACTCTTTCACGCAAAAACTATATACAGTACCTACGGATTTTGATGGTCCTTACTTTAAAGGTACAGCTTAAATATCAGAATAACGTATAGACTATCTATACTAACATTAATATTACGAGTATAAAGAGGAAAGATTTTATTGTTTGTTTGTTTGTACCGAATACTTAGGCTCCGTAACTACTGAACCGATTTTAACCATTTAACAGCCACTTTTTATCCTGAAAAAATGTACAGTTCCTGTGGGCTACGCGGACGAAGTCGCGCGAAAAGTACTAGTAATTTCCAAAGATATTGTTAGAGTTCCTGCGTGAGAATAAAAAAATCTTTTAAAAAATTTGCATAAATTTAATTTACGCGGGCGTAATCGCAGGCTGCAGCTAGTTTTATATAAAGCACCCGGGCGACAAAGCTTCGCTCGGCGATGAACTTAGTAAAAGTAAAATAATATCTAAATACGAAATTAATTTTATCCAAATCGTTAGAGCCCGTTTCCAAGATACCATTCATACAGGGTGGGAGGTTGAACAGTGGAAATACACATGAGTACAATGACCCCTTTAAATATTTCCACTGTCTAAACTGCCACCCTGTACCTATACTTAATATATACAGGGTGTCCCACGGCTATGCCACATGGAGGAAAAGTACTTTAAATATTTGAGATAGGAAGTTTTGCTTTATGAAAACTTCACTTTATTTTTGAAATTAAGTAATACTGCATTTAAAAATTGTTTAAAAGTTGCTTGCTTCATCTGGGAATCTAACCGACGAAATGTGAAAAAACATCCTGTATTTTTATGATGCCGATTGAAAGGGTAAATTGTAAGCATTAATTCCTTGTAAGTAACATGGTATCCTACATCAAGGGAACACCGTAACTTTTTATTTTTTTTCAAATTCGCCTACTGTCTAGCTCACAGCAAAGATGCATTCAAATGGTATTTTATTGCATTTATCATGCACTTATAAGGAAAACAGTATAAAAAAATACTTATTACTAAATAATCAAAGCTATCTACGAAAATCAACACGAAAACTAATTCTAATTAATTATTTTCCTAAAATTAAATGTAAAATTTCACCATGTTATTCTAATTTATGATACTATGTTCCTTAGAAGGAATTAATGCTTATAATTAACCCTTTCGATCGGCATCATAAAAATATAGGATGTTCATTTTTTCACATTTAGTCAGTTCTAATCCCAGATGAAGCAAGCAACTTTTTACAAATAAAGTAATCTTAATTTTAAAATTAAAGTGAAGTTTCCATGAAAAAATCTTCCTATCTCAAATATTTAAAGTACTTTCCCTCCATGTGGCATAGCCGTGGGACAACCTGTATACAAGAATTGCCCAAGTAATAAAATAATATACTTAAAATGGCCTACTATCCCTTTAATCTACTACCTCAAGATTACATTAAAACTAAGCACGTAACTTCAGAGATTCCTTGTAAAACTTTACATAAACATTTCTACCGCGAGTTGAAAAGTTTAAATTGTATAAGTACGTTGATACCTGAAATTCGTGTGTAACTACATCACTACCTTGGAAAAGTTTCGCCTTTTGATAGAATCAACCGATGTCCGATACATATATTTGACATGTAACGTACGGTATCAAGTGAAAGGAAAAACTTGCTGTTATCAATGTCAAACGTCTTGTTAAAATGTCATCTACAATTTCCATGCTTTGTATTTACGTTCGGTTTACTGTCCACGCGGTTAAATAAACAGTTGTTTAGTTGGTATTACCCGCAAACGTGAGCAATATTGATATTTTTAGTCATGATAGGCAAGGGCGTAGCCAGGATTTTGTTCAAAGCATAACTAGATTTTCCTTGAAAACATAGTTAAGTATAGGAAAGATGTACGAGATGATCCCCTTGAGAAGAATGCTCGTAGTTGAAACGATTTTCAACTTGACGCGAATTAATCAATTTATGAATGATTTAAAATGTTTTTTCTTTTAATATTTTTTATTTGTCGAAAGGGTTAAGAAAACATTTTGTAAAAATTACCGAAACATTTTTCAGTACATTTTTTTAACAGGTAGGTAAAGGAACTAGGACTCCATTTATGAGTGTGTTATTTCTACAGAAGCATAGGGCGACTTTGTTCGCGAAATCGATCCAAGTAAAGGGAATGTCGTCGCTATTCACTAACGTCACATAAAAGAACTGGAATTGTCACTGCCATGTGTAGGTAAATAAAATGCAATAAAAAAAATGCATGTAGGTGTGTGTCCTAAAATCATCAATATTGGTTAGCAGTTATTGAGAACATTGCGGACATACAAACATAAAAAGGGCAAAAATACAGAATCTCCTTTGTTTAAAGTAGGTTAAAAATGATTACAATAAATTATGTAGGTAATACCATAAACATTTTTTTTATGTTTATACGTAGGACCAGTTTTTTAGTAGGTCCCTATTGCTCAAAAGAAATCTCGACAATGTATCATTTACCTATTTGGAATAGGCTCGGTAAAGTCGCCGAGAAACTCAAATCCCAAGATTGACAAACAAAAACCCCATTTAGACGTGGTATATTATAGTTCACGAAAAATACGCGCGTCGACGTCAGGTCGGCTTCAAGCCTTCAATACGTGTCGGAGGCGGACGCAGACTCCTCACTAATGTGGTGATTCCCCTTCCCCCCGGACCTCTGAGGAGTTCAGACGCATTTAAACAGACTCACTCGCGCAATTTAAAAACAAATAAAATAAAAAGTAATTAATTTAAATCGTAACGCAAAAATAGGAGTGCATAAAAGTGTGGAGGTATACGGTGGCCTGCGAAACCGTCGTCTGCTTCGGTGAATCACCACGTAAGCGCCGCCTGCATCATCACCGCCCACTGCTGTCCAGGCCCCACCCCCAAGGGCGTATCCGAGACGGACCATCGAGCAGCGCTCGCGCAGGACTATCGCCTTGAGTGGGAGGTACGTGCCTGTGCTCCTAGTATCACCAGACAACACGTCTCGCCGCGCGCAGTGCGAACTGTATTATAACCTACGCATTACGCACTGTGCAACCTCTATACGCCGCTGACCGCCTAGTACCCGGGACGAATAAACGAACAAAATGCCGATAAATCGCACTCCACCTAAAACTGCCGAAATTGGTGATCAAAATCTATGCGCTCCGAATATTACTCAATCCGGATCTGCCCCAAATCTAACACTGGTGGAAACTGAATTTGTTACTACTCGTAATAAGCGTAAACGAGAAGATGACGTCTCGTCCTTTATGCTGGAGATACGTGAACTCCTAAAATCTTCCACAGCACAGACGGACAGTAAGTTTCTGGCACTCCAAAAATCTATGAATGAAATAATTACCCAGAATGTGGAAATTAAAAAATCATTAGATTTTACCACAAAGCAATACGATGACATGGTGGTTCAGATGGCCCAAATTGAGTCCGAGCGCAAAGCCGACCGGAACTACATAAACCAACTTGAGGATAAAGTTGAAAATATGGAGCGTTTATTATCCTTGTCTAAGATGGAGGTTAGAAATATACCAAAAATGGAGGGGGAAAGTAAAGAAGATCTCTGTAAAATAGTAACAAAAACAGCGAATGTCCTAGAAATCACTCTGCAACGTCAGGAAATCAAAGATATCTACCGCATAAAAAAGAAAAATGGCACAACCCCAATCGTTGTCGACTTCGTCAGTGTCACTACTAAAGATAACATCCTGCAAAATCTTCGAAACTTCAACCAAAAGAACAGCCAAAACAAACTCAATACAGCCCACATAAAACTAGAAGGCCCAGCGAAACCTATTTACCTCTCAGAAAGCCTCACCCAAAAATCGCAACGGCTGTTTTATATGGCACGAAAATTTTCCACAGAAAATGACTTCAAGTTCTGCTGGACTTCACTCGGAAGAGTATTCCTTCGTCAAGCTCTGGGGAAACCTCATTTTTTGATCAGAAATGAAGCAGATCTCCTTAAAATTGTGCAAGAAAAATGACTCTTGTTTTCAATGTTCTTGTTTTCAATAGATTCCTTTATATTCTTATACTGTAATTTTCAAAAAATCAGACACCCACATACAACAAAACCTAAGAATCACACTACCTTCATACACACTCATACTCCACAAACACACAAACGGAACCCAAGAAACCAATCAAATCACATTAAAACACACCAAACTTTCACTCGCATAATAACCGTCCGAATTGAGATTCCTTGTCTATTTTACTTAGCAACTTCAACGCGCAACAGTAACATAGCTATTTTATTCACGCGCAAAATAACCGTCCGAATTGAGATTCCCTACTTATTTTACTTAACAACCTCAAGGCGCGACACTAAAATTTCTATGTTATTCAGTGTTTAATACAGACGACATAATCTCGGTAAATATAGACAATATCGTAGCAGCAACTGCCTATCACTGTGATACAGACACATGTAACACCATTATAGATACCTCAAAGCCATCACTAAGAATAGCAGTACAAAATATACGGAGCATCTACAAAAACCTAGACAACCTAATGGCCCAGTTAGCGAGAATTTCATGTGACATAGACATAATCATTCTAACTGAATGTTGGATAAGCGAACATAAACCGATACCTAGCATGGAAAATTACATATTATACTCTTCTAAAAGGTGTCTTAACCAGAACGACGGCATAGTAATCTATGTAAAGAAGCACATAAAATGTACAGTGGAGGAACCAGAACCTATAGGAGCAAATTTTATTCTTTTAAAAATACATCCAGACATCGTTATACTAGCTGTCTATAGGTCACCTTCAATATACTGCACAGACTCGTTTCTATCCTCACTCGAAAATATAATAAAACCCTTAAAGACTGCCAACATGATACTTGCTGGGGATGTAAATATCGACATCAAACCGAACAGTAATGATAGGAATAATGCCTCGTATTTAAATCTAACTGCAGAACTGGGTCTTCTATCTGGCCATACGTATCCGACAAGGGTCAATAGTTGTCTGGATCATGTAATGCTAAATACCTCCCGGCCGGCGACAATACTTGTAATAGACTCAACAGTAACCGACCATGCTTTAATTCTTCTAAACTTATCTCACACATATCAACGGTCAAATAAAATAAAGTACGTAACTAGGATCGATTACCCCGCTGCTCTTGAACATCTAAAGAGCTTAGATTTCTCCGATATAAATGCTGACTCTGACGCAAATGTGGCCACATCACAATTCATTCAAACATTGTCCTCAGTCATAGCAACTCACTCGATAGCTACCCGCGTGCCCAATAGGAAAAGAATCCTAAAACCCTGGATAACACCGGGCTTACTCCGATGTATACGCCACCGGGATAGATTGCATAAAAAATCATTGAATGATCCAGATAATACTATTGCCCAAACTTCTTATAAAAGATACCGTAATTACTGCAACGCTCAACTTAGGAAACTAAAAATTAACTACGATAAATCGCTATTAAATACCGCAAAAAACACCAAGGAAACTTGGGACGCAGTCAAATCCATAACAAACCTAAAAAATCAGAAAACCTCAGCGGATAATTTGATCACTGATGAAGAAAACGCTTCAAAAACTATTGATGAAATAAACGTTTACTTTAGCAACGTAGGGAAAGAATTAGCAAACAAAATTACTTTATCAAGCGGCAACTCCCAACCATCCCCGTATAAGTTTGATATACCATCAACTTGTGACTCTATTGTCTTACTCCCCCCGGATGAATCTGAGATAGAGTCCTTGATCACGAACTTAAAACATGACTGTGCTACTGGGTGGGACTCTATCTCCGCAACTTTTTTAAAGTTAGGCAAAGTTATTTTAGTCCCACCCCTAACAAAACTCATGGAAATGTGCTTCGCACAGGGAATATTCCCACAAGATCTTAAAAAATCAATAATTACACCTGTCCACAAGGGTGGAGATCAAACGGATTACAAAAACTACAGACCAATTTCAGTTTTGACAGCGGTATCAAAGATTTTAGAAAAACTTTTAAATAATAGACTCAAAAAATTCATAGAACACAACAGAATTTTATCAGAAGCACAATTCGGGTTCAGGTCGGGAAAGAGCACAGAAGATGCGGTAAACCATTTGGTAGATTACGTCACAGCAAAGGTGGACGCAAAACAAAAATGTCTTGGCGTCTTTCTCGACCTAGCGAAAGCTTTTGATACCGTCTGTATTTCGACCCTTGTGCAAAAGCTAGAGCGCGTGGGAATTCGAGGAAACGCCGTCAATATTTTTAAGGACTATCTATCTAGTCGTACACAAAGAGTGAAGTTAGGCAAACACATAAGCGCCGAATCACAGGTCAGTTTCGGCGTCCCACAAGGAAGTGTCCTTGCCCCGAGTCTCTTCTTGATTTATATCGACGACCTGTGCCAACAAACACTAACAAACGGTAAAATATTCTCATATGCTGATGACACAGCGTTGATATTTCACGGAGGGACTTGGGAAGAGGTACAACAACACGCAGAAGTGGGACTTCATAAAATAAAATATTGGCTAGAGGCAAATCTACTAACTCTCAACTTAACAAAAACTACTTTCATGCAATTCACCTTTGCAAAAACAGAACCACCTGAAATAAACATTAAGGTACACTCCTGCAACTTTCCAAATAATAACGCGCACTGTTCATGCATGTCCTTGAAAAAATCTACGTCTACCAAATATTTAGGAGTACTTGTAGACAGTAAACTAAACTGGCGCCCTCACATAGACCTAATTACATCACGCACAAGAAAGCTAATCTGGGCGTTCAAAAAGTTAAGATATGCAGCAGACTTAAACCTACTTCGTACAGTATATTATGCACTAGCCCAGTCAATACTGGGTTACTGTATCACGGTCTGGGGAGGGGCGTGCAAAACTTACATGATCAACTTGGAAAGAGCACAAAGATCACTCCTCAAAGTCATGACCTTTAAACCGTACCGGTTCCCGACAGTAACCCTGTACAAAAACTGTCAAGTGCTAACAGTAAGACAACTGTACCTACTCAATCTCCTCCTAAAACAACATCGTATTACTCCCTACAATGACCACAACACACACAAACGTACTATCGTCAACATTTGTACATCGGTGAAATGCAACTCTGCCTCAGCAAGACGGCAACATATGTTCTTAGCAACATATAGCTATAATAAAGTAAATAAGTTATTAAACATAAACCCTCTCACACAGAACCAGTTGAAACATAAAATAAAAAACTGGCTCCAATCGTTAGACTACGCACATACTGAAAAAATACTACAGTGAGCAACACAAACATACAGTACATACCCCCAACCACAAACACCCACACATCACACAAATACACACCCCCTACACATCACACAAACATACCCTTACACACCCACAGACATCCTCACACACACAAGATTAAATTTTTGTATGCATGCTTTTTATCTACCTAATTTTTATAGTTTTTTTTATTGCATACTAGCGACATAAGCGGGAGAAGACACTGACTCCTGTAACACAGGTATCAACCTAGCTCAGGAGTCAGGGCTTCAATATTAAATATGTAACAGTGTTTTATGTCAATAAAGAATTATTTGATTATTTGATTTGATTTGATTTGTATGCAAGTCTGTTTGTTTCCCTAGACCTCCCTTACAGGCCGTCCCCCGAGTCTGCTGCCCCCTTTACGTACAAGAAACAATATAACTTACTCCCTCAATAAAACTACGTAATTTGATTTCAAACTGTTGTTTAAACGGTAACCTACATTTTCATTATTATCTCGACACTACTTTTTCCACCCCACCTAACTTAAACCATAAGATTTAGAAATAAATTAATTTCTATTATTCGTGCGTGACGTTAACATTATTTATAGTTAAATTGGAATAGGATAGAATTCGCGAAAAACAACTTTCTTTTATTATAACGATATTAAAATTTGGTAGTCTCTACTGCCAAATCTATCGATTGTTATGATTCCGTGTATTGTTTGCGAATATCTTTGCGACTATTTTTGACAATTCGTTATGTACACCGTACACGTTAGCATGATCACAGTATTTGGTGTTTTTAAATCAACAATAGTCAAACTCAACAATAAATATGGCGCGATATGATTTGCTCGTTATCTCGGTTGTAGAGACTTGCATTTAACGTAAACATCGCTACGGCAATCGATTTTTTCGTTATTATTTAGAGATCGGTACCTACTTCGGTAGTTTGCGATGACATCGCTAGCAATGTTGAGACTGCAGAGTGCAGACCCAGGAGAAGTTCGGCTAACTTCGCTAAATAATTACTTTTATTTGTTCGTTAGTTTTGTTTTTATTTCCGACATGCATATAAAGGCATTAGGTATCCGACTTCAAAAAGGAGGCGGTTATCAATTACACTTTTTGTTATTTTTATATGTATGTTTGTTACACGATATCATCGCCGGAGGTTATTAATTATTTGTGTTTTTTTTATGTATGTATGTTTGTTATGCGATATCAGCGCTTATCATAAACCGATTGTATTTTTTTTTCATGTGGTAAAGAAAGCTCGCGCGGTGGACTCATATAAAATTTATTAACTTTGTGTTATTAAATTCCTACTTAAGAGATTTTCAAACCCCGCTTGTGTCAGTTGTTTTTGAAAATCTCTCTGTATATTGAATAACATTAAATAAGCATAACATGGCTTTAACATGTTTAAAATTCGCAAAACATAGGTATGTACATTTATTAACTTTGGTTGAATAATTGTTACGTTCACTTTGCCTATGTTGACGATGTAGGTAATTATTTACAGCAATAAACGCTATGTACCTATGTTTCGTTAGTGTAGGTAGTTATTAAAACAGGATTTAAAACCTAAATTTTCATGTACCTACCTATGTTCAATTTCCATAACTTGTAGAATCTAGAAAATAATTATCAATATAATATTTTAAAGCTATAAGCTTTAAAATATTATATTGATAATTTTTTTTTTTGTCCCATCCCACGTTAACGAAGTCGCGCGCAGAACTGTACCTACAATTTTAAATCTAACTATCTTGGTACCTTTACTGGGATACTTTAGTTCCTCCTGGCTACGTGGCTAGATTCCCGTACTGTACTCGTCACTCTTTAGATAGGGCTCACTTTGAGGTCCATTGTCGAATTAACTCTTTGGCTGTCTGCAGGCGAACAAGCCGGAACAGTTTGTGTAAAAGCTGGTTTAGGCCGCAGGTGGAAGTGAGTAACTACGTAGAGTTGCTAGCTTTCGGTTATACATTATGAATATTAATAGCAACGTGATTAGTAGCTTTATGCATATTCACATGCATTTCGGTTTTGCCAAAAGCCAAAAGCGATTACGGATGGTAATTAACGCGAATATTTTAACCAATGACGTTTAGGTAGAACGATGTCTCTATTATGTTTTATTTGTGTAGAAACATTCAGAAACCGAATAAAAAACTGGACAAGTGCGCAGTGCCGTAACTAGCCTTTTGTGCGCCTGGTGCGAGCTTCGCTATAACTGCGGTCTTGAATTGTGTTCTAATCTGAAACTTGGTATTGGTGTGGCCATTTCTGCGCCCCTCCAGGGTCTGCGCCCTGTGCCTGAGCACCGCTGGCACCGCCCTAGTTACGGCACTGCAAGTGCGAGCAGGCCTATATCCGAAAGGTGCCAATGGGAACCTATTACTAGATTGTACCACCTACGTCGGCATCGGCATCGTCTGTCACAGGGCTGTATTTTATGAACCGTAATATCTAGCCACTTGAAATGTTCACAGAATACGTGTAAGTATGACCGCTATCATGGCAAATACTTAATAATAAATAACAATAAAAGCTGAATGAAGTCAGAATCCAAGGGGGTCCCTATACTTACCTACAACCAGAGCGGAGCCCTTAGTGCGCGAGTCCAACTCGCACTTGGCCGGTTTTTTATAAATATTAACTAGCTTTTGCCCACGATTTCGTGCTGATATATACTTTATACCATTCCCCCTCTAAAAAGCTTATTTTATTCACTGAAAACAGTGAATAAAAAGCACTTTTACTCACTGTTTTGATGTTTGAAAATGGAACACACCAATGTATTCGACCACAGATTTAAAGAACCTATGCTAGATGCGGCACGTTATTAGATTGTATGAAAACCGAACGTGTCATCTTTTTTATACCTACGATAACTTCACCCCAGCCATTTAGTGATGTGCTCAGAGTAAACAGAATTGTTTCAATCACTAAGTGTCACTGAGCTAACAGACTTTTTTTAGTACGAACAGTCGAACATGCAGGGCACGCTTGGTCGTGGCTTGCCGTATCTAGTGTAAGTGTAATCTGGGTATTCGACCTATATTGATGTGTTCTAAATTCAATTTGATTGGTCGACATTTTCGACAAGGAGTTTAGCATTAGAATAAAAACTGTTTTGTGTTCTTTGCTGTCCTTAGTAAATTGGCGCTATTTTGAATACTGTAAGTTGTACGAACACAAAGTTTAGTGTTACTTTAATCTTTAATTTTGTGTTTGTTTAGTGTTGTTCTAATCGATTAAAAATGCATTCTAGTGATGAAGATGTGTTAACACCTGAGTTTGTGAAAGAGAGGGCGGCCGATATAGTGGAAAGGTGGAAAGCTTGCTACCCAAAAAATCACGGCTGGTTTACATCAAAGCCAATTTAACTTTACTTTTTCTTCATTATATGTATATTTTCACTTAAATCTTTCTTTTTCTCGTAGTCATGGTATAAAGTATAGTATGCAACTCTTGAATAAAACGGATTTATATCGAGGGCCATGAATCGCTCGCGTCGCTCAGGATTCTAACACTTGAATCACTCGCTACGCTCGTGATTCAATCATCATGAATCACTCCCTACGGTCGTGATTCAATCGTTAGAATCCTTCACTAGCTCGTGATTCATCTATGGCCCTCGCTTTAAATCCGTCCTTTATTCACTAATTGCATAATATACTATTATAGATCATTTTTATAAATACATTAGATTATTGTGTAGTAGGCACACACACCTATTTAAACAACTAAAGTGTTAACCGACTTCTGTTGCTTACATATACAATATTAATACATTCCTGTGCCACTACTGTAGAACCACTCATACAACCTTCCGACGATTTACTGTTACTAATAAATTGTCAAGTGCGTCAGTAATAATTTGTAGCTAACAATAATATTGTCACTGGAAGCCATCGGCTTCCCCATAAATTGGCAGAACGGCTCTTGCAGGAAGAGACACTGAGTTATGTCATCAGTGAACTGCCATTTCAGACAATATAAAAGGTAAATTACTTCTGAAGGTTAGGCACTACCCGAGACTTACAAGTCCCAACACCAACGATTTTTCCAGTGAAAATAATTTACTTACCAAGCTACATAGCTCCGAACCAGCTACTAAATATTCCGCACACCGTTCCCAACCGTGGACCAACTAAGCTAAAGTATCTATACATATAAGTATAGGTACTTATTTGTATCAATATCTAATTTAGTTTAAAATAATTGAGTAACGTGACTTCACGAATTTTGCTGTGATATGCACTATCCTCAAATAAAGATGTTGCTAGTAGCTAGACAAAGCCGCATTGTTTCAGGAAAATACGGTGACAGATCGGCGAGTGAATAATGTAAGCACACTACAAACCAGCTAGTTGCTCATTAGCAAATCCATAACTTATGAAGACACCGTGCTAAAAATATCTAAACCTTAATTTTTATTTTAGGATATTTTGGCAAATTTATAATCATTTATCTAGCTTTTTAGCGTGATGATGATGACTAAGTTTTTTTATTTTATTTAGGTACTTACCTACCCATAGAGGTGTACGGTCGACGGCACGTCAGTGGTAATAAGCTGGCCTCTCATTCTATGGAAACTCCTTATAGCAAGGCCAGCTCAAGGTCATGGAGCGGGTGGTTGGCTGTGCCTATAATACATATAATTTATTGTTTTGCGCTAAAGCTGAAACAGCCCTAAAATATTTCATGGAAAAATTTTGGAAATGTCATAATTGAAACTGAAAGAGGCTTACGCTAGTTGTGTGCCCGCACTGCAAAACGCAAATAATAGGTATCTATTGAAATCGTTGGAGTCGAGCTGCAGTTGTTCGAACCAACGTGCATTCGATCTTTTTTGGTTCGCGCTACAATTTTATCGCGCCAGCGATATTCGCACTTGATAGGTACCTAAGTATTGTCGCACTTCCGTAAAATACTCTCTATATCCTGCCGGCATGCTCTAAGTTCTCCGCCAGGCGAAATTTAATCAAGTGTCAAATGCAAGCTAATTGTTTGTACGACTAATTACCGACAGCAACCGAGTAACCCCAGTCTACTGAGTTTACGTTCTATGTATAATAATAATTATCGTGATAGGTACCTACCACAAATGAGATTGTTGTCGGCTCTTAAATTACAGTGGCGCTACTCTAAAAATCCGGTACTGTAATGGCTAATACAAATTATGAAGCATAAATACCGGTAAACAACTCGAAAAATGACCTTGACTGCACAATAGTAGATTATTGCATTTTGCATGAAATGTAGGTACGTGCGCAAACTTTCCCCCACTACACCGCTTTTCCTCAAGATATTTGCTGGTCTCTGTACTTTCAAAGAATATAAAAAGTAACGAAATTCTTTAGGTCCGTACTATGAAGTGGTATCGCCATCGTTGTTCCGTTATAAGAAGGAACGGTGCTATTTATCCTAGAACGCCATTTTTCTTATAGATCCTTTAATTCTTAATATCGCAAAAAGGTTTTGGACCTAAATAGAAGTCCATTTCTGTCATATAAGTATTCCAACGCAGCTAGATCGATCAAGTCGATTCCTGGGCTCATCCAACAAAAGTACAGCATCAGTCCATATTCGATTAAATTACGTTATAAGAAATGTCATGCTCGATTAAATGGTATTTGAAGCGTTCAAGTACGATTCCTATGCGTTGAAACCAGGGTTGCTAACTTTGTAATATTTTCGAGGATATATTATTGGTTATAAAAAAAAATAGCAGCTAAGTTTTTCAATTTATATTAAATTTTTTAAAGGAATATTTTTTATTACCTAATACCTTTAAGCTAATATTTTTAGTTCCGTTTTACGCTTCAATATTTTGTACGACAAATACCTAATGTTGCTTAATTGTTTTTCATGCAACTAAAATATATAGTAGTTTCGTTCGCCTATCTATTTTTTATTAATTTGGTAGATAGTCGAACTCGTAATATAGCAGGATAGATTCTGAAAGCCTGTTTAATTTAATCTGTAGTCAAATCTCATGTCAAGTGATAATTTGATTGGCCAATGTTATTTCGGTAAACCAATAACAATCGCTGACATGACATTTGACAGCAAATTTACTAATCAGTTGATTGACCAGTGTTTCAGAAATTGGGAGTAGGTATGTTATAATAGAACGTTGGTAACCTTAGTTGAAACTGAGTAGGTATTATGATCTTATAAATGCACAAATTTTTTTTTACCTGCAATAAATAACTACATAAAGGCAGATATGTATGAATGAACTGCCTCCGAATTATGAATACCCGGTGACACATTCTTATTATCACCTTCTGCCGAGTCAGTGCTGAGGAAATCTGTATAACACCGATCCAATTTTGCCTGATTTGGCAGGTTTTTTAGCTCTTGCTCAGACGTCCGGTCGGCATTCCTCTAAGTCAGGCATTTTGAGTTTTAAACAAAACGGGTGATATCGATAGAATTATGTAGTTGTAAAAATGTTTATTGTTGTTTTAAATTTTTAATAGGTATCTAAGTACCTACTTCTACAATTACTTTTATCTTTACATTTATTTTTTTATAATTAGGCGTTTGTACTTTATACAAGTACTTTATAAGTCAGGCGTAGATTTCTTTACCTTTAGCCCTACCTGCGGATGACCCTAAATAAAACGTGCTACAGGCCTCTAACGTGTCACGCGCGCTGGCCTGCCTGGGAACCCCTGTCATTTCCACACCCACAAACAGCGTACCCACGCTTGTCATAACCTATACTTAAGCATTTCCCTTCAACGTGTCTTTAATGCACTGCCTCACCACGTGCAGTATAATTTATAATACTTATATCTGCCCGCAGGGCACCTTGAGGCGAGGTGACGGGGAGTAGCGACCCCGCGGTACCTGAGTGCTCCAGGGAGAAGGCACCGTTCCTCATCTTCGGCTTGCCTTAATTGGCTAGTCGGAGTGAACACTGACGAGGATCAGGTCTCCCGCCTCTGGCTTGCCTTAATTGGCCGTCCAGAGTGGAGTCGCTAGAGCAGAACCCCACTGCTCGAAGGGTGGATGCTGAGCGTAAGTGGTGAGTGGGCCAGTGATGCCGGACCCTCAGGGAGCAAATGATCTGAGTTTAAAGTCCAGCAAAGCCTCTCCACCCTTCAGCCGCTCACGTTCCTGTTGCCCCCTTGTTGCGACTCGAGCAACCATTTTCGGGGGGCCCAGTTAGTGAGTTGGCAAGTCTCCGTCTGCCATTATTACGTGTCAATATACATTGTTCCGGCAGGCGCCATAGGTTCCCATAGTTCCCCAAAACCAATCCACTACCATCACATCACAATAGCCCGAGTAGTTTTTCTCCACATGTTTGCAATAGTTCTGCACAGCTGGGGTTTCTCCTTGGGTGCATTTATATAGTGCATACAGGGATAATCGCCAGCTGTGTAACCATTACATTTTATATATCTTAAGTTTGTTGTAAAGGGCCTCTACGTGTTGGCTTCGGCCCCACGCATGCCTTCGAAAGGTCCGGGACTTTGTAAAGTCCCGTGCAACAAAAATAATCTTAATCTTAAATCAATGCAAAATACATTACAAAGTACATAATTCAGTTCAATCAATTTGGTTCATTATTTTTTTCACATCACTACCTTTTTTTGTTAAAAAGTGGTATCCCTCCAGTTGTCAAGTTACTGCAAACAATTAAAAGTCCGAGTATAGATAAGTAGGTAATGTGTGTGTAAAATTATTTTATGAAAATAATTCCCATGAGTCACATATTAGGTATAATAAAAATTTCCACGACACCATAATTTGGTTAGGAGCCAGAATAGGTGCTGATCAAAACAAAAACATCGGCAAGTACGAGTCGTATAGGTACTCGCGGGTTCCGTACCGTCCTTGGACGTATAAAAGTTAAAAAAAACCGGACCGCATTACTAAGTTAGTTTGTGAAGGAATTTCGATGATTTCTAAACAACAATGCTACATAGATAAAAACATCGTTATATTTTTACCGTAATATTTAGGTAAACTTCTATCAGCTCTAATTATTTCAAATATTTTGCTTTGCAAACTTCAGAGAAAAGGGGGAATGATATTTTTTAGATCTTCTTTATCATAAGTCGATAACTTTAAAAGAAAATGAAATTATATAATATCCGTTTGGACCGTTTGTAATGTGCAGATGCCACTTGACCTAGTAACCCCACTTTCAAACGAACCCCCACTTCGGCGCCTTTTGCAATGAAAATAAAAGTATTTTTCAACTTCTTTCATTTGCAATAAAGATGGGCAAGCATTATATATAACCGTTCCAAATTTCAAGTCGATAGCATGGTAGTTGCTGAAATAAGCAGCTGTGATAGACAGACAGATGAAGTCTCACCCTATGGGTTCCCTTTTTACCCGACTGCGTCAGAAGGAGGGTTATTACCATTTTGGCTACGGAACGAATTTTTAGGTAATGCCAGATCAAAAGATTGTACCTAATAATTGGGTGAATTTCAACAAGAGATTTTTATGTGTCATTTCGGTGGGATTTTTTAATTTCAATGCTATCTACATATTTTTAGTGACAAATAAAACTTTAGCCTATTTTATAACATTGTGCGTGAGTGGACGTCAAATTTCATCATAACTTACATAAATATTTAAGGATGAATTTTTAAGAGTCCACTGAAAGCAAAAGTGTCCACCGAAATGATAGACTGTGAACTAAATTATTAAAATTATATAATAATTAAAAATATATGAACACTACTCAAACAAAACAGTACTTACGGCGAATTTAATACACAATTTTGAAACAAATTAAACGAATCTAGCACGAGTTATAACAGCCACCGAAATTAAACTACTACGTTTTTTGTCCCCATATCACTGAAATGATAAACTTACTTTTTTGGTGGGAAACCGCAAGACGTTGGGACCGGTGCGTTTGCGCCGGAAGCTTGAACCGGACTGATCCGAGGAAAGGTGAGGAAAGGTGAGAGGGGCGTAACAATGCAATGTTGACATGGCTATTCTACTAAAACTTACTGTCCTCTGAAATGATAACTATTTTCCAGACAAAAGTTGACTGCCTGTCAAATCCATGAGAAAGAAGATAAACAAACAAAAATAGTTTTATTTGAACGAACATATTATAATTTAATGATAACAAAATCGATTTAAATCCATATTACGAATGTATTTGCAGGGATAGGTATTTTATGAGCGAAATTGGGTTCAGGACAGGCCACCGTGATGATAAAATAACACTTTGTAATTATTTTTTTTGGTATATTAGAGGGTAGAAATCAATGATTTTTTTGCCAAGGTAGAGAAGTACTTACGTTGTTGAGAAAAAATATATAAAATCAAAAATCAGCACATTGCACTACCGTTCTCAGGTTTGCCGTGTATTTTTTTTGCTTGCGCAATTCACCCAATTACAAAAACTTACGCAAAATATCAACTCAAATTGGACAACGCAGTACTAACCAATTGTGTGAAATAAGCTACGCGTTTGATGTGGTAATTAATTATTTAAAAAAAAACAAGCAATTTTTTTCTATCACAAATTCACAAAATACATTAGACATAGACAGGCGAAGAGAAACGAATGCCTGTAAAAGTAAATCGAACCAACCGATGTCAATTCAGGGGAACGAACAGAACAGGTTATTTTTGTTTTATTTTTTATTTTTTCGAAAAATCCTGAAAGCTGAATGCCTGAAAGTTATGCTTCACATTTTATTGAATGTATTTTTAAGCACAATTGACATTTCAGTGTCTCTTTTTGTTTATCCCCGTATTGTTGTTTGTTCTAATTTGCATAATCAATATGCAAAAACAAGCTGGGTGTCTAAAGATTTATGACATCCTGAGCAGTGTTGCGTCCCATAAATCAGATGGTATTCATATCGAACGCCCATTATCACGACGAATGACTACCGGACAACTTAACCCATAATAAAAAATACTCTGGAGCTACGTCGTTTACTAAATATGGGACATTTCAAGTCGTTTAGATAAACGATGCCCGTATCAATCCTATATGACTAAGTAATATAAACTACTCTCATTTGATAGCTAGCTTTAAAATAATAAAATTAAAAGGTGGTCGAATTATAAAAATAATATAATGGGTACCTATATATATTTATTTATGTAAGTATAGTTCTACCTATTTCTTCACTACTTGGTTATAGGGGATTTTACACTATGGCTTGAATGAAATTATTCAATTCACAATTTTGCCAATGTCACGTGTATAATGATAGCAAAAATATCAAATCGAACGCATATCGAACTAGGTACTTACCTACCTACGCAACCTAGTACGATGTACTTAGGTAAATAAAAAGAAAAAAAAAATTGATCAATCAAATCAATTTATATCTAGTTATTCATTACGACTCTCTCAATATTTAAATGATTCTAAATTCCCACTGAAGGGCAAAGAAAAATAATAAATAAGGCAAAAATATACAAGTCGAAAAAAGCAAGCTCAAAGTGCTCAATAAAGATATTTTAAAGTATAACATACACTGCTTAGTTGTTTAGATATTGCAAAATATTTTCATCTACAAAGCCTTTCCCTAAGTACCTACCTACATCAGTTTATAAGGGTCAGCTTGGTAACCACCCAGATGCAGATGCGGCAAAATATTTGTATTTGCACGAGCTAGCAGCTAGGATTGCCAACCGTATTTTAAAATAGAGTAGGTATTCTACTCTGTTGTATGTAGGTGTAAGTATTTTAATAATCTTCTTAAAACTCTAATAGAGTACAATAAAATACTTATCTTTTTTGACACAGTTCACTAATGACATCCGTGCCATGCCATATTATCTACCTACTACCTACCACGTTTTGCTGCGAATAATTACATCCTCAACATAGGCAAAGACGCAAAGTGTACCTACTAAATACAAACGTTTATTGATGCTGGTTAAAAACTAGGGAGCGCCTCCGCAGCCGGCGGCGGCTCCCAAAAATAACGCCGTTGGAAACCGGCGTAGCCTTGGAGTAGCAGTGATACCAGACGAAAATAATTGCAAACTACCGTAGCAGCAGATTAATGTTGCCGTGTTTTAAGTTGAATTATCTACCTTAGATTGACTTTTAATTACAGTGTCAATGTAAAACAAAATATAACTTTTTTGGACTTACAAGGGGGAGGGAGGTGGTCGACGGAGCCCCGCGTAGCGGGGCTCCTATTTCTGTCTGCAAGGTTAAAAGTAACCTAAATTGTCCGTGTCGGGGTCCAAGTTCCCGAGCTCGCTTCGCTCGCTCTTGAACCCTAGTTTGGTATGTTATTCAAATGAAACATGAAATGTTTTTTTAATTATGCCAAATTGCCAACCCCATTTGTTCTCCTAGAGTAGGTACCTATATTTTACATTCAACAATGCAATTTCGTGGAACCTAATACGACCTACCTTCATTTAAATATGTATTTCAGTAGGTAAGTATTTGGTCCGCGGCAGGTATAATATTTCATAAAAATTAAATATTCAAATTAATGTGATATCGACATCTCTAATTGACCAGTGCTGCAGTTCATACCCAAGTGGTCAAGGTTGTTTGTCCAATATCGGATGAGAAGACAAATTGACCGACATTTTAACGATTCATTTCTGATCGTTAGCTCTGCTCTGTATCGACTGAATTTTAAAAAATCTCGCTTTAAATTCAGTTTATTTTATAAATTCCGTTGGTTTTATTTCCCGGATTTATTTTACCAAAACGTGTTGTGATTAAATTCTTGTGTGGTTTTTCGTTTCAGGGAAATTTTGATATGAAATGTAAATAAAATACCGACCATTCTGTGTTTAAAGTAAAAACATGCATCAACCGTCGGCTAATTGAAATGACGTAACACATTGACACCTTGACCGTGATTTCCCAATTAATAATTTCCCGCTTAATAAACAAATGAATGAATTACAATCAGATAATTGTGATTTATATCATTTTAAAGCTGTATTTAATACACACAACTATGTCGAATATTCAATACACTGTTTGGTAAAGAGGTAACCAAATCGGATATTCAAATTACAACACGCAGAGTTTAATTTTAGCTGCTAAATTGCATAAAAAGGTAGAACCACGATATTATTTTAATTGAAATTTTGCATTGGAATTCGTTTATTTAAGAGAGTTTAGAGACGCCGCTCGTAGGGTAAACAATCATGAAGAGACCTATACTAACACAGCAGGGGCGCAGCCGCAGCGGAACCGAGCGATACTACCGCGCGAATAAGCTTTAATCCACGGCGCAGACCTCTACTCGCAACGCGAATTAACCAGTCCCGAGTCCGCACCATTTAATTCTTCATATAAATAATGTATTTGACTTTAACGTTATCCCCACAGGTTATCGCAACCCCAAATCAGAATAGTTGTCATTGTATAACACCGCAATACTAGGTTTTAGTTTTATTAATATATGTGCGCAGTTTAAGGATGGTGCCTAAGGGAATGCAATTTACTGCCCTCTGTGGAGACGTACCGAACTTCTTACAGTAAATATTCATTAGACGACTTTTGTGTGTGATGTTATTCACACACACGCACATGTTTTCCTGTCGCCACTTAACGTCCAGCTCAGTTTTCCAAGTCGTAAACTGGTTATATTCATTCCTGCGTCTTCGAGTAGGTAGGTACACGGCCCATACTAGCCAGAGCCACCTATTTAAATACCTAAAAGCGGTCCATGCAATAAATTACTTTAACCATTTAATGAAAAATGCCAAGTATTTTAGGTACCTTCCTACTTTTAGGAACTTTAATACAAGGTACATTTTCATGTGGGCCCTTTCCCAATTTAGAAACTCATGTAGCGCGTAATTATTTTAAGCGAATCTGCTGTGATGCTGATTTTGCGAATCTGATCCGTTTAACTTTTATTCAGGGCTGGTCGATAATCTGGTTATTTAACTAATTTATTGAAGCGTACACGTGGGGGCTTGACTCAGGCAAGCAATTTCCGATACAGATCACCACCACAAAATACACGAGAGTTAGACATTACATACCAAAAGGATTTTTTAACTCCATAAGTAAAGGTGAATTTCAAAAACATCACGTTGATGTCTGTAGAAAAGTGGACTTCTTAAAGTTTTGCGTGGGCTGCAGTGGTCTTGTGGTTACTAGCAGTCCAAAGCCGAACCAAGCCATCGGCTTCCCTCAAATTTCTGTAAGCTCGTTGTGGTTTAAGCCATTTGAGTGATACGATTAGTTTTACACACAATTTTTTGCACGGCAATAAGCAATACAGTTTTGTGGTTCGGAAGTGGTGTGTTGGAGCGAGGCTTAAATTTTAAGTGGTGCTTGACAAAATAGAATGTAACAGGAAGCGCCTGAGTAATATATATCAACAATGTATAGCATATTCTGGTAGACAGATAAGATAGAAAAATATTTCTTTGAAATGGAGCCTATTTGGGACGGTTATTGTTTCCGTGCGTTAGATACACAAACGCACGGAACTGCTGGTGATTCACAACGTTTTTATATTTTAAGTTTATTTGTTTAATATTTTCTTTAGATTACGGTTTATAAAATAAAATGAAGAACTTAAAACAAATGTTTGTCTCTAGTAAAACTGTAAAACTAAACGAAAGTTGCAGTATTTAACATAAAACGCAGTGCCGTCGGAGACTGAAGCGCATAACGGCCACTCGGTGTCGCGTGGTTTCTCTTAAACGTAAACAAAAGAACAAAGAAAAGTTAAATTCAATAAACTGTAATCCAGAAAATTAATACCTACACGTTTGGTATTCGTGATAACCAACCATCGATGGCGGCACTTACGATTACTGTTCAGATATCATTTGATAACTAAAAGCATGTTTATCGTCGCAGCTAGAATATTTCACGAAGCTATTTTCATATGCGTAGGTAAACAAAATCGTTTATGGATATCGCCATGTTCATGTCACTGTTTGATGGATTATCGTGACTTAACAGGACAAAACTTTGGTTTCTAAAGCCTACACGATATTATTATTTGAATAAAATACCGTTTTCTGTAAAATGAGTTTTTGTTCTGTTCTCAACAAAGCTTAAAAGCCACTCTTAAATTTTATTCTGCTCAAAGAATTAGAATAGAAAAACTCAAGCGCAACGCTAATCTAGTTACCATACGAACGGACGAAAAAGAATTCTGTGGTTCCAGATTAATTATTCTTTAGTTGTTCTATCCCACAGTCTGTGTTAAGAGGGCTATTACATTTTGTCACCTGTCTCGCTCGCACAAAACCATATTTTTTAAGAATGTTAAATGAAAAGATGCATTTTTGAAAAATGTATTCTTATACCTAAATGTTTTAGATAATAATATTAATTTAACAGGTAAATAATAAAAAAAAAACATTTCTAATGTGTCATCTAATCAATTTGGGAGCAGTTATATAGGATAGTATAACTACTCCTAAATTGATTAGATGACACAGTTTTGTGCGAGCTTGACAGGTGACAAAATGTAAAAGCCCTCTTAACGTTGGCACTGTCACTTTGAAAAAGACTGCACATGTAACATTTTTGAGGAACATTATTGTCTTAAAATCAATTGCATTGCTTCGGATAAGCATTGAAAGTATGCAGGCCTGCGATTTTTCTGGCAACTTTCTTCCGTAAATGAACATCTGTGCTCAGAATTAAAATTTCTTGCTTATCGCAAATAAAACATGACACGAACGGATTGTTTCGAAGTATTACAATCAAGTTTTATAAAATGGATATCATGCTGGATACGTGCTGGATACGCACACGGAATAAAATTACGTCAATTGTTTTACGGGGACAAGATGCGACATTTTTTTTTTTTTTTTTTTTAATGTTTATTTATTTTACACCACAGACTTTTCGTCCATGCCCTTTTAATGTTAGTAATTTTACATTTTTCTTATTCTTATATTATTCAACTGTTTTCGATGCGAAGATGCGACATTAATATTATAATACTTCGTTTATCTTTTACTCGGTGAACGTAACGAATTAAGAAGCATTTTTCTTTTAGGTTTTTACTTTTTTGGAGTCGTTTTCCCTTGGCGATCGAGTAAATTTTAAGAGACTTTCATGAAAAATAATATTTTATGCTGCTATTTTGTACAAGCTTGCTACTTTTTGTATAATCTATCCCCATTGATGACTCTATTTTAGATGATTAGTAAGTTAGGTTTAATAAAAAATACTTTTCCTTGAACATTGAATAATATAGCAATTGTCGTAATTCCCACATGTGTCGCTACGAGACTATACAATACAGCCGTGTATCTAACAAACAATAACTGTTGCCTTTACGAGATAATATGTCGTACCTAGATAGATTCGTGCGCAGCCAACAGGCTCGCAGTGGAGCATTAATCAGGGGCTGCTTCCATAGCGAAGCCGCGCAAAAATGATAGCCGCTTTATTAGACCTCTACGAATTTACTACGGAGCTACGAATCTTCGTAGGCCCGCGACTTTCAAGTTTTTCAAATATTTACGAGGTTCAGTTATATTAGGTACTGCACTTTCGAAAAACGTGACTGCAAAATCCTTTTAAATTCACGTAGTAGGTAGGTAGATATATTATACTAATATGTATTTTACAAAAAGAACATTATTTATTTCAGAATTTTGCAGAGTAAAAATACAGCTCACCTAAAGGCGCCAAAGTGTTTTCGCCAAGGCCTCATAAATATTTTTATCACATTTAATTTGCGGTAAAAACACATAGGTAGTCTTTTTTATTTATTTAGTCATTAATTTATTAAAAAAAACCCAAATCAAAATTAAACGCTTATCACACTTCAAACAGAGAGGGCTGAAAAAAAAACATGTTTAAACAAAATTAATCAATGTTTAAATATATTTTGCAATAAGGCATATCGTTTGGCGCCCAGCTGTAAATTCTAAATAAGATAAAACAAAGATGAGGGCAACAAAAGCGATGTCAAAATGTTATATAACGTAAGATGATGCAGAGCTGATGAAAAAACAAATAAGTTACAAGTAATTGTAAGTAAACAAATGGCTTACCGCCTTTGCTGGGAAGTTAGGAGCCAACAACCGACTATTAAAGTTTACGATCTAGACTCGAAAAGTGTTAAGAACAAAGATACCGAAGTCGGAGAAGGTCGGTAGCGCGGGAGGTATCAGGCCGTCGGACGGCGGTACGACGCGACACGCGCTCGCTCGGGGTGAGTGGTGCGAATGCGACGAGGGTGCGAGTTCGTGTGAGGCGCGCAAGCCACGGCAGGTCCGCTTTCCAGGGCGGCTCAACTTGGAATCGGATCGGCGTCGCCCTCCGCCACGGTTATGTAACACGCGCGGCGTAGCGCAGCGCGGCCCGGACCCCGCTCACCCCGCTTTTAGGGAAAAGATGAATGAGTAAAGTTTCCTAACGGACGTCCATGGATCGCGCTTGGTTTCAGATCGGCCCGCGGTTACATAAAGCCTCTCGGCACATGCGCGATAGATGCTCAGCGCCGCATCATGACCACGCGTGGGTAACAACGCGCGCGCCGGTACCTACCCTACTCCTTACGTGCTCCTGCTGCGTACGTTTTATGGCCGACGCATACATCACGCGGCCGCGGCCGGTACCCTCGCCCGGAATAAGTGGCGTTCCCTCCTTTCTATGCACAGTTTTATAACGTACCTACTACGAACGAACCGTTATATTTCTCGACGGAAACGTAGGTAACTATGACAGTTACTGTTCATTCCAATTCGTACGTGACGATATTTTATGGCCGCCAGGAGACATCTAGAAAGAGCGTACCTACCAGTGGCGAAGGGTACGATATACAACACGATTCGTACAATATAAATATTCGAACAATACGATTCCTACCGGCTTCCCTTTGAAAAATAGCACAGGCAGTATTGCCTACTTTTATTAATTAGCTTTTCGTAGCCAGGTAAGCATTTGTGACTTCGGCTTACCTCTTACAAAAACTGACCCTTCGCCACTGGTACCTACCCTTTACCCGCAGTGTCATAATAAAAGTGGTATTAATTAATGTCCTTTTACGGGGGAAAATCCACCTTTATTAAACGTTATATTATGGATCCCATAGGTCCATAGGTAGGTATATGGAACTATACTATATGAAACTTATGCAAAGCTGTAGGTACACTCGACGCCATTGACGGTCGACCACTTTTTCGCCCTTATTACTAAGAACATAAGGGTGAAAAGTGGTCGACCGTCAATGGCGTCGAGTGTACAATACTTGACACAGTGACATACCTAATATAAGATTGTATAACGTGGCATTATAATTATTATTTGGGTATCAAAAGCATTTTAAAATTATGTTAAACTAGCTGCTGCCCACGACTTTTTGTACTAACTACTAACGTTTTTGTATTTATTTTTATTGTTTTGTGTTCTGTTGTGCTGTAGGTACCTTACCATAATGTCTGTGTCTTTAGTGCTGTGTCCAAATAAATATTTTTCTTTCTTTCTTTCTTTCTGACTTCGTCTGCGGAAAATGGATGAAAAGTAGCCTATGTGTTTTTCCAGGTCCCAGCTACCTCTTTGCCAAAGGGAAATGCTCACTTTGTTCGGAGCTCAGGATAAAACGTGAACAAGTTGTTCAGTTAAAAGTGTTTTTACCAAAAATTATAATTAATTCTGAAAACAATATTTTTCCAACCCTTGTGGCAGGAAATTCTATGTAAAAATTACCTAAATAATAAATATTTAAAGCGTTTACATCCCATAAAGCAGCGCCATTTTTGGGTTAGAGATCGTGTTATTTATGATTCATGATTCACTAATGAAGTTTTAGTCTATAGTAATTATAATTAAATAATCATTATGTTAGGGTACAAAAGTTTTTATTGGTTTTGAATCCAATAAAATAAATAAGGGTGCATTATAAGGTCATATAATAACGTTTTTAAAAACAAAATAATTTTATTTATTATTTTTACTATAAAAACTAAAACCTCATTGTTGATTAAATACTCTTTCGTCATAAATTACACGGGTCTGTAACCAATCAATGGCGTGCTTTGTGGGATGTAAATGGCTTAAATACTTATTAATACGACTTTTTTTACATAGAATTTCCTCCAAGGAGGGTTACATAAATATTATTTTAAGAATTAATTATATTTTTAGATAAAAATACTTTTAACTAAACAGCTTGTCCACGTTTTAGCCGAGAATGGACGATTCCCTTTCATCCAAATCCGTCCAGCCGTTTCAGCGTGAAGAAGTAAAAACAAAACATACACACACACACAAACTTTGGCATTTATAAAATTATATAAATATTCTATATGTATAGTGGGAAGTGGGATAGTGGGATTCCATAATATTATAATAATCTGAATACCCCGTACCCCGCGCTCAGCAGGCGCGTTTGCCACCAGTGGACCAAGGACTTCCACTTCTGCAGCTTGTGGCTCGGAAGCAGCCATTCGAACGCTCAGTTTACGTCGATACAAAAAAAAACATGATTATAGAAAAAAACACCTCGAACTTGTGGCGGCCACTAGAGGCTTTGCTGTGGCGCGACATCGGTGACTCAACGTGCGGCAGAGCTTTATCACCTAATTGCCTGGGCGTCTGCAGATGAAGATGATAACAATATAATTATTAAATATTCACTATACCTATTTGAAACGTACTGTCAATACAAGTAAATTGTTATTAGAGCAGGAGAATATGAAGACCATCTTTTGGCAAATGCATCGATATAAAAAAAATACCTACACTTGTTTTTCTTACAAAAAAATCCTATCAAATTATGCGTGGTCTAGTTACTGGTAGGTAGGTACCTACTTGGATGCTGAAGGGCGTTTTCAGTGAGCACCTACATTCCAACCCCGAATGCCAGTATTGATGCTGATGTTTTTCACTATGCAGTCCACGGAATGGAAAAAAAACTTGTTTTCCCTATTCCATGATGCAGTCACATTTTCGGTCGGAACTCTTAGGAAACCAGTAATTTTTTTGGAAAAAGAATTTATAATGTTATTGGGTGTCAAAAAAGGCCGCATTGCCGCCTCTCGACAGCTCATTTTATAATTGGTTTTGTTCATAAATGCGGTTTTATCCAGGGTTGCCATATATCTAGAATTTTCCGGATATGTCCGGAAGGGGAATTGCTCAAACTCGGCTGAACGTGAACAAGTTGCTCAGTTAAAGTATTTTTATCAATAAATATAATTAATTCTTAAAACAATATTTTTTTACCCCTTATTGCAGGATTTTTTATATATTAAAATAAAATTCCTGCGACGAGGGTTGCCAAAATATTGTTTTAAAATATTTTTGTTGGTAAACATCTCAAATACTTTTAATAGAGCAACTTGTCCATATTTTAGCCAGAGCTCCTAACAAACTGAGCAATTCCCTTTGGTTCTTTGTCCGGAATGTGAGGAGAATTTAAAGATGTCCCAAATTTTCACATAATTATTATAATGCCGAAAAGTGATAAATCAAATGAAATAAAATATTTTTAATTAAATTAACAGCGCTTGAATTTGAGGGGTGACATGGCGAGGGTATCTACCGGTACATGCGTAAATTAAATACATTAAGTATTTTATCGCTGTATTTTTAAAATGCGCTAATGCATACAATTTTATCAAAATGTTCTTTAAGTATTTTGAATTTCAAATATGCTTAGGCACAAACGATACCATACAGTACGTCAAAATTATTCGTGATCGGCCCACTGATCGACTAACTGGCTCTTATGCCACAAATTCTAAATAGTTCTTCTCCAGATAATCAGCTGTGGCCTCTGTGGGGGCAGATGAATAGATACAACCAGAAAGCGAAAACCATGTGATAGACTGGGTGTCGAAGATGGAGGACGAGTCTACTTAAGAGCGACTTATGTCGAAATATTGTGGACCGCAATCGGCTAAGTTATTGATTAAACGGCAATACCTACTACTACATTATACAATTCATTCGTAATTTGTTTACGTTGCAGAAAGTTTTACCAAGTTATTAGGCCCCGGTTGTAATGGCATTAGTCTAGACTTAAGGTCACTGTATTTTTCTAACTTATACGAATTGGACTTTATGTGAACATAGTGTGTCATAATCATAATAATATATTTTCTTCAAATCGTTACATTGAAAAAAATGAAAAGAATACAAATTATACGATTAGACGATTAATCTATATTTTATT
The DNA here is from genome assembly GCA_948465475.1 of Thalpophila matura. Taxonomy (NCBI): domain Eukaryota; kingdom Metazoa; phylum Arthropoda; class Insecta; order Lepidoptera; family Noctuidae; genus Thalpophila; species Thalpophila matura. The sequence goes on along the minus strand of OX419176.1, from coordinate 13,984,533 downwards.
ATACAGGGTGGCAGGTACTCGTCATTATGAACAAGTTTTACTATGGGACCAACCCTGAAATCGGGAAAAAAAATCAGTTGTTCCATACATTTTTTTTTCGCGTGACTTTGTTTTATACTGGTATAAAACAAAGTCGGGTTTGTTCGAACACTTATACCTCTAGATCGGCTGGACGGATTTTCATGGTTTTTGGTTTATTGTATTTGTCTCCGTCCCGAATAGCAGAATAAATCTTAAAAACATTGGAAAATTGACGAAAAAAATAAATGAAAAAACATTTTCCATTGATTTTCCCATACAAAGTGGGTAAGTGTAGGGTAGGTGTAGCGGTAGGGTAAGTGTAGGGCTGGTGTATAAACTTTACCCGTGCGAAGCCCGGGCGGGTCAGCTAGTACATAATATGTATAGGTGGGTACGTGTGAGTAAAACCGTAGATGTACCTATTATTTTAATTATCATAGAAAAATGGGAAAGAGAAGTTTGTTATGAGATCTTTTCTAAAGATAATCTGATAAGATTGGTAGGTAGGTAGGTACCTAATCATATGCTAGCTAACGAAATGGCACGTAATAATTTTTTGAGTTCCATAGCAAAACTAGAAAGCCTTACAGTTTCGTCATGTCCGTTTGTAAACTCTACAGTTCATAACCAATTTGTATGAAAATCCGTAGTAGGTAGCTCTGTCTTCTGTGAGCCGCCATAGTGAAATGATGAAAAATAAAACACTATTTTCGCGAACCTCTTTAAAAATAGATGCGACTTTTTTATTTAAGTCATATTTAGTGAACTAGGAGCTCCGAAAGTCGTTAACAATGTGTGCCTCCTCCCCCTCTTCTAAAAAAAAAAACAAGCTCGTAGCATCCATTAAATACTTTTGATTTATATTGTTTGAACAAGATACGATTCGTCAATAATTTTTTTAAATAATCAGTAAGTACCTACCTACTTAGGTATTTTCAGTTTTGAGTTTGCCAACCGTAAAAAATACTGTGTATTTCATAATAATCGGTTGGAAAACTGAAATACTAGGTATCTACTTACTGCGGAACCCTACACCGTGCGTGGTCCGACACGCTTTTGTCCGGTACCTAAGCGTAGGTAGTCCAACTTTGGAGTACCTACTTTGGAGGATAATTTGCGTGTGAAGAGAGTTTCAGCGATATTTCTTCAGGGTACTCCAAAGTGGTGACCCCGACATGGTGATAGCTGTCTTCTCTATGTCTTCTTTTCTCACACTTAATTGTTGATATGCACGGTTGAGGTCTATTGTAGAGAAGATAGTTTTTCCGGATATAAACATTGACGTAGATACCTAGTCCAAAAGTAGGTAGTAGATAATTAATTAATGAACCAAATAAAGCTCGGTAGGTAGAATATAAACAATAATAATATTAAATTCTATAAGTAAATTAGTAAGTTTAGGTACCTATGTACCTAATTCAGATAAAAAAAACCAATAAAAAGAAAAACAAAACAAGACAATGCAATCGGGACCCACTGTTTCTTTTGTATTTAACACAAGTTAAGACGTAGGGCAAACCACGGTCGGGATTTTATTATTTTTATTTTTCAGTATAGTCTTTAGTACTTATATGGCTATTTCACCAACCAATCAATAAAGGATTCTGTCAATTAAGTTTTAATTTTTGACAGATTTTTTATAGAAAATCTGTCAAAAATCTTATCTTTAGCTTATTGAACAGTACCCCTATCATGAGTTTTTTGACGTATAGTTTCGTTAACGTAAGCATATTTTGAATTTAAAATACAGCAGTCCTGGAACATTTTAATAAAATTTTATACAATTTGTACATTTTTAAAAATACAGAGAAATTAATTAAGTACTTAATTTATATAAATATTGTGTAACAAACGTGTATTTTCAATTCAAAATATGCTTACGTTAACGATACTACACGTCAAAAAAACTCATGATCGGGGTACCTACTGATATTGATAGGTTGGTGAAAATGCCCCTTAATGTAAGATAATAATTATAGGTACCTACCTACAGTATATTATTTTCGTAATTACCTATTCGAGCCCTTCATTTTGATATCTCACATGACCATAGTTTTTTACTTCTTCACATACCTAATGGCGACTAAAATCCGTCATGTCGGTTATTTTCCATAATCCATGTAACCTAGGTTACTCGCGATGTTAATACGAATCTAATGATATCTCATTTGTTAATATCTGTTCGCTCATTTTGTCTCTAGGAGAGAACACAGAAACGGAAATACATACTAACATACAAATTAAACACAAAATCTCCTTTTGGGCTTCGCCGCAGTCGGGAAATAAGTACCTAAGGCTGTGTCCCCAATAGGCAAACTGTGACCGACTGAGTTTGCGGCGTATCGGCTTAGTACGCCTTCCATAGTATATTAATTTGAAATTGAGTGTCCACAGTTTGCTAGTTTGTGCTAAGGCTGTGTCCACAATAGGCAAACTGTGAGCGGCTGACTGAGTTTGCGCTAACAAATTGCAGTAGCAAACTGTTAGCGCAAACTAGCAAACTGTGGGCACTCCATTTCAAATAAGTACCTATGTGGAACGGCGTTCCTACTAATCCGACACGCCGCAAACTCAGTCAGCCGCTCACAGTTTGCCTATTGTGGACACAGCCTAACTGTTTTGCTACTGCAAACTGTTAGCGCAAAGTCAGTCGGCCGCTCAGTTTGCCTATTGAGGACACAGCCTAAATCGTTCACTGCACGTTCAGATTCAGGGCAAAAAATGTGTTTCACGGTTTTCACAAAACGACCAGTGCCATCTAGTCTACTGATCAAATACCTAAGTAAGTACTGCCACCTAGTGTTGGTTGCAATAAACTTCTCTTATTGAAGTCTCAACACAGGTGGTGCACTCTGAACTCTGTCTGAAGCCTACCTAAAACGTAAAATACCTATGTACCTAGTCTTGAAATAATTAAAAACAAACCGGACAAGTGCGAGTATGCCTCGCGCCCTAAGGGTTCCGAAATATGATCATAGATGGCGCTACTATGCAGAAGCGCCATCTATGATAGATGAATGACACCACTAGAAGTATGCACTTCTAGTGGTGTCATTCATCTATGAGCAGATGGCTCCACTTATGGTCCTGTGACTGACGGCGGACAACAAAGTGATCTTTTATGGGTTCCGTTTTTCCTTTTGAGGTACGGAACCCTAAAAATAGCAGAATATTTTTAGATTTTTTCGAGTCGATCATTTTAAGTTTGCCGACTAAAAAATAACTTTGTAGGTAGATAGGTACATACCTACCTATCTATCTACAAAGTTATTTTTTAGTTAAAATGATCGACTTCAATCATAGTCAATTAGTACGGGAACAACTGTCGCCACTTTTTTTCGACACTATTACAAGCGCTCCTTGTGAATAAAAAGATCTACCACACATTAAAAATTCCGCATAGATACCCTCAATCTAACACTGTTAATCGTCACTCAACAGCTGTAGCACTAAATTAAAACACTGTATTTAATTTATATCATCGACCGTGTTTGGTTTGTCGCCAGCGTGTACGTTTTATATACGGTCCATGTGACCATATCAAAGCGTCAAGCTCAATAGCGACTTGGCACATCTCCCTTGTTTCTATGATCTGAGGTAGGTACCTACATAATATTATACTGGGTACCGATCATGAGTTTTTTTGACGTATAGTTTCGTTAATGTAAGCATATTTTGAATCTAAAATACAGCAGGCCTGCAACATTTTGATGAAATTTTATACAATTTGCACATCTTAAAAAATACAGAGAAATTAATTATGTATTTAATTTATATAAACATTGTGTAACAAACGCATATTTTCAATTCAAAATATGCTTACGTTAACGATACTATACGTAAAAAAAACTCATGATCGCGGTACTGGCCTGCAAAAATAAATAGGTACCTACGATACTACTACTTCGTGCTAAGTGTGATACTTACTTATGTATTTTTGCAGACCAGTGTGTGTGAGTATATTGTTTGACATATTCTCCTAATAATGTTATAGGAAGGTACGCCAATTACGCCATCGATTAGTAAAACAGAATCTGCCTATCTATTCTGTACCGACACGCCGCGAGAACTGCCAATTTGTTTGCGAACGTTCGAGGTTGATGGCACGGTGAAATTCTCCCTGGAACGTTCGCAAATTGGCAGTTTTCGCGGTCATATCAGGCGGCATGTCGGTACAGATTTACAGAATAGGCAGGCAGCTACTCAATGTTATATCTATTTAATACCTACTTACTGTAGGTACCGACCGACACTGCTACGCTGGACTAGTAGGTACCTACCTACTACCTAGGTAGCGTATCTCTGGCTGGACTGTGCGTGTTGTAATTTTCCAGATGTAGGTAAGCCTCCTTTTGAAAGGAACTAAGGAGCTGCTTTCACTAGGTACTCTATTAAGTAGCATACATTTTTAATCGTAGGAACCTTCAATAAAATAACATAGGTAGGTATTTAGCAAAAGGCTGGCTAGATGGTAGGTAGTGGGTAGCGATAAAAGAACAATTGGTTCCTAAGGTTTTTCTGCCGACTCTTAATTTGCATGTAGGTACCTACCTATCCTAATATCTAATTAAACCACCCGAAATCAAAATGTGGAACAATTTGTCGATTTGGGATAACTACTCGATCACAAGCATGCAGCGAACTGGGTCAAGGGATTTTTTTTTTTTAATAAGTAGGTTCTTAGTGCGTCCAGGTTTTTTGCATTGCAACATCGCCATTTCGTATGTGTCAGAACCGCTTGAGAGGTGTCTGAATGGTCACAAAATGTATGCCAAATGTATGTCGTGTTCGCCGATGAATGACGTGACTAGTTATATATAATATCATCTGGGAATCTTATCGAACTAGGTTTAGTGTCGTCTGCTCTTAGAATAAAGGTAGGTAGGTACAATGACGTATGGTTTGTATATCTTTGGGTAGGTATCTATAATTTAATGTTTTTCTAGCGATTTGATCCGAAAAATTGCTACAAGCATAGCTTGACCAGTTTCTGAGCAGCCTGATATGGGTATATCAGGCTGCTCAAAAACTGATATACCCATATACTATTATTATATTATATTCACAAAGAAAGCTTGTACCTAGGTAATTGTTTCGCAAACTTTTCTAAAAGTGGCGACAGTGGTTCCCGTACTAATTTGCTATGATGGCATATCTCCTTTTTTTCTATGATCTGAGGGGGGAGTACACACGCATGATTTTTCCATACAAAACGCTATAGCCAATATGCCAATTTTGATCACGTTCATGGTTGTATGAGCCAATTACAATGAATGATGATAATACATAGTTTAAATAAATAGGAATAAAAAAGAAACACATCATATTCAATAAATGTATATAAAAACACATTTATTTGCATTTAGGTACAATATGTAAGGAAAGCAAATAATTTGGATCTACAACATTTCTAATAAAATAGTCAAGTATTACGAGTATAATTATAAATTATTTATTGTAATCTACTCCGGAAAAAAAATGTACAGAACAAGAAGTAGGTAGCCTTTTTGTACCTACAGTCATGTGTAAAAACAATTTAATAGAAAAATTCATAAATATTATAAAAAATGTAAAAGTAGGTACTGTAGAGGTATAATAATATGCATTTGATGAAATTCAAAAGCGTTTTTATTCTAAAGTATCGACGGTTAAGATCATGATGTATTTTTACGTACAGTATGTTTATGTTACTGTAATAACCCGTAAATCATGGTACATTTCGTCGTTCATGGTTCATCATTTACCTACTGGTTTTGGGTTTTACCAACATGACTTAGTAAATGTAAGATTTTGAATGTAGTATTAGTAATGTTGAATAAAATAATATTAAACTAGTATTTTGCGAGTTCCATCCACGTTTTCGGTACCCACCTACTCACTTGCAGTTTTTCGGTATTTTTTACTTGCATTTTACACGTCTGCGGCGCTTTCTAGCAGCCCCTCCGCCCTTTCGTAACAAATCGCAGGCACCCAGGATCGCCTTCACGGCTTCGGCTGCTCTCCCTCCGCGCTTCCAGCCGGGCTAACATGCGCGCTGCGACAAAATTATGTCTTTTTTCGTGCATTTGTCTCGTATTCGCACGAGATAGAGCGAGACAAAACAGTCGACAAAATTTTGTCGCGGCGCGCATGTTAGGCGATCTGAACGCCCGCGCCGCGACAACATTTTGTCGACGCTTTTATCGTGCATTTGTCTCATATTTGCACGAGTAAGAGCGAGACAAAACTGTCAACAAAATTTGTCGCGGCGCGCATGTTAGCCCTACAGGTTTACCAAAACACTGTAAGGGTAGGTCAGACAAAATCACGTAGTCGGGGTTGACCAATTCGGTTCTGTCACTTTGTTTCATTCTTTTCAACACTTACCGTGTCCCTAAGGTACCTACAACCTAAGATTTAATTTAAAAGTTCGAAATAAACAATGATCACTGAACAGTTCGGACTTTTACCATTAAGAGTTGGTAAATCTTAGGTTTTACTGGTACCTAAATCTTAGTTTTTACCTAAACTCGGGTTATTACAGTAACATAATATTAAAAGAACACGTCCTTTGTATTAAGTTTCACATTATGGCATAAATTATGCCATAATGTGAAACTTTAAGAGTGCATTACGGCAAATCGTGTTATGGGATTTCAATAAGTTTATATAATATAGAAAACGTAAAGTATAGTAGCCACGAAAAAAACGTCTGACAAGCTGAAAAGTTTGTAGTAGAATGTAAAAAAAAATCTGAAAAAACGTGCAGAAGGCACTGCCATACTTTCATAACTTTGAAATGAAAATTTTATGAACTTGACACAATACAAAATAGAAAACCTGATTTTTTTTCTGTTTTACTTAACCCTCCATCTGTCGCATTTAAAAAATCCACGTCATTCAGGTCGAAATCAATTGTCTGTCAAGCGCGACAGATGAACGAATAACAATGTTTCCGTTTAGTGTGAAAAATAGCAGTTTTTTTGATTGTTTTTCTCGAAATTTCCATAAAAAATTATACTTCATTCAGAAAAATTCTGCAAGTTTGCGATTAAGTTAATTTCATTACGTGTTCGTTCTTATTTACGCTAAATTTATGTTTCTACGGCAGTGCTTTTTCCACTTTTCAATATTTTTTTACATTAATCTATAAGATTTATTCTCAACACGATTTCGTTAGCCACTTTAGTGAAACTCTTTAGCTAGTCAGACCTTTTTTTTCGTAGCTACTACTTTACCTTTTCTATATAAAGTTATGTTTTTCCGTAAGACTTATGCATGGTGCCGAGAGAAAATAACTTTAAATATCGCAGTATTTTTACACGTAACTCTACATGAACGTAAAAAGCAAGAAGTAAATTTGAGAAAAAGTCTGTACACTCATAACTCATTATATCATGGCCGACAGGACGTAGTAGCCAAAGTCAAGCTACTGCGTGCTCTACATCTTGAAATAGCTCCTTTGGCATCAAGAACAGTTTAATTGCTTAGAATTATTATATAATTATAAAAAAACTAAATATTAAAAGTAAATGAGAATAAAACTGACTTTGGTTTTAGTGGGCGGAAAATATTAAATATAAATTACATAAACATAAGTAGGTAATACCTATATAGGTTGAGTTAGGCATAATTCAATATTATGCGAAGTAAAGCTGCTCCAAGAAGTCGTTTCAGCTCTATTTTAGAAGTTTTTTTTTTCATTTTTTTTTTAAATAAGGAATCAAACCAGTTTTTTTTCTGCTAAAACTCACCCTGAACATAATCTGATTTATTATACTCCTTAAGAATTTATCTTTTATTTAATTGGTGTTTATTATTTAAATAAAACAGTCTATAGAATAACACGAGAACATTTAAGAACCAGTTAAAGCTGGGTATTGACATTCCGAGATACGCACGACGCACACGACTACAACACGCTTTACAAGTTTTTGGAGGGGGAACTGTGGAGTTACTGACGTTGCTAGTTAATGGTGCTATCTTTTCTTAGCAACACATTTTAAAACGCTTATAACTTGGCCATTTGTTAGGATATTTCACTTTTTTTTTCACTGTTGCTTATCTTTTCGCTAATTGGTTCTTGGTTTCTAATAAAAAAAAAGCAGACCAATACCTTACTCAAATGGTTTGCAATGTTTGTGTTAATTACACGTAATACATTCGATATCTTTTCTGATTGGTACAAACTGTAAATATTTCTTTGTTGCATACCCAAAGCGCGGTGAAATAATTACAATAAAACAGGATTGCATTAATTTGGATGTATTTGAGGCTAAAAATATTGTTTTACTTAGTGTTTATAACTTGTAATCTTATGATTTATACATTGTTTTGTAATTTTGTACTTATTCTGTTAATTTATCTATCGTATAGATCGACTTGAGCTACGGCACCGGTGACTACTGACTGTTATTAATTAGACCAAGCTATCCTGAAATAAATGTGGTAATATTGGAATCAAGCATTAATTAATTTATTAATCTAAGACACAAAGATGTGAACGAATGTACACAAAATGTAGGAGGTGAGACAGAGTGCGATATTATTTTATGAACTATTTAATACTGTTTAACTTTAGATTGTCTTCTTGGGCGTTTAATGATTAGTAGATACATTTAGTATTTGTAACAATAGTCAATTTTAACATTAATTAGAAATATAACTTACAATTTAATCTCGACACAAGGACAGCGGACTTGATGCTAACTGTTAATAAAAGATGAAATATGACCAGGATTTCAATGCAAGCGAGAAGTAGTTTCAAAGAAACATAATACATAGTTTAAGTTACAGTTAACATACTAAATTAAAATAACACTATACACTGGTGATAAGTCTGTTAAAACATATATATTTCAGAGAAGAGAGACAGACTTGTTTTTGAGACTTACTACAATTTTATTTTCTGTCCTTACGTAAACGGCAATATTATAATCTTAATCCTCCTATACATAAATAAATTATTAACATATTTCATTACAATTTAAGCACGGGTTTCATACTGTGAATAATACGGACAAAGCTCATGGTTGTTCTAAAGAGCCGAAATATGTGCAGGAAAGAAACTATGACTAGTTTTTCCTCCTCTTAAAAGGTGGAACAAAGTCCTTTAAAAAGCACAATTGTAATAAGTATAAACAATTACATGTCATCGTGTACGATATAGTACATAATAAACATGAGCTAAGTTTACATTACCTACTCTTCTTAAAATTTATATACAACTTCGTTTTATAAAGCATGATAGCTTAATATAATAATTATTTTATTTTTTAAATTATATATGTATATTGGTAACATCAAATATACTGTAATAAACACTACAAGTAGTTATGTCATGCATTATATAGAGAAACGTATCATAATTTAACGCTATTAAGTACAAAATTATACAATACTATTATATCAGCATGATAAAATTAAATAGTGGTTTTAATAAATATATTAAACTGCAAATCAAAAAATCTGCGTTGTGTCAGCATTATCTAATATTAAACAAGAGTGAAAGTTATAAGTTATTCGAAAGTATACTGCAATAACCACCTAAGTGCAGTGAAATTAATTAATTTAAAATATTTTAACGATTAAATAGGCGTAAACTTTAAAGACTCAATATCACTAAATTATCTTCACTGCACTTAGGTGCTTTTCGCAGTAAACCCTTCAGTTAATATAATTACACATACAACTATGTATAGTTATTTTATCAACTTTTTTTATATATCTTAAGAGTACATAATGAATCTATGAAAATTATGCTACCCATTTGAGCTACACATAAACTATTAAAAATGCCAGCGGTAACATTTATTTATTCAACGAATAATAGAGTACATAAATATGAAGTTTGTGTGCTATTCTGAGTAAAATTGAATAAGAATATTCAATTAATAAAATGACGATAAAAATACTGTTCTTATTGCTATAAATTATAATTATAATGTAATACTATAGAGTTGGTCATTGTCTCCAACAGCATAATTATGTAAGTATGTAATCTAAAACGCCCTAACACATTTTATACCTTTAAAGCTTTGTTTTAAAGTCTGTTTAAGCTTCGTAAAAGTATTTACCTTTAGATTTATTTTAAATGCTTGATACTGTTTGTTGTCACTGGGTAGGATTTAGTCTGTAAAGTTCTTTTACTTGTAATGATAAACGTAGTTATTCCAAACTGGGTTGTTTTCATTGAAATCACTTGTAAACACAAATGTTGTGCTTACTGTCTGAACAAGAAGCCTATTCTGTTATTTGCAGGTTTGCTCCTTGTTGGGGGCTCGTGCTAGTATTGGAAACTCCTCGAAGCCTCAGCATCCTGCCGTGTAATATTGAACGCCTCAGTCTTTAGGAAATCAACAGTTTTGTACGCATCTGTGTCGACGGCTGACATTGACTTGCCGTGAGCTATTTCAACCTTTTTGCGCGGTTCTGGCCCCTGAAGTAGTACAAAAAATGTATAAATATTAAGTCCTTAAAAAAATGATTTGAAACAACAATTTGAAGATATTACAACGAAAAACCGTTTATTCAAAATTTAAAAAATAAGATGTGACTAAGGGCGGGTTGTTTCAACTTACAGTTACGTATCTGTAACCGTCAAATATGGCGGCTTGTACGACAATTCATACTGACTTAACGATTACGTACTGACTTACGAATACAGATGGTTTGAAGCAACCCACCCTAAGTGAGAGGTTTAATATGCCTATATGATATAGATTAAGTAATTCCAGTTAAAAAAAGACTGGGCTTTATTAACTACAGACAGAGAGAAGTAGAAAGAGAGTAGGGAGGCCTTTGCCCTGCAGTGGGACATTACAGTCTTTTAATCATTTTAATAATAATAATTCCAGTTATGAAATCATAGCGCCAGATGGCGCGCTTCTATCAGTCTACTCCGATTTTCAATATTATGATTCACTCGGGCAAAGCGATGGCGAAAAAGACCAGGCTGTCGAGCAGAGAATTAACACAGGGCAGATAACCGTAAACGGCGGCAGGTCTCGATAACGGTTGATAAAGGTATACAGGGTAAAATTAAAACCAGTGCGGATATTTTAGGAGGTGAAATGACTCATGAATATGATCAACTTTTATTATCGGACCGACACTGAAATATGAAAAAAAAAACAGCTGTTCCATACATTTTGATCGTGTTGTGGTGCATTTTTGTAGGGAACAGCTGATTTTTTTTTTCATACTTCAGTGTCGGTCTAATAAATTGGGAATATTTTTTCAGTTCTATGAAAATGTCATAGTTTAAGTCGACTGATGAACAGTACCATATAAAGTATTTAATTCAGGTTAAAGTACCTTCACTTGTGGCGGCTTTGACGTTGTCAGATCCAAGTCTAGGTACTGCAGTACATCCGGCTTATTATCTTCAATATGTCCGAGTTTTAAACCACCCTGTAAAATGAGCACAGACGACTTGAGATAATATTACACTACATGGACGCTTTATAATGAGACCGTCAGGGTAAAAGAGACTATATCCATTTCATTAAGTCCAGACCTACCCTGATATGAGAATATTTTAGCAAAATGATAACTACCTACTTTAAAAACATTGTAATAAACAATCTATTTTATTCTATTAAGGTAGTCATACTGATTACTGGTTAATATATTATTATTTTAGATTTATTTAGGCTCAAATAGTAAATTTTAATGGCAATATAGCTTAAAAATTTAATAATGTGGTTTACGTAAAAACAGTGTCACTTTAAAAAAATGCTAGTTTGGTTAAGGCCCTTTTTTCTGACGGTTTCTAAAAGTATTGATATCTACCTATCATACTTGGGTGGATCCACCCATTGCGAGGCATGCTTGGCACACGCCTTGCAACGCACGGTTCGATATACATTGGCACATGCCTCACCACGAATATAAACGTCCACACATTGCGAAGCATGCTATGAGCGCCGTACGCAAAGCATGCCTCGCAATGTTTGGATCCATCTTAAATTATAAACACTGAAAGGAGTAATGGCAAAATATAGATAATATTAATTATAATAGAAATCTATTTGATCAAATACATTAAAAATACTTGTTCATGAATAAATATGTCTTGGTTGATACAAAGGTCATGCGAAACTTGCATGGTCATTCAGTCAAGATAATAACATAATATAGGTACTAACGAGTGCAAAAGGCAGAAGAGATGAAGTCAGCGGATTTAACTAAATTACGTAAAATTAATAAAGAATATAAGTAATATACCTACATGGTGAATTTTCGTTGGTTACCGTGAAAAAAAGCCTGCCGCTTTTCAGAAAAAGTCAAAAAGTTGACAATCGATATAGGTATCTACTTAGTTTTTTTTTTCACGATTTCAGGGTTTGTCCTATAGTAGAAATCGTTCATAACGGTAAGTTTAATAGCCCCGTTGGTTCCAAAACCAACGAAAATTCACCGTATATAGCACGGTTCTAATCTCATGCAATACGGTTGGTTTTGAAATACCTACTGTTTAATTTTTCTGCGTGGTCAAGTCCTAGACATACATAATATTCTATTCCACGCGAAACACGATCGTTTTTTTGAGTACTATATTATGCCACTGCCCACTGGTCAGTTTCTCGGAGACGATTTGGATGAAATTTTGTATTTAAATGGTGTTTTACGTTGTAACTTTATCTAGATAGGTGCCATCGTTGAGAAAATCCGGAGCGAAGTTCAGTCGCCAAGGTACTTTTTTTTGTTTAACTTTTTAGACCTAATTAAAAACTTTTGTAGGTACCTACCTACATACCTATAACGTTTTATTGTATTGCCTTTTCTCTTTGTTCATCCAACTAATATTATAAAAGCGAAAATTTGTGAGGATGGATGGATGTATAGATGTTTGTTACTCTTTCACGCAAAAACGACTGAACAAATTTTGATGAAACGTTACAGTAATATAGTTTATACATCAGAATAACACATTACTACTTTCTATCCCAAAAACGCGGGTGAAGCCGCGGGCGGAAGCTAGTTATATTATATTAACACTCTCACCGCCACGCATGTATACAGTTTGCCAAAGCAGCAGGCCATGTGGGCGGCGCGCCGCCCATCCCATTTCTTTAGCGACCCGCCAAGCTTAATTTGAGAGAACTTTTGCGGCACGCCAAGTGGCACGCTGGCAGGACACGCCATATATTTTATCAGCGGGCCGTGTGGTCCGCTGTGACCCGACGAATTCAAATAGATTTTTTGGTTTTGGCTTGCCCGATACGGAGTCAAAACCAATTGTATCGAATAATGTATTCAAAAACCTACCTATGAAAAAAAAAACGAGGAAAATCGGACTCTATTGCCATGACCATTCAGTTGGTAATTAACTAAGAGAAACCAGTTTCCCAAGACGATATTTATTAATATTTTGCTCAAAAAAATCAGCTTACAAAATTTAAAAAGAATCAAACATTGGATACATCAGACAAAAATATTACTTTAAATGAATTTGTCAGAGGCTAACGAAGTTTCATCATCATAACTTGATTCAGATTGCGATGAACCCGATGCATGCGATGGTAGATAGTCGGGATCGCTTTCGGAATCCCTTTAGCAGCAGGCTACGTGGGCGGCGCGCGGCCAACTGACCTAATTACAGTGATGGCCTGCATATTTGATTTATTGACAGTTAGTAACGGACAAAAATGCAAAAGTTTTAGCGGTCAATTTTTGGTGCGCCGGCCGCCCACATGGCCTGCCGCAACAAATAAAAAAAATCAGTAATAGCTTGCTGCACTAGAATTTACGTGGGCGGCCGGCGTACCACATGGCGGTGAGAGTGTTAATAAAACGTATTTGTGGATACTATACAAGCGTCGACTAATGAGAGATAATTAATTATATTATCTATTCTTGCGAGACTCCCGGCAAGCCAACGGAAAGTTATCAATACCAGAGTTGCGCTGCACTATACCTAAGTGAGAATGAGCGCGTAATATCATTTTCTTCTTTTCGCACGCGTCTATTATTGGTCCGAGTGCAACGCCCCGTGAAATTTTGCGTTTAAGGAAAATATTGATTAATAAGGTAATTTTAAAGTTTATTTTTTGTTGCATGAGCGCTAGAGTGCCGCAACACGCGTCCCGGTATTAAAACACAGTAGACAGTATTTCTATTACATTATCATTTAGATTTCTATGGTCGTAGCACTAGCGAGCACTAACTTCTACACAGACATACAAAGAATGATCAAAACTACAATAGGTTCACTAGCAATACGGATAATTACTAAGGGTTGAAGAAGCTCTGGTCTGTCTCTAGACTAATATAATGCAACTGCATAGCATATCCTACGCATACCGCATTTTTTGTCGCAAATGATTTTCGTGAATTGGTGCGCGCTAAGCTGCGACTGCGGCAAGTGAAATTTTTGCAATGATATCTTTTCTTATGATTCCTTTTAGCCTAAAAGAAGAAAATACACACTAAATATATAGATTTTCTTTTTGGTAATGTTTGGCAACTTAAATTCATACTGTCAAAGGATTTTTCATACGGCCGGAATTCCGCAATACGTTTTTGAGATATCTGACACTACTGCGAAATACTGGTCGGTATTATTCGGTAGTGACAGTTTTCAACCGCTCGGGCAGTCGTTTTCGACGGCTCGAGCAGACGCTTGAAGCCTCTGGAGCAGCCAATTCCAACTGCTCGACGGGCGAAACGGATAACTGCGCCAAATCAGTCAAAAGCTCGACAAGTAAAAAGCAATCAGTCAGAAGAGACACACTTGACGCTGTATCGATATGTCAACTATATCCAAGTGTAAAACGCCGGCGCGTTGATAAGCGCTTGTGTAGGTACACGACGCCGCCGCCCCACCGCCGCCACCGCATAATTATTAGTAGTTGTTGGTGTTACATTGCTGCTATGACGTTCTATTATTTGTGAGCAGCAATGTAACACTACCAATAATTATGCGGCGGCGGCGTCGTCTACACGGTCGCTAAAAAGCTCTTCATCGTGTCTTCCACGCCCCTCGCTCCGCGGTCCGCAAACCATGGGAGAGTTGCGCCTAGTTATTATTTATTACTTTTTTCAGTCATCTATGTTCTAAATGAATAAATGTACCTGGTTCATTATTGTATTAATATGGCCGATGCTATGGCTTGAATGACGAGGCTTCAGTGCCCGGTCCACCGCTGGCGGAAGCGACGGTAGGTTGCAGTACTGCATTGACTGCGGAAAAAAAATGATTTATTTTTTCTAAATATTTCTTTAATCTAGAATTTAGATCGACTATTGAGATGTAGTTAGAGTTCTTTGTGAAATACCCCGTCCAGAGAAGTACTACCACTATATCTCTTTTTGCCGCTAAGCAGCATTGCTGCGTTCCGGTTTAAAGGCTATGTGTGCTGATGTAATTACAGGCACATAAGGGCCTGTGCACACCACGTTTTTTAATCGCGCTGTCGACGCGCGTTTGTAGCGATACATACGCGATATGCACGCAAGTCAGACGCAGCCTGTAGACCTCTGTAGGACAAAAGCGCGCCGTCGACGCGCCGCCGTTGACGCGCGTTTTAGAAAACCCTCGTCGACGGTGCGCTTAAAAAACGTGGTGTGCACAGGCCCTAAGACGTTTCAACTTTGTCTCTAGGTTATGCTTAAGCAACGTAGCTGCGATGGCTCTGGTACTACAGATTATAGGCAGCCTGCTTGTTCTTGTTTGCCAACTATATAAAGAAAAACTATTGCGTTTTTTTAAACCAATATTCGCTACTTCACTGCTCACTCGTGGACGTGAGGAATGAAGGTACTTACTGCATGTCCCGGCGAAAACTCTTCCTCCTCTTCAGGGCAACGCACTACGGGTATGAGCAGTTGCCGGGGGGAGGCGGGTGCTCCCTGCGACATGCGACGCGGCACTCGCCGCTGCTGTATATGCTGTGCCTGCAAAAACATAAAAACAGAACAATTATTTTCAAGGTGGTGAAATAAGAGCCTGGACGGGCGACGACGATGTACACAATCGTCGTAGTACACAAAGTAGCGGGCTGACTGTCAGCCCGCTACTTTTGACATAATGTCACGCTTGTATCAATAAGCACAGTAACACTAATAAAGTAATAACTAACAATAATATTGCGACGGCGGGGCGGCAGCGGTGCGGCGGCGGCGTCGTCTATACGGTCGCTTAGGCAGGGGTGTAACAACCACACTTCGCTAGTTATAGCAAGTCCCATGTAATACCCGACGAGACTATTACCATTAACTGGGCACCAATCCAGGACAACCACACTTCGCCAGATATGATAAGTCCCATAATATATAGGTAATACCCTCAGATCATAGAAACAAGGAGATATGCCATCATAGCAAATTAGTACGGGAATAACTGTCGCCACTTTTAGTACATTTTTCAACACAATAAATTACAAGCGCCCCTCATGAATATGAAGATCTCCCACACATTAAAAATTCCGCACACCCTAAATCTAACACTGTTAATCGTCACTCAACACTAGCACTAAACTAAAACACTGTATTTATATCATCGATCGTGTTCGGTTCGTCGCCAGCGTGTACTTTTGTACTACGCCCAATTTGCTCAAATAAAAGCATCAAGTTTAATAGCGCCTTGGCACATCTCCTTTGTTTCTATGATCTGAGGTAATACCCAACAGGCATATTGCCTAATGGCAATAGGCCCGTTGAAAGTCAGAATCGCGGGTGTATCTATTCTTAACGAATACAATCAGAATTTGTACCATTATCCATTTTCTTTAAAAATGTATTAAATGGTATTAATAAGTATTCCTACCAGATATAATTATGCGTTCGCATGGCAAACGTATATTTTCGGTGAAATATATTATGTTTTAAATCAAATTTTTTACTCGCCTCTTGAAATTTGAGTAATTAATAAGTTGCATTTAAAAATAAAAATGGTTTCAATAAGACATACAATGAAAAGTCGCCATTTTTTCAGAGCTAGCATTTGGAAGTACATTACCTTACCGCTATAGGAGTACTTGGTTTGAAAATGGTATGCATCAGGAACCACAGCATCGCCATATTGTTAGGATTATAATTGATCCACAAAGTGAACTTATAAATCATTATAAATTCAAGTAACAAGTGCAAATGGTTTCCAGAATGCTTTACTTATAAAGGGTTTATATTGCTTCTTGTAGGCAATTATAAGTATAGCTTACCAGAGTACGTATTCTCAAGTGCGTTTACACCTTTGCAATACTTTTATAGAACACCTAGCTTATACTGTGCCATTAATTTGGACCTATAGGCGACAATAAGCTAACGTATAAGAACAGATGCAATACAAGTCTAAACAAATTCTGTGTTTGCTATTATAAGCGTGGTAGCAAATACTAGAACCATTAAGAGAGAGTTATTAGTGCTGCAGGCCTATAAAGTGTGCACTTTTGGATAATTTTGTTGCTTGGGTAGGTACCTATATCTAGTCTAGATAAATCAATCATAAGAAATATAATACATTTTTGTGGAATAATAAATAATATTAAATTCCCAATAGATATACAGGGTAAAATTAAAACCAGTGCGGATATTTTAGGAGGTGAAAGTACTCATGAATATGATCAACTTTTATTATGGGACCGACACTGAAATATGAAAAAAAAAAAACTGCTGTTCCATACATTTTGATCGTGTTGTAGTCCTTTTTTGTAGGGAACAGCTGATTTTTTTTTCATATTTCAGTGTCGGTCCCATAATAAAAGTTGATCATATTTATGAGTACCTACTGTCATCTCCTAAAATATCCGCACTGGTTTTAATTTTACCCTGTATTGATAAATTAGAAACACCCGCCATTCTGTTAAATGTCAATTTAAATAATATAAGACTCCGGGGAGGCTTAACTCAAATAAGGTTGGGAATCCCTTGTATAGATAGATTTATTAATTTCCTCAAGACTTTTTCCTTCCTCACTAAGTTTGCCGTAAACTGCATATTTATTTGGTTTATTTTACCGACTTTTCCTACGCGTGGGGTTTCCTAGTTGATATCAGGTTATTAACCCACTAACCACAATACTCAAAGCCATGCGTAGGTATATCTAAGATGTGATCATTATATACTTTTTTTGCCCTTATAAATAAAAGCTTTGCTAGAAAACATTATCCTTCTTCTGTGGCAGCCGATTAAAAAAGGATTCGCTTCAAGGCTGACAATTTATACTTTTAAACGAATACCAGCAAAAGCGAACACTGACGTCATTGAATTGATTGCCGACGTAATTAACAACTTATGTTGACTTCTATTGACTTATATATTCTGACCGCAAGCGCTGTACCGCGCCTTAGGAAGCTGCGCGGCGAGACGTGGGGGTGGAGTAACCCGCTGTCGATAGCACATGTTTATTTGAAACGGACGGTGTACTTCATATACACATGAGATAAATTATCCAAAGATGAGTTGAAGTTTATCTTGTGATGTCAATGCTGTTAATTATACCTAATGTTGCCGAATATTTTCGTAACCGTACCGTACCATCGCATCGCTCGCCAGAGAGTTCGTCCTCACTCGCTTCGATTGTGGAGAATGAAATACCTAGCAAGGTTTTCCCGGGGGACTACAGTATAATAAGGTTCTTCATAGGCTATGGTAACCGCTTATCATAGGGTGGGCCGTATACACGTTTGCTACCATCGCATTGTGGTTTAAAAAAATGCTTAAATTAAATATTTTTATTTATTTGTTTGATTTAACCAGCGTCCCTGGATAGTTTATTTTTAACCGACGAAGTTGGTTATAAGTACTTATAAATTCTTAACTTTTGATTCTCTTGTTTGCTTCTCTACAATGTAAATTAAAAATAATTTGCAAACAATATAAGAACTACTGTGTTTGTTGTCGATCTCATGTGAACTTGTGCATTTGTTTTCTTACCGCTCGTCTGTCACCCCCAAGGCGCGGTATAGCGCTAACGGTCATACTATAATGAGGAAGCCGAAAAGTGGACACAGGCATGTTTCGAAAAAAAATTATCTTTCTATAATGACGTAATAATCTTGCGATGATACTCACATTATCATAGAACTCGGCAGGTTCTTGAATTTTCGGGCCTTGGAGAAACTGCAGGGATGTCCCGCAAAAGGAAGTGTCCTTTTGCGGGACATCCCTGCAGTTTGTCCCGCAAAATAACTTTTCCTTTCTACCAGCAAAAGTTTTCGGTGGTCGTGGTGGGACAGGTGGTCCTGAAATGCATTTTTTTTATAAAAAAAATATAAACATCATCAACAGCTCGGGTATTGGTTCACCTTAATGATGTCGCACCAGTTACGTAACAATACGACAGGTTCGAAACCAGGAAACTAAACCATCACCAGTCATCGAGCTGATCAGTGCACTACCATTATAAAACATACCATCAATACATACCATCTTCAGAACCGTTCTTTTTCGGATTCATGGACAATTTCGTGAAAGATTTCGTCACAGCCCAGTCTGCTAAAAGAAAAATAACATGTCATTATACTATAATTAACCATCAAAGAGAAAATACACTATTTAAGTAGATTTATTTTATGTAACTCTTACGTAAGTTTTGATGACTAGCGTGCAGTGAGCCGTCGTCGTCGTCGCTCATGTTGGAGTCATTCTCGGACAGCTCGGATGTAATTCTGATGTGCGGCTGGCTGGTGTACTGCTGACCATCGTGTCGAGTGCTTATCACAATATTTTTCGGATCAAATGTGAAAGCCCTTTTCTCATCCTGCAACATTGGAGTCATTTAAACATTTTTGTCTTTAAGTTTTGTGTGCTTTTACTTTCGAATACTAATAATTGGGTTGTGGAGGTCAGATGATATAGTCGCTCTACGTAAAATATTGATATTTATCCGCATCTAACTAGATGCGGTTGAATAATCATTTGGCCGTTAACTAGACAGGAAGCCGTAAGAGTAGAAAAAAAAATATGCACGACTGCTCAACACAGAATCATCATCATCATCAGCCGAAAGCCATTCACAGCCGAACTTAGGCCTACCCTAAGCATCGGCACAATGCCCGGCCCTGCGCAATACTTAAATCTATTTGAAATGGTCCATGGATAACAACCAACGCTGAGATTCATGAGCATTTATTAGCATAATAACTGCTTCGTTGGTCTAGTGGTTGCAAGCGCGACTGCTGAGCGTGGGGTCCTGGGTTCGATTCCCGGGTGGGGCAGTTTGATTGGGTTTCTCCAGAAATTATCAGTAGCGGTCCTGAGTCTAGATTTTTGTGTCCGGTTAACGATAATAGGCTCGCCCATTATTACATGGGACTTGAACATAGCCGGCGACATGTGTGTGTACCTACTAACTATAGCTAGTACGTACACCCACGGAACAAAAAAAATCTGTTCCGTGAGTACATCCACATTTCACCTTTTCGCATTAGTATGGGCTATACAGGGTGGCAGGTTAGACAGTGGAAATATTTTAAGGGGTCATTGTACTCATCATTATGAACAACTTTTACTATGGGACCAACACTAAAATCGCGAAAAAAAAATCAGCTGTTCCATACATTTTGATGAGTCATGTGAACATAAATGTATGGAACAGCTGATTTTTTTTTCGCGATTTCAGTATTTGTCCAATAGTAAAAGTTGTTCATAATGATGAGTACAATGACCCCTTAAAATATTTCCACTGTCTAACCTGCCACCCTGTATAACATCACGCATTCACGCCATGACTCTTAGGAGCCGAGCAACGGTGGTAAAACAGCGGGGAAGTATACGAGATAGATATGGTTGGCTATGGAAGCGCTCAGCTATATAAACTGCCTGAGAAAACAATAGCTACAACCAATTAGTCAACACCTAGGTCTTTGCGGCTGGTCCCGAAATATTTTGGTACCCAAACTACCTTCGTGCTAAACAAGCTACCTGTCACCGCGACCTTCAACTTTAAATTAATAGGTATTATTTTTTGTTACGTTACCGAGGTAATGCTCCCGTCACGTGAATAGAATCCAGCGTTCTTTTTACGTGACGCGACCTATACGTAGGGGATGCAACACTAGCGAATAATTCAGGAGTCAAATCTAACAAAGCTGAATCACATAGCTTGAAGTAGGTACGGTACCTAGGTAAATGTCTCCGCATCACACCGTATCGATATGCAAATAAATGTGAAAAACCAATCTGTTTCAGTATCTAACCAGGTTCCGCACAACCCACACAGGTATTGAGATAAAAACCGGCCAAGTGCGAGTCGGACTCGCGCACGAAGGGTTTCGTACCATTATCTATAAAAACGACAAAAAAATCATGTCTGTTGTATGGGAGCCCCCCTTAAGTATGTGTTTTATTTTAATTTAATTATTTATTTTTAAAGTGAATATACATATAATTAAATATTCTGTGAATATTTCAAGCGTCTACCTGTTGCCGATATCAATATCCAGCAAAAAAGTCACGTTTGTTGTATGGGACCCCCGCTTAAATATTTATTTTATCTGTTTTTATTATTTGTTGTTATAGCGGCAACAGAATCTGTGAAAATTTCAACTGTCTAGCTATCACGGTTCATGAGATACAGCCTGGAGACACACAGACAGACAGACAGACAGACAGACGGACGGACAGCGAAGTCTCAGTAATAGGGTTCCGTTTTTACCCTTTGGGTACGAAACCCTAAAAAACCAGTAAACAACGCGCTTAGTAATTTTATTGTGACTCGCAGATAATTACCAACGATATCGACATAATTATGATATGCCCCGATTAGAGTAATCTGCTGATTATTTGATTTGGAAAGATTACATACGTCAAAACTACTGAAAATGTTAAACCTTTTAAAATCTGAAACAGCACGGAGCTAGGTATAGGTATTGATTAAATTTTTCATAGGATACTACGACGCGGCGACGTACGAATATACCTGAAATTAATGTTTTGTTTCATCATTGAATTGCATATTGTGTTAAAGTTTCATCACCCTTGAATAATTCCTGTTAACATAGTTGGGAGATCATTTCATACAAATTCTGTTCCTAATTTTTAAATCATTCAGTGGTGTGTGTGTAGTGCCACCCGGAGCCTGCAGAACTAGCCCTCAGTGTTAGTTAATTATTCTTAACATATATCTCAATTCTAATAACCTCAAAAGTAAAAACGGAACCCTTGCCTTTATAGGATCACTTTGACCCTTAACGGGTGGAGGCATCTGCTCATAGATGGCGCCACTAGAAGTATGTATTAGCGGCATCTTGCTCATAGATGGCGCTATTGCATATTTCGGAACCCTCAGGGCGCGAGTCGTACTCGCACTTGTCCGCTTTTTTACCCGACTGCGAGACGCAAAGGAGGGTAATGTGTTTATCAGTCTATGTATGTATGTATGTATGTATGTATGTATGTATGTATGTTTGTTTCTATGTGGCGTTCTAGAGACCAAATGCGTAGGCCGATTTTGATAATTCTTACGTCAATCGATTCGTCTTAACCTTGCGAGTGTCACTAAAGACATAACAGTAATCAAAATTCACCACAGCGACAACCAGACGCCATATTGTCAAAATGAAAAAAAAAAAAGTTGATGAACTATGTCAAGTGGGGTGTCGGTTGAATAGGTATTTTAAAATCATCTTTAGGTTCCTTTTATCATTTTTCATTTTAAATAATAGTTTAGGATATATAACGATTTAAAGTTGTTCAACAAAGCAATCATTCTCGCTAATTCTTACTTATCCTCAAAACCTATCATGTGGGGTATCAAAATGAAGGGCTCGAAAAGAAGATTACGAAAACATACATTAAAAACTAAAAAGTGAAAAATAAAAATAGTAAATTAAAAATTAAAAAAAACCTGACTGCCAAAAAACAACTAAAAAGTTCAAAACAAGAGCACTTTTCAAGCAGTCTGATGCAGTTGGTGGCATAAAATCTAAGATTTAACACAAATAATTGCCACCAACTGCATCAGACTGCTTGAAAAGTGCTCTTGTTTTGAACTTTTTAGTTGTTTTTTGGCAGTCGGGTTTTTTTTAATTTTTAATTTACTATTTTTTACATGACAGTTGCTTCAATTCAATAATTTTCAATAAGTTTTTATTTGACTGCCTCATTGGTATTAAGTGGTCGCAAATGCGGTTGCTGAGGTTTCGGATACGATCCCCGAGTCGGGAACAATGTTATTGGGTTTATTTTCAATAGCAAATCTCAGGAGCAGTCTGGAGTCTTTTGTATCCGTCAATGGCAATAGACTCACCTCCTATTCAGTACCTACACGGGACATAGACATAACATTTCACTAGGCATGTAATTACTATGCGCCCCTGCCTATCCCTTCGGGGAATACAGGCGTGGTTTACGTTACGTTTACGTTACGATTTTATAAATTGGTGCACATGGTATTACCCTGTGTTTAATTATTGTATAAACAAAATTCTTACTGGAACTTGTCATGTGAATGCAACAATTTGTTGGCTAACAAAAAAAAAAACTAACCCCCATACAAATAAGCACGGTATAAAGTTATGCAATGAATAACGTCGGTATAACCTTAAATTTTTTATGTCTACGCTTGTTATAACTTTATTCCGTATTTATTTTTATGGAGGTTAGAAGTTTAAAGTTAGGTATTTCATGATTATCTTTCAACAGCTACAAATAAGAGATAACGTGTAGGTAACTAATCATCAACTATAATTCGCAGATCACCCCCAAGGTCCTGAGATTCAAATGGGGAAGATGCAACACTCAACTGATAAACGAGTGCTAACAATTGCACTGGGGCACAAATAGCACGCTGCCACTCTGTACCTCGATCTATTTCCAGACGCATTTTCGTCGGTTGAGTCGAAGGGGGACTCAAACGGAAGCCACCTTTGAATGCATCAAGAACACAAGAATAAATACAACTTTTAAAATTAATTGTCAACATTGGATGCGCAAAAATATCTAAATTGAACTTTTGAAATCAATTGAAGGCATGTTGCGTAGGACCGGTCGTTATGGCAATACTCGGGGAGGCCTATTAGTACAAGTGGACGTCTTTCAGCCGATATGATGATTATGATAAGTTGAAACTTACCTGGGCGCGTACCCCGGTGATGCATTCCGATATAGGAATGTATGGGCCGGTACCATCAGCACACTCGTAATGATCGTTCATAGCTGTCATGGTGGTCAAGTTGTTCTCATACGTGTCTGTAAGATAATAAAACATCATCTCAGGTCTAGCGGTCCTGGAATCTTACTTTACTATTAGGCACTGCATTTAGACTGCGTGTACGTGTGTACAAAAGAACAGTGACACTTAAATGTATGCGTACAATGTAATGTACCTATGCTACTATGCTTAGTTCTGCGACCTCTCTGTAAAATAATTATCTCAAGCTATAACATTTTCAAGTATCTAAGCTTAAAATCGAAATGCAGTCCATCTTTTTAGATATACGCAAACGCCATTAACTTACGGCGCGGTACATTTCCGCCCACGAAGTCGCTACATACCCAATACTATTGTAATCAATAATAAAAAATAATAAAAACACAATCGACTCAGGTTCGTAAGGCCCAAGTCAAAATAATGCTGGTCATACTGAACAGCCAAATCAATATACAGTACCTTTTCACACACAGTTCTTGCCTTTAACAATAAACTTTTCTTTACATCATAGTGTACACGTCCAGGAGTATGCCTGAATGACGCGTCTTATTGTGTTCACCATTGGGCCTTACGAGGTTAAGAAGTACAAGCACAGTTCGCTATCGCAACAAACGCAGTAACCCCCAACATGCACGGAAGTCGCCACAAGCACGGCATTATAAACAAAATTAACAAATGTCATGAAATCTAAACATTTGTAGGTAAGTTTCAAGACAAACGGTATGCCGCAACTCTATAGTAAGTTCTTAGTGCTGTCACTACAGCCCGGCCCACAGTGTGTTAAGAACCCGAATTTTGTGTCATCATGTTTTTATTCCAGTAATCGATAGTTTATATCATTTCTAGTACTAGAATTCAACTCCCGCTTCGCTACGACTTGTAGATTATTTTTAAAAAAATGTCAAAGTTTCGTAATATTCGCGTCATGAAAAATGAAAAAAAAATCTTATTTAAAAAACGGAACTACGTATTCCAGTTTCTATGTATTCCATTAATTGTACGTACAATAACCTACCCTTCCACAATTTTTTATTGCTTTAGCATGAATGGGACGCGTGATATGATTTTTTTTCTCATTTTTCGTTTTTATTTTTTTATTCACCTATAACACCGTATTAGTTCATGATTTCTACATCAAACTATAGCTTATACATTCTATTATGTATAGTATTAAAACCACAACCTAATTCTTTGTTATGCTGGACTTATTGCAAATTTTAGTAAAATCCGAAATATCCGAACTTAGGGCTGTTACTTCAACTAAAATGTATTTTTTTTTTTATTATTTAATATTTTTGTTTATTTATCACGTCGATGACTAGATATCGTTACGTTGTCGCTTGTTGTTGTTAGTTGGCCATATTGTGCAATATTGTGTCAATGTTAAACGAAAATTTAAAAAACCGGACAAGCGCGTGTAATATATTAGATAGTTCATATATCCCGGGAATTGACTCTCAACGATTTTTGCCTGTTTCTAAAACCGATGCTGGCAAAATATCGGTCTTTCAGGGGCCGTACCATGACGTGTTAAAACCATCATTGTTCCGCTGTAAACAAGGGATAGCGCTATTCATGCTGTATAGTTCCATACCTCTCTCACAGCGGAATAATGATGGCAATAACACGTCGTGGTACGGCCCCAGAATCCGAGTTTAAATATTTTGTATAAATTCGTATTCGGTATAATGAATATAATTTCTTACTTAATTCATTTGGGAATTATATTATTACTATTTATCATGCTATGCGAATTAGCAACGCCGAATCACCGATTGAGTTAGCTGAATCAAAGATCAGTGCCTCAGTGGTGGACCGTGGACCCTAGCCAAGTAACATTTCTGTTAGCGTTAACGCCAAATGCTGCAGATAAAATGTATGGAAGTGACTTTTGTGAGTCACGTGACTTTTCCGCAGGTCATTGCCAGACATTTTGTGGTTATCGTTTGGCGTAAACGCTAACAGAAAAGCTACTTGTCTAGGGTCTCTGCGCCGATACGCTTATAGCAGTGGTGTTTTGTCAGCGTGAGTTTTTTAAATAGAACGAGGTACGAGGTAGGAGGTCTGCCGATGCACCTTACTACAAGCTGGAATAGCTAGTGATATTGTAAAAAACTACTCGACCAAAGTAATAAAATATGGGACCACCGCGCGAGTTTCCTCATAAAAGATTCACGTAAATCGAGATCGCTCATAAATCACAGAGAAATTTGTCTACATACTTACATGGAAAAAAAAAACCGAATGCATAACTTCCTTCTTTTATTGAAGTCGGTTAAAAACTGCTATGTTCTGAGGAGAGTCGTTAAGTCACGGAGAATTTTAACACCGCGTTTCAGAAAAAGTGAGTATTTGGGGTAAATAAAAAATTGAAATTCAAATATCTCGAAAACGGTGCATCCTAGGCAAAAAATAACCAAAATTTTACCACCCTTTATAAAACCCCCCCTCCCACGCAAGCAGTACTTCCACATCGTTATTTTATTTTTTTTCCGATTTTTCTCTGGATTAAAAAAATAAATAAATTCAAATATCTCGAAAACTATGCATCCTAGAAAATATTTAACCAAATTTTTATTGCTCTTTACTCCAACTACTTTTCTTTTTTTTAAAGATTTTCTGTTTTTTTATACATCATCTCATGGTTTTTCCTAGGAATAAATTTATCTGCCGGCCTAGCAGGACCACGATAGAAACTGGTTTTTCTAGTGGCGGTAGAATTCTAGGTCGACTTCTTCCACGACTACTGGCCCTTTTTGGATATGTGCGAAGGAAATGGTATCATGTTGGGCTGGTACACCTTCTTGGGCAACTGTCAATAAATTCTTATCCGAAGGACATAAATAAGTTGTAGCTAATATATCTATACTATTAAAAAGCTGAAGTTTGTTTGTTTGTAGTACATACATACATAGTAAAGTTTGTAGTAGTACAGTACAAATGTGTTTCAATTATTTATCTGTAAAATTAATATTATTATTATCTAAAACATTAATAAAAATACATTTTTCAAAACACATTTGAAGAATACATTTGTGACAAAAATGTAATAGGAGGGCTATTACATTTTTGTCACAAATGTATTCTTCTTGTTAATAAAATAAAAACCGGGCAAGAGCGTGTCGGACTTACGCCCAGTCTAGAGTTCCGTAGCAAGAAGTATTTCAGTCTTCCGAACGCGATTTTTTAAATATTTTTTTAATAATTTCATAATATTATTTTGAAATATATTTGGTTATGTAGGTACCTATATCCGTATTTCCTGGCATCCCGGGACTTATTTAAAAATATATATATTTTAAGAAGCCACTTCCATAATTTCTTAGCCAAAATTAACTTTGGGTAAATATGCATCCGATTATCCGATCTATAGTTATAACACAGTTAACTACTTGAAAGAAATTGTTTTTTTGTCGGATATAATATTTATTATAGTTGATTTATTTGCAAGAATATAGGTACATTACATATGACATGGTAAAATTATATTAATTATTTATATACATTAAATAATTAAAATCAAAAAAAGAACCTAAAACTAAAAACCATAGTAACTAAAATATATTATTAAAAGGAGTCCCTTTAGGCAAGGTTCCGAAGATACTGGCAGCGTTCCCCCTTTGAATAGCTAGACTAATTCTTTGTCCGAGGTAGCTGCCAGCTCTTCGGTCTCCTGTGACGTCGACCAACCTTTTCGTAATTTCATTAAAAAGCCTTATAGCGGTAGGACCCCACGGACCAAGGGTCTCGACACCGAATGGGACAAAATCATACTCGGAGCCTAGACCCCTGTATTTTGATACTTTACCTTTTTCAGCCGCTTCACAAGCCGCACCAGCTCTGATGCTGGTTCCATGTAGATGGGAAGGGGCCAGCGTGTCTGAACAGGTTGCATCCCATACCAGCACCCGGCCCATCTTCCATGGAATCAAACTCATACCATCCGGTCTCTTGCCATCGTCTCTTGCAATACCAGTCGGCTCAAGTAGACTTGGCACGTTGACGGTGGCAAGGTTATTATTATTATTATTATTTATTATAGTTAATTTTTTTCGGATACGCGAAAGTGACAGCCCTGAAGAAAATATAAAATTAACAATAACTGCAGCATAACACGGAATTAGGTTGTGGTTTTAATACTATACATAAAAGAAAGTATAAGCTATAGTTTGATGTAGAAATCATGAACTAATACGGTGTTATAAGTGAATAAAAAAATAAAAACGAAAAATGAGAAAAAAAATCATATCCCGCGTCCCATTCATACTAAAGCAATAAAAAATGGTGGAAGGGTAGGTTATTGTACGTACAATTAATGGAATACATAGAAACTGGAATACGTAGTTCCGTTTTTTAAATAAGATTTTTTTTTCATTTTTCGTGACGCGGACATTACGAAACTTTGTCATTTTTTTAAAAATAATCTACAAGTCGTAGCGAAGCGGGAGTTGAACTCTAGTACTAGAAATGATATAAACTATCGATTACTGGAATAAAAACATGATGACACAAAAATCGGGTTCTTAACACACTGTGCGGCCGCTGAGAGAATGCGTTTCTGACAGTTCGTAATTATGTATGGGCGACAAAACTTTTGAAGTGGAAAATATTTTACGATTTAAAATATTTTCTACGTTTATATGCAGTATTGATACTAATTTAATAAAATTCTTATTTAATTATAAATAAGAATTTAATCCCAGACTGGTTTAGTGCTAAATTAATCAAGTGTCAGGAACGCATTCTCTCAGCGGCCGGACTACGTCACATTACATCACACATGTCGCTGATAGCCGAATAAATACATTTTGCTTTCAAATCAGCTTAGGCACTCGCTAGTGCTATTTGGGCAGCATTAAATTTGAAATATCAAATGAAACCATACATATGGCGCAGCTATTTAAAAGAAAATTCGCCTGATTTCAGCCAGTATAATAATAATTGAACAATGGATCGATAGTGCAAATGCGGATTCGACCATCACGTTTTCTTAGCCCGAGTCCACAATTGTATCATTTCAGTGAACCAGTAGGACTAACATGCGCGCCGCGACAAAGGAGATCCGCCAAATCCCATACAAAATTACCCCAGGCCCGGCGCCAAAATAATGTAACTCAATTTTTAGAGTAAAAATAGCAAAAATATTATATAGTTTCGGTTTTGCTAAATTCACATGCTAACATAGTTTTTTTGCCCGTTGAATTTTAATAGGGGCTCTTTGGAAAATTATATTTTTTAGAGAATCGTCGTCATATTTATTTCATTAATCTTGTAATTAGACATTATGGCATGTATGTACTGTACTGTAAACTATGAAAAAATAAATCAGATGTTCGAAACTATGTGTAAAATAAAACAGTATGGTAATAAAATAATAATATATATATTTTCATTTTCTCAACAAAATATATGTTTGATGGACTTAGTTTTCTAAATCAACTAATACAAAATCTAAGCCTAGAGCTGGGTGGTCTAAATCACGTTCGTTGTGTCTAGCCCAACCCAAATAGTACATGACGCTTATTACATGGACGCAACTTCCCAGTGTTCTGTTCCCGTGATAACAGGAACAGTAATGTTCTTTCACTGCCTCGATTCCAAAAACCGCAGTATTAAATAACAAATAGGTATAATAAGTTTTTGATCTGACATGACGTGAATTAATTCTGCAGCGAATCAGTACGTTGTTTGTATGCGACTGTGACCTTATAACTCGATCATTTAATATATCTATTTGTTCTTTTATTATATCTATTCTTATTGTTTTATTTATTTATATATTATATAAATATATATATATATATATATATATATATATATATATATATATTTATATATATTTATTCTATTGTTCTTTTATTATTATTCTTTTATTATATTTATTAGTTAGAAGAGAAGTTAATACTATTTTTTTTTCTAAATAAAAATATAACTGCAAATGAAATATTTTTATATAATATGATTGATATATTTTTATAAATATTTTTATATGACATGCATAATTATAATTATTTATTACAATGTTAATGAAACAAAAAGGACAACGCTTCTCTAATAAATAGAATTTTTAAAATTCAACAGGCAAAAAAACTATGTTAGCATGTGAATTTAGCAAAACCGAAACTATATAATATTATTGCTATTTTTACTCTAAAAACTGAGTTACATTATTTTGGCGCCGGGCCTGGGGTCATTTTGGCGGATCTCCTTTTGTCGACTATTTTGTCTCGCTCTTACTCGTGCGAATATGAGACAAATGCACGATAAAAGCATCGACAAAATTTTGTCGCGGCGCGCATGTTAGCCCGGCAGATCTCCGTCGCGTAGCATCGTCGTGTATTATTGTCGCTAGCTTGGACGCAAAATGATACGCGATCATGCCACGCACCGCGCTGGAGTTGATACACCTTATCCGTGTGTAACCGCGTATCAGATACATTGCGTTCCATCTCGAGGCGGATTTTCACAAACATCAAAGGGGATATGCGTTGTTGACACGCTACCAAGATACAGTATCGTTAAGAATCGACGTGGTTTTTGGACCAATCGGCGAGCAATAAGATAGTGATACGATGCGGTTGAAATGGGTGTCCATACTCAGAATACGAATACTCGATACGATACGCCTGATTTTTAACTTCAAGATGATGCAAGTGTGGACCCGGGCTTACATTGAGCATTGCAAATGAAATGCAAAACAATTAGGTATTCTAAAAGCAATAAGTATGATACCTAATAGAAAAACATATTATTGGGTAGCAGGACAGTCGCATGAAAAGACATTTGCGCAAAGAGTCATGTGAGCGAAAAGACATTTGCGCGAAAATACACATGCGCGAAAAGACACAATACGCGAATAATATTATAAATGCGAAAGTTTGTGAGGATGGATGTATGGATCCATGGATGTTTGTTACTATTTCACGCAAAAACTTCTGAACGGATTTTCATGAAACTTTAGTGATATAGCTTATACATCAGAATAACATATCGGCTACTTTTTATCCCAAAAACGCGGGCAAAGCCGCGGGCGGAAGCAAGTATAATTATAATATACTAGCTGTGCCCAGCATACGTTGCAATGCCCGGCGTTCAAACCTTCCTTGGCTTCCTTACAACAACTGTACAAAGTTTCAAGTGAATCGGTCCAGCCTAGCGTTGAAAATTCCGAAAAAAACAAATCGTGGTTTTTCCGTTTTTTTCGGAAAAAATCCGAATAATTCACAGGACGAATAATTCCCATCCCCTTCCCCCCGCACCCCGCCCTTACCCCCCTTCACCCCGCATCCGCACCCCCCCCCCCTCACCCACCCTAAACTGTGGTAAATAAAACTTGAAAAAGAACCGCCGTTTCTTTGGTATTTTTCGGTTTTTTTCGAAAAAAACATGAAATATATTCTGGCGAATCTTCTTGAAACTTTCGAATTAAACATGGCAAAAACCAACGGAATTGGAAAAAAACGGGAATTTTTCCTGCTTTTTTCAACGCGAGTCCAGCCGTTCTTGAGTTTTAGCGAGACTAACGAACAGCAATTAATTTTTATATGTATTATTGTTATAGATTAGGTACTTAGTATTAGGTAATTTACGAATTTTAGAAAATAATATGCAGAATAGAATATATAATTATCGGTTACTAGCACTTTGCCCGCGACTTCGTCCGCGTGGCCCATAGGTACTGCGCATTTTTTCGGGATAAAAAGTGGCCTATGTTACTCAGTGATGAATGTAGCTTTCTACTGGTGAAAGATTTTTTTAAATCGGTCCAGTAGTTTCGGAGCCTATTCAATGCAAACAAACAAAAAATCAAATCTTTCCTCTTTTAGTTTAGAAAAACATACCTAAGGCTTTATGTCCAGTACTAGCACGATTTGGTGGTACCGTAGCGCGCAGACCGCAGACTCGGCAAATGGCATCAACCCATTTTTCCATCTCCGCCTCGCAGTCAGCCTCCAGGTGATATGTTCTGCGTTGGGTTTGAATTGTGAACACAGATCCACGAAGGTTAGGATTTAAAGGAGCCTGGCCCTGGCGCTCCATTTGGAGACCAGCATCAACCTAAAAAAAATTGGATTAAGACATTTCTTCTCACCAAATGTTTTCTTAACTCTCACAATAAATTACTTGGTTAATTTGTTTTACTAACAGCTTCTTTTTCGTCCGGAGTATCCAACAATTACATTGATACGATTAACTAAGTAGCATAGGTACTCGTACTTATTTTAATTAGTAAACTTTATTTGAATGATAAATAATAAACAATAAAGTTGAATTATTATTTTAATTATTATCATAATAATATTATTATGATATTATTTCTAAATATACATAACGATGATAATGTAACCAGCTTTTGCCAGCGACTCCGTCCGCGTGAACCCTATCCCGTAGGAATACGGGATAGGGGGAAGCGATACTATAGAAAGCTATTTCTATCATTATTGCTTAGTACACACTCAAAAAAAATGACATTGTCTTTTAAAAAAGCTTAGTTCAATTTGTATGTTGACTACATACAAATTGAACTATGCATTTTTAAAAGACAATGTCATTTTTCTACCTGCTGCTATTTGGATTCCCCTTTTTTTTAAATCAATTTTTGTCATTGTTAGGCTTAACCAGACATGTTGTGCAAAGTTTGAACATACATTCACACTTAGCCATCTCCACACTATATTGAGAAATGTCCGCATCCCAGTAACACTTTGTAAGTTGTCAAATAATAAAGTTTTTTTTGTTCTGTGTTGTCACACCAAAACTGGCAGCAATAATAAGGATATTATTAAACAATTCAAAGAGTAGGTAGAGGAAAAATACAAAATAAATTGATTGAACCAACACAATTTATAATTATAAATTTTAAATATTTGTACACCATGTCAATGTTTAAAAGTCAGGCATGGGCAAATCAATGTGAAAAATACTATATTTACAAAGCTTTGTCACAACATACACTCAGTTTCTTCAAACTTCCTGAATTTAAATAGTTAATTGTTTTATGCATAGCAACAGCCACAGCAATTAAAATTTAATAAGATTTAATAAATTAAATAAGAAATTAATAAAAGACACCATGTAGGCTTTATATTTTAGAGGGGCTCGTGGCTAAATGACAGCCGCGCTGATCGATCGATCTGCGAGGTTATGCTGCGCTTGCCGCGGTCAGTCCTTGGATGGGCGACCGTTCTTTACACATCGAGACCCCTCCGTGCCTCGGAGAGCACGTTAAGCAGTCGGTCCCGGTTGTCATAGGAATATCTTTGACAATCGTTACGGGTAGTCAGAAGCCCTAAAAAGTCTGACAGCTGGTCTAACAATCGAATACCGGTATTACCCATTAATTGGGTTGTGGAGGTCAGATGGCAGTAGCTCCACGTAAAATATTGATATTCAGCCAAAACTAGTTAGACTGGATGCCGACCCCAATATAATTTGGGAAAAGGCTAGGCAGATGATGCAGGCTTTATATTTTGTATAAAAAAAAATTGTGGTTCAGAGAATAAAACTATCATGTTCTTATGCGGAGTAAGTTTCTGAACATTTTGTTAATATCACTAATCAATACAACAAGTCAACAATGCAACTTGCAAGCAATAGGAGTTTTAATTTAACATAGTCATATAGGCTATGCTGCTCTGACTGATAGATAACAACAAACCTACTCTATCGTTATTTTGCAGTGCACTCTATTATTTAGAACAACATACAAACACTCATAAAGGATGACTTGCACTTGACTGGTGATTAAATGCAATGATGTGAGTATATTTTCATAATGTTATGCAATATAAACATTACATAGTATCTGATTTACTTTCAATTTCATATTAAGGAAAAATTTATTAAAATAATATAATGAAGAACCAAGAAGGCACAACATCCTTTCCATGAATAATTTAGTTGTTGACTCATTCGGAACTGAAAGAACAATTACGACTTATGTAAGTGTATTTAATGACATAAGTAAATGCATAGGATTGAAAACAAAACTGTTGTAATTCAAAATTAATGTAATTAAAAGATGTTTTTTCTTTGTGTTGTATTTTATTTGTCTTCACCTGTTTCTTGATCATTTATGAATCATTTATAAATATAGAGTTTCAAATGTGTTTTCAGGTACTGTTTTAAATGTGTACATCTATTGCATTATTGATCTTTGTCAATACCTTGATTGACACTTCATAGTCACCCTACTAACCATTATAGCGAAGCTATAACACATCAACATTCATAACATTCATTGCTTAACGGATAAATAAAAGTAAATAATTATAACCATCACTATAAAGCAAGCTATTCTTGACACACTACCCCATTAACACAAATACCTAGGTAGGAGCTTTGTATGGCCTTTTAATATAATTTTTTAGTGTGTGACAAGGGATTTTCTCGGAGATGACACCTATCTAGATAAACTTGAAAAGTAACATTATATAAATACAACATTTCATCTGAATTGGTAGAACCATTTCCAAGAACCAAATATTTATATACATGAATTGCTCCCTTGAAATAATAAAATACACAAATAGAATACCACAAACAGTCTTGGCACAATCTTGTTGTTATTTAAGATACCTATGTGATGTGCCCATGTGACTCAATGAAGGACTGCAGGATTGTGTCAAGTGACTGATAGCAGCCCTCCTGTGTGCTTAAAACAATAAACTGCAATCCAATCTATGTACCTATCCAAGGTGATGGTTAAAGCAGTTATCTAAGCAATGTTTACTGGATATAACAATATTGAAGCTGCCCTAATAAAACATTTGAAAGCATAAGTGATTTTCGATAATGTAGTCACAAAATCTGCGCTCATTTCTTGCTTTCTACTATAACAGGTTGTATTGTACTTGGGTATTATAAATAGCTAATTAACATTCACTTTTATGCACTTACTTGCTCACAGAGGTCCAGATCGATGGTGCCCTTGAGACGACGACAGTTACGATCGGCATAGTAATCTAAAAAGTATTGTCCCGGGAGCTCGCCTGACTGTCGCAAGGCAAACCAGCGCCTGCGCCATCTCTGTAATAAACAAATTAAACACTACACAAATTCGTCAAGTATCTGAATTCAAAAGCTAGCAAGCTGAACATACATTAAATCATTGTTAGGTAATAACAATTTTGAGCGAACATATTTTGTTTATCCCGAATATTCACTTACTCTGTCAACAAAGGTAAAATGCCAAGCTAAAGTTGAGCTCACCGTTCGCCAAATACGCCTGTTCGGTGGAGATTTTGTCAACCACCCTTCGAATACGATATTTTTCGACATATTTTTAATAGCTGTTACCTTTCCTATCAAATTTAAATAAGTCACATTGAGTCAAAAATGTACAGTGTTTTGCGATTGTAAAGTTAGGTACCTACATTCACAAACGTTGAACGTTCACTTCATCACTGGCATTTTTATTTTCAGTGTTGCCAACTGTTCAATTAGCCAATGGGTTGCCAGCCGTAGATTTTTTTTACTCTTAGGGCCCTTGTGCACCACATCCCGTTCCAGTAAAAAAACGGACGTTTGAAAAGAGAGAGAAGAAAAAAATAAAGCGAATCTTCTTCTCTCTCTTTTCAAACGTCCGTTTTTTTACTGGAACTGCATGTGGTGCACAAGGGCCCTTAGGGTCAAAACCTTGGAGGAAGAATATACTGGAGTTAGTCTAACCGTGTCTGTATACTGTGTGAAGCCTGTCATTTCTCGTTGACAGTGATACAGTGACGTCACTGTAAAGAACACCGCGCATTGGCGCAATGTTTTGATACAGTGACGTCACTGACGCGTCAACCAGTCAACTCTTCCCTAGTCACGCACACTAATACAAATCCAGGACCGCACACAAACAAGAAACGGCCAGCGGCTTCATCTCTTAGGCTATGTCTATAGTATCCTATGTCTATGGTCAAAACTATAGTTGTAAAAGTGCGGATTTTTCGGTTAATTTGCCGAAGCAGCCGATAATAACCCAATTTAACCGGTTAAAAACGGGGTTTTATCCGATCTGAGCAGAAAAAGAGAGGTTATGTTTTATTATCTTATAAGCTTATTTTTGTTTGGAAACACAGTTTTTTAATACTTTTTTAGAAACTTTTAAGTTGCTTAGGATTTTTTTTTAATGCACTGATAATTAATCATTATGTAACAAAATCACGGTTTAATCAGCGCGGAGTTAAAAAAGAAAAAATATCATGTAGGAACCACCTACTTACGTAATTATTATAGGAAATCAACTTATGATTTAATTCATGACTATCACACGTAAAGTAGGTACCTACGTAAGCGGCGACGTCCGATAGCCGACACGGCGGGCGGCGTGGGCTAGTGTTGCGGGCTTGCGGCTCGATAGCCGCTTATCGATTACTAGTCTATCGAAGGTCTGTTTTTTTTTCTTTTACTGTATTGAGGTGTTCTGGTATGTAATAAAATATTTCTATTAATTTATTGTTTTTGTTTCACTTACAAACGTATTTAACTCATCTCAGTCATCTTACTACTATCTTATAATAAGGGCCAAGTTCACCGACAAGATAACAGTCTGTTAAATTGAAAACGGCTGTTTATCACATCTTTTTCCATACAAAACGTCATGTTAAACGGCCGTTTACAATTTATCGGACTGTTATCTTGTCGGTGAACTTAGCCATTAGTAGTACAAATCAATTCAAGTAACACTCATAGAAAATACAGGGTAAAATTAAAACCAGTGCGGATATTTTAGGAGGTGAAAGTACTCATGAATAAAAGTGTCGGTCCCATAATAAAAGTTGATCATATTCATGAGTACTTTCACCTCCTAAAATATCCGCACTGGTTTTAATTTTACCCTGTATACTGAATAAATGAAAGAACCCGAATTTAACCGGTTATAATAGTTAAAAACGATTTGGGGAAAAGAGGGTTGTGACCCCTTTGACCCCCGCGTCGGATCGCCACTGTCCATAACAGTGTAAAGTAAAGAAATATACTGAATAAATTAAAAAACCCAAATCTAACCGGTTAGAATGGTTAAAAGCGATTTGAGAGAGGGGTGGGTAGTGGGTATAGACCCCTACGACTCCCCCGTCGGTCCACCACCGTCCATAACAGTGTGAATTAAAGAAATATACTGAATAAATGAAATAACCCGACCGTAACCACCTAGAATGGCTACAAACGAAAAAACCCCTTTAAAAACCACTCGGTTAAAATCGATTTTAACCGGCTTTACATCTATAGTCAAAACAGACGCCCGAAACGGCCCTCCGGAATTAAGAGAACGAATTAATAGTGATTTTACGATTCCAGCCGCAATCGTTAAGCCGTGTCTCCTGCGCCCTGTTTTCGTGTTCGACGAACATCGAACAGTGAACAGTGAACGAGAAAGGGGCGTGGTCTACGTGTTTTGACGAATAAAAACACTCAAAACACGTAGACCACGCCCCTTTGTCGTTCACTGTTCACTGTTCGATGTTCGTCGAACACGAAAACAGGTCGCAAGAGACGCGCCTTTAAAGGAGACGGTCAAAAGTGGTATAATATTCCGAAGAAATTTGAACACCCATGTGATATACCTTTTTAGAAAGCTTATATAAGCTACTCGATTCTATATAAAATGATTTTTTTACGCCTGCGTTTTTGTAAAAAAGTGAAAAATGTTTCAGTAAAAACAAAACGCAGATTACCCTTATTTTTTCGTTTCTATGTAATATAATTATTTAAAATGTAGCTGTAACCGCTGTTTCTATTCAATACTTAGAGTTTTTAATATAATTTTAGCTACACCTCCATCGAATTATAACAATAAATATTGATTATAGTGTAAAAGAAATAACAAAACGCGTCTAAAAGGATCAAATCCGGTCAAATCCGAAAACTGTCAAAATCTTACTGTCATTTCTGTCACTGTTACGTCATTTGGCACAGGATTGCCAACCCATAAAATAATATTTGTAGTGATTTAAGTTCATTATTTCACGGGGCCTCATCAGGAACAAAGGAACACTTGTTGAAATAAATAATAGATGGCGTTATATGTATCGATTTGTTATTGAAGTTTGTGTAAAATTGAAAACATGAAAAAATACGTCATGAAAAATATTTGTTCAATTTTTGAAAAATCCTTTAAGCACGGAAAAATGTTTAGCCCGAAGATAGCCCGCGCTAAATGGTCACATTTCTTTGTATGAGATGAGGCATCTGTACGTATAGTATTATATTATCTGTGATTATTTATTATTTTTCATTTCTCCATTAAAAAAAAACGTAGGCTTGTAAAATTATTTTAAAAGCACAAAAAATCTAAATAATTACGCTCTTTGAGCCTATATAGCTCAGATTGCTGTTCGTGATTTAGTACCAAGCCCCATACATTAATTATTGACCGTCTCCTTTGACGTAAAATACCTCATTCACCTTCCAGGTATTCCGGACGTTTGTTTTGGCCCTTACGTACAGCACTAAATACAGACCGTTTCACGTAAAAAATCCCTTCGACACTATGTTGGCTCGCCTGCTTGTCATATTTAGGTCATACCTAATCGTTTTGTGTTTTTTGTAGATGTTTTATAATAATGTTTAGGACGTTAAAAAGTGATGAAAGTGGATTGGTGCTGAAAGAAAACTTCCAACACTGATAAAAACGTTGTAATAAATTGAGATTCAGGGCAGCCAACATAGCGTCGAAGGGAATTCTTACGTGAAACCGTGAAACGGTCAATAGAGCTTAGCTTACCTATTTTGGCTTTGTTGCCAAAACCCGGCGAACCATGGAGGCAGAATTACTAGAGGTCGTGTATCTGTGTCCGTATACTGTGTTGTGTTGGCCATTTCTTGTTGACAGTGATATACTTAGTGTATCAAAACATTGCGTTGTCTGCACATTGTGGTTGTTTATACACCCGTGGGAACGAAACCAGACAAAAGCCAATAGGTAGAGACCGTTTCACGTAAGAATTCCCCTAGAAGTTATGTTGGCTCCCCTGCTTGTCATTCCTATTTAGGTCATATCGTTTTGTGTTTTTGTAGATTTATGTTTTCTAATAATATTCCGACGTTAAAAAGTGATGAAAGTGAATTAGTGCTGAAAGAAAACTTCCAACACCGTTAAAAACGTTGTAATAAATTGAGATTCAGGGCAGCCAACATAGAGTAGAAGGGAATTCTAATGTGGAACGGTCTCTACTAGGTAATAGGTACCTACTAAAATGGGAGTCTTGTGATTTTTTTTTAAGTCTAAATCAAAATTTAAGATAGCCGTGATAAATCGTTTAGGGTGTCATTTCCATGGTTTTTGGGCAGGGGCATGGGGCATGCCAAAAATGAGGTCAAAATCAAAATCCAAAATGAAAATTTACGAAATAAACGTCATGGGTACATGGGTATTATTTTCCATGGTTTCTGAGGGGGGTTCCCTACTTGTTTTCGAAAGTTGATGGTGCCCATGCCGAAAATGAAGAAGAACTTAAAATCCAAGTTGGCGGCCATGAAAATTTACGATTAATAACAATAATCTTAGGTGTAGTTAGGTACTACTATTTTTATAAATGTGAAATTTTGGATGGACAGATGGATGTTTGTTACTCAATCACGCCAGAACGGCTGAACGGATCTGAATAAAATTTGGCACAGAGCTAGGGCAGGCTACTTCTTATTCCGAAAAACGTACGGTTCCTGTGGGATAGATTTGTAGTTTCCACGCGAAAGAAGTCGCGGGCAACAGCTAGTAAGTAGGTACCTACTTATGTATAACTAGGGGTTCCAATGTAATTTTAGTATTATTTCAGGATATTACCAGGCTACCTCTATTAGAAGTCTAGTGTCAATTTGTCCCCGAGGACACGGTGGAGCACACAGTGGGGGCCTGCCCTGCATGGGCGGAGCACCGCCGTGTCCTCGTAGAGGCGATCGGCAGCGGCGGCGACCTCTCGCGCCCGGCCCTGGTTCAAGCCATGGTCCGGGGCGAGGGGGAGTGGGAGGCAGTCGCCTCCTTCTGCGAAGCAGTCATGCTAGTGAAGGAGGCGGCAGGACGGGAGAGGGAGAGATTCTCCCGTCCAAGCCGCCGCGGTAGACGCTCCGGGCGTCGGGAGCCGCGTGACGACTCCCGGCCACCGTAGGCGCGGGCCTGCGGGCGGTGAGTAATGGGTAGCTCACCGTCCGATCAGGACCAGGCCCGTGCCGAACGGCGCGTACGTGTTCCACGCGCGCCTCAAAGAGATGTCAGCATCGAAGAGGGGGCCTACTAGGGCCCAAGCCTGCCGGGAAAGCGGGATTGTCCGAAAGGGATACCGCAGCTGACCCGGACAAAAGGGCTAAGGAAGGAACACGGGTGGGTTTTAGTCAGTAAGAGTCTGACACTCCCTTCCGCTCCGCCCAGAGCGGGAGGGGTCATTTGATGATTTCCCATCACAGAACAGTAAAAACAGTAGAAGGAGTATGAGGCCAATTTTCTATGAATACCAGTGTCGCCAAACTCACATATTCACAGTTGACACACACTATAATTTCTGTATTATGATTGGCTAAAAACAGCAATTACGACAAGACTTATACACAACATTATTTGCATCAAATTAAACCTTAATAGCATTCCATTAATATCAAATTCAAAAATTAATAATGACAGATTAACGACCTTTTTCGTTTTGGATTAAAATATATTCCAACACGATTATGTACCGCTATTGGACGCTAGATGGCGTTTATTATTCTTATTTTCATTTATAACTCTGTAGTTGTTGTAATATGAGTAGAATTTGAATGGCCTAAACCAGCGGCAAGCTATGATGGCCGGTTTGAAGTTTGTCCGCTCATAAAGTTTTGTAAAAATTGACAACTACTTTTGAAAGAACAATTGCTGCACTTTATTGTCAATAGTAGCGCGTCACTGTAAACTATAAAGTACAGTAATTGTTCTTTCAAAAAAGTTGTAAATTTTTACGAAACTTTATGAGCGGACTGAAACGTCGACTTGACGTTTAAGTCCGCTCATAAAGTTTCGTAAAAATTTACAACTTTTTTGAATGAACAATTACTGTACTTTATAGTTTATAGTGACGCATGCGGGTAATAGTGATGGGGTATATCATACCTACTATACTTATCGATAATAAATGCCGTCTAGTGTCGAGTAGAGGTAGGTACTTGATTGTTTTGGAGTATGTTTTAATCCAAAAAAAGGTCGTTATATTGTTGTGAATAATTGAATGATGTGAAGAACGCTTGAAAAGGGATATTTTTTAGAAATGTTCATAACATTATATTTAGAAAGCTTTCTTTCTAATGTTATGGGCATTTTTGGGACGGATGGTTTTTCAAAGGATTTTACAAATGTCAAGTGACTTGACATTTGACAGTGACAGAACAGGCAGTTGCCGCGCTTTTAGAAAAAGGGAGTAGATGTTACGCTGTGACCGAAAACTAAAAGAAATGATTAAAGGTACTTACATTAATAGATATAAAAGTGTTTAATGAACTATTCATAACAATTGTTGATTTATTTTACAAAGTCGTAAAATGCTATAAAATAATACTCTAAAAATTGGTTATTTAGGAACGCACGAGAACGCTGTACCGCCATGTTGTCTGTTTATGTGACGTAAGTGACGTCACCATATTCATTAGCTCGCGGATTCTCTATAAGAAAAACCGAGAAAAACTGACTGTTTACTATAGTAGAGAGTGTAGTGACACAGGTTCTAAGGCCGCGGCTGCACTCAGCACTGGTACGGTGACAGCGACGGGACAGCGATTTTGTGAAAACAAACTCATAAGTATTAAACATTGTGTCGGTGGCCGCACTGCAGAAACGACAAGCGACATTTATTTGTTCACGAAATCGCCGTCGCGTCGCTGTCGCCGTACCAGTGCGGCTGCGGCCTAAATAACATGGCGACTAGTGTTTTCGCGATATTGGATTAATTTCTAAAATATTCGTGTTGTTTTATGAATAAATTCTGAAATATATTGCTAGAATAGAGCAAAAACTATAACAATAAGGTACCTATTTTTTCAATGAAATGTACTCTCCCACACATTAAAAATTCCGCATACCCTCAATGTAACACTGTCATTAGCCTCCATCACTCACACTAAACTAAAACACTGTATTTATATCATTGATCAAATTGATCAAGGATCTTGGCTCAATAGTGTTTTGGCACATCTCCCTTGTTTTTATGATCTGAGGAATTACCAGACAACTTGTCTGTCGTGCTTAAGATAATCGCAGAATTAAATACATAATTGAAATGTTGAGAACATCTTCATTTCTGTATAAAAATAATTTGACTTACTGCGATTATTGTAAGCACGGCAGTTGTAGCTATAATATATTTATTACCTATTACTTTTTTTTATAATTAAATCATCTGCCATAAAATGTAGCATGCAGATCGTACCGCTCCGTCGCTAAATATCATATTCTCAAAAGACCACATTCGTAAAACACCACATTCGCAAAACACGATATTCGCAAAACATCATAATCTCATAACATCATATTCTCAATATATCATAATCTCAAAAGATCACTTTCGCAAAATAGATCATTCTTGTAATACCACATTCAAAGTACAGTCTCTGACAATATGTTACATGTTTTCATGTTTTAATTTTTTTTATTAAAAACGGAATAACAAAACAAAGGATAAATTCTATCCTGATACATTATTGGGTTTTAGTAGTTAAGTCACAGTGTCGTCACAGTCGTCACAGTTTTTAAAGCTTCATACATTGAATGTAAAATGGTCACAGGTACTTTTATTTAATAATAGTTTTGTGTACCTAAGTTCGTCACAGGTACATAATAATATAGGACACTATAAACATCTACTTTTTGTACAGACTGCAACAAAATCGTAACATATTTTTAGTATCAATATTAGCTTACAAATCAGGGTTGAAAAATTTATTTTATCAAAACAATTAAGATTTTGAAGTACCTACCTACTGGGAAATCAAATTGCTAGTAGTAGTACTAGCACAGTATTTTGACAGGTCAGTGCCGGTCAGAATGATGAGATTATAAATAGAATGGCAAAAGTACTAGGACAACATAATCATGAAGAAGATAATATAATAGAAGAATGTCTCATGAAAAATAGTTTGAAAAAAATATTGCAATAAAACATGACTAAACGATGACATTGTCATTATCTATACAAATATTATAAAGCTGAACATTTTGTTTGTTTGTTTGAACGCGCTAACCTCTAGAACTACCAATTGGATTCGAAAAATTCTTTTTGTATATGATAGCTAGATTCATGAGGAATAGTATAGACTATTTTACATCACGCTATGACCCTTAGGAGCCGAGCAACGGGAGTGAAACCGCGGGAAACAGCTAGTTAGTCATAAGAGGAAATAATTCGCCGGCCAGTATGAGTCTATAATGTTTCGTATGTAGATTTTACCCTTAGATTTTACCATTTGCACTGGTGCATAACGCCATCGTCGGCATTATTTTTTGGAGCCCAGTGTACTTTTTCACCTTTTTGAACATATGATGTTTAGAGAATGTTGTATTTTGCGAATGTGGTCTTATAAGATTATGATATTTTGAGAAAATGATGTTATGAGAATATGATGTTTTGCGAATATCGTGTTTTGCGAATGTGATGTTTTACGAATGTGCTCTTTTGAGAATATGATATTTAGCGACGGAGCGGATCGTACCTCTTGTATTAGCGGGGAACCAATTGAATTTTCTGGATGCGTTGATCCACTTTTCTTTCATTAGATGGATATTTTGGAAAACGGAAACTGTCAAGTTTTCTATTGTTGCTGTGATATTGATTTAAATTAGACTATGGTATCTCATCTAAAAACATACTCGCAACCAGCGGCCTAATTGTGTAACTCAATTTTTTTCGCCATGGCTTTCATATTGACAGTTCAACAACATCCATTACGGCATTGAGCTAGTTACGGGAGCACGGATTAACAAACATACGGCGTAATGAATGTCAAAAACAATGCCATGGTGATAGCAATTGAGTTACGCAATTAGGGTGCAGCTTCACACGGGGTGATATGAATAACGTATCTCACACCAAACCTTTCTCAAGAAATTGATAAGATGGGATTCCATTGATGAGAACAGAATGAAAATTCCTGCAGTAAATGAATGTGCACAGATAGACGCAGCGAGAAACTTCATTTTATAGATACTATTATAGGCACATAGAAGATTACTAACTTCTATTAGCATCGGAGCTCATTTCGTAGTTTACCTACCGAAAAAATATTTTATAAAAAATGGTCGATACATTTTTATCGATACCTATTGGATGCACTAATTGAATAGCAGGAAAAGTCTGATTTCGTAATCAAACATTCTAGAACAATTGATAACCAGTAAAGGAAAATTATCCGTATTTTAGATGAAAATAAGGATCACTCTTTATTGTCATTCTTGTACTATATTTGACAGAAAGAAAATAAAATGTATTTTATGAATTAAAACTGAAAATATAACATAACGATGGTACGAAATTCCTCCATGAGTTAGATTTTTATCGTGGCTATGATTTTTACACTTTAATATGGAACATTAGGGCATTTTAGTATTTTTTTATGATTTTTTAACGGTAGTGACGCATATGTTCACGATAAATATCTGTCATCGCGACTGCGCTCACTCAAACGGTACATATGTCTCTCAGTAC
Organism: Thalpophila matura; assembly: GCA_948465475.1. Lineage (NCBI taxonomy): Eukaryota > Metazoa > Arthropoda > Insecta > Lepidoptera > Noctuidae > Thalpophila > Thalpophila matura. The sequence goes on along the minus strand of OX419176.1, from coordinate 13,939,788 downwards.
TCATCAGTGGTGATAGGGACCACGCCCACTTACTACTTCCATCTTGTTCTTTATTCCGTGTTTCCCATCCACAAAAAAAAAAAAAAAAAAGTGTTAATTTGTATAGCCGTTTAGGACACTAATAAAAAGTGGTGAACGAGAATAATGGCACTGAAAAAAAACTTCCAACACCGATAAAAACGTAACTAAAAATTGTAACGTACCTACATATTATAATGACATTGACAATGACAGAGCAGTCAACATAGCGTCGAAAGGATTTTTTATGTGAAACCACAGATTTAGATTAGCTAGATAACGCATAGTTCACTAAATAGGGTAAACCACATAGTTATTGCCCACCTAAGGGATTGATACTAGTTTTTATTAATTATTATCTTTAAATTTGGAAATAAATCAAGAAAAATACTTTCAACTAAGTAACTTTAACATATTATCTAAAGAAACATCAGTCATTAGTTATAATATCATTGGAAACTTTGTTATAAAAATTAAACAAAAATAAAACCTCTAAAATCACAGTGATTCCCGGTAGACATAGTAATTGCCATGTATCACATACAGTTATATTGCCCACCTTCCAGTCATCGTTGAATTAAACGTTGAGATCTCTCTTTGCTTGTTGTACATTTAAAATTTTACAAATATAATTCTTCAGTCAGAATACATAATAATTCATCAGAGTCATCAACTTTGTAACAAAAATGATATAAAAACAGAATCATATTTGCATCATCAGGGATGATCAGGGGACATCATCTAGGACCAAAGTACCTACTTGTGAAGAACAATCAAAAGAGCCTAAACTCGATGGGATTACGTCGTTCCGTTACAAAGATCCTGTGGCCACCTTCCGGTTCCACCATCAGGACCCTGGACATCATCTAGGACCAGAGTACTTGTGAAGACAAATCAAACGAGCCCAAACTCGATGGGGTTACGTCGTTCCGTTACAGAGTTCCTGTGGCCACCTTCCGGCTCCATCATCAAACCGGCTTTATGACATGATTATTGCATTGTCATGCAATTTACATAAATGTATGCATAATTTCAGGCCAATCGAACACCGGAAAGTGGGTTAAATTTAGCTTGTAAGATACTCACGCTTACAAACCCACATACGTACCTAGGTACCTACACCGCGACAGGTGAAACTAAATAAAAGCTTGTAATAAATACAATTATTAACCGGGCAATAGCTGTATCTATTGCCAATGGCAATAACTAAATAATGTTATGGCAATGACTATAATTATTAAAATTTTGGTACAGTGATTGCCCATCCCCTCGTAAAACTTTACGAATCAAGTAGGTAACCGTTATAGACATTAGAATAGCTCTTTTATTTTATCATATAGATTAATCACAAAACACTTAAAACTGAAAAAGCCAGCAAATATTGTAAATTCAGAAATGTTGTTCTATAAGAAACTTACTTTTTTTGACGAGCTGCACATCTGTTACAATAAAGTCAGACGACACTTTAAAAAAGAAAATGTTGCTAATTATTTAACTCTAAAATGCTACCACATTTCTAGCAGTGACACCTATCGAATTTAATTTGATCTGGTTCTTTTAGAAGTTGCAAAAATGTGTGATTTACTTTAATGTTGGCAATCACTGTATGCTGGGCAATCACTGTAGTGTTTACCCTAGTATGAAAACGAGCGTGCCTTTTTTTCCTACTGACCTACTATGCTGTCGCGCAAGTCATTTAAAGGCCTTGGACAACCCTATAAGAGTTTTTACAGTTATTATCTATTTTTCTATAATCTAAGGTTATTATTGATACAATTTGGCATTTGTACATAAGTCTTCAACGACACTATTTGTCAAGTTTCACCGGCGCGTTTAAAAGTAAACTCAAGTAAGTGGGAACGCGGCAAGTATGCGCATCGCACAAACTTTTCTGGCACGCTGGGACGGACGGTTTGCGGTACCTATCTAGTCTACTCTTCAATCTGTGTGTGAAACCAAGATATATAGGTACCTACCTATGATGCTTGTGTGAAAGTGTGTGTGAAAGTTAAAAAAACATTTGACATTATTGAAACATTATAAGATTTTTGGAAACATCAAACCACTTTGCGTCAAACTGACAAGTCTATCAATAATCAAAATCAAGAGTAGGTAGAATCGATTGAATATAAATTCAGTTCTAAATTCCATCAACAGAATCATACGTCATTGAACAGAATACCTACTTTACGGGAAAATTCTACCATTATCCATGGAAAAAATAGGTCATCCCCGGTCTCCTGAAAGTAACGTCGCTAAGTTCAGCGATTACGACCCTGACAAGTAGGTAATTATAAACAATTGACCATGTTAAAATACCTACCTAAGAGGTCAATGTTATAAACCTAACTAAACCTTAGGGTGATTTCATAGTGGCGCTTACGGCGCGAAAGGTACTTAAAGTGAGCGATGCCAACGCGGGGCAAAACACAGATGTGTCTTGTACCGTTTCATAGTAAAACGCGGCTCGTAAGCGTACGATGGTACGGCTTAAAGTCTTAGGCTGTGTCCCCAATAGGCAAACTGTGAGCGGCCGACTGAGTTTGCGGCGTATCGATCGGTTTAGTACGCCCTTCCATATATTTGAAATGGAGTGTCCACAGTTTGCTAGTTTGCGCTAACAGTTTGCTACTGCAATTTGTTAGCGCAAACTCAGTCAGCCGCTCACAGTTTGCCTATTGGGGGCACAGCCTTAAGGTGGACTTCCGAGGCTAGCGGCCGATGCGACACACGCGGCCGGCGGCTGACGTTACTAAATCTTGATACCATTAATTTTTCGATTCACGGTTATGGCATAGTTAGAGCATAGTATAAAGAAGGGGGGGTTATGGCCCCCAATTCCCTTGAAAATTGTAATTCACGAAACAAAATTATTTACAGATATGCTCTTGCCGACGTGTCGCGCACCTTTACTACCAATGAATGCCTATCTCCTGGACATGCCCCCTACTTGACACAGCATAGTATTGGCAAATACCTGATACCACTCACCAAAGAGCTCACAGAAGTACCACAAAGGTGTATAGGTACCTTGTACCTATTATTTAAATTATTTTATAACGTGTTTATTTATAGATACTTAGCTGATTGTCAACAATAATTTGAAAGTAGGTAAGTAGGTAAATAATTATTATGTTTGAATTTTTAAGGGATTGTTTTAAATGTCGGTTTTTTTAATTTAATTTTTAGGTTTTAACTGTTTTTTTTTTATCTTTAATACTTACTACAATTATTATTGTAAATATAAAACGTATTATGTACATATATGTATACAGGGTGGCAGGTTAGACAGTGGAAATATTTTAAGGGGTCATTGTACTCATCATTATGAACAACTTTTACTATGGGACCAACCCTGAAATCGTGAAAAAAAAATCAGCTGTTCCATACATTTATGTTCATATAACTCAACAAAATGTATGGAACAGCTGATTTTTTTTCGCGATTTCAGGGTTAGTCCCATAGTAAAAGTTGTTCATAATGATGAGTACAAGACCCCTTAAAATATTACCACTGTCTAACCTGCCACCCTGTATAAAAAAAATACTAAAAGTACCTTACGGTACTTACAATTTGGTAGAAACATCAAACATTTTATTCCACGGCATATAACTTGAACATGGACCTTGATTGCCCAGTACCTAGTCGATTTTGTTATGTGTTTAGTTATGTGAACGTAAATGTATCGAACAGCTGTTTTTTTTTCGCGATTTCAGGGTTGGTCCCTCAGATCATAGAAACAAGGGAGATGTGCCAAGGTGCTATCGAGCTTGATGCCTGAACTTGAGCAAAATCGCTCATACTAAAAACGTACGCGCTGATTGATGGTACACGATTGATGGTATAAATACAGTGTTTTAGTTTAGAGAGTTTAGTGACGATTAACAGTGTTAGATTGAGGATGTGCGGAATGTTTAATGCGTGGGAGATCGTTTTATTCACAAGGAGCGCTTAATTATGCGCGTAATTATGTCGACAAATGTACTAAAAGTGGCATCAGTTGTTCCCGTACTAATTTGCTATGATGGCATAGGTATCTCCTTGTTTCTATGATCTTAGGTTGGTCCCACAGTAAAAGTTGTTCATAATGATGAGTACAATGACCCCTTAAAATATTTCCACTGTCTAACCTGCCACCCTGTATTTAGGCCTACGATAAGCGAACTGCCTGATGCAGTCATAGACCAAATGGTGCAGCGAGATAAGGCTTTCTGGGTGGACAAACCGGGCCTTAACGACTACACGATACACGACTCATATTACAAGTATGGGATTTTTACAGAGGTTGTGAAACCAAGTAAGATTATAATTTAGTTTGTTACAACTTTTAAATTATGTCGTGCCAAGATCTTAGAAGTTAGAATTAATTAAAAGCTTCTCTATACTTACTCCATAGCACCAGCAACGTGTACCTATACCTACATTACTAGTATAAAACAATTTTCTTTGAAAAAAACTGGTCAACCCATTAGATGCTACCTAAAACACCTTAACGAACATGCGATTGCCTTCAACTATGAAGAAAAAGACGAGTGCTCGAATTCTGTAACGTTAAGCTAAGCTAAGCTAAGCATTTCTGTTTATCTACAGCGCATCAGGATGTATTTCCTCGCTCGTACCAATATGACCTGGACTGTGTCACGTACAGACGAAGTCATGCCTGTGACGGGCTTAAGCAAGAAATTGGACAGAAGGTGAGCAAATTCTGTCAGAATAACTAAAACGAAACTGAATTACCCCCTGGTAAGTAATCCATTTTGTTACTTTGAGTGATCAATTAATTTAAGAATTTATTATACCAGCCACTGTGTTTCTATTCCGTGGCTGGGAAGCTGTAACCGGCACTCCGTCCACGTGGAAGTCAGAAAACCACATGATGTCGTTATTTTATAAAATAACAACCTATATTACGAGTATGTAGCTTTACTTGTGCCCGCTACATTATCAGCATGAAAGTTGATAAACAACATGCTAACACCACCACGCAGTAGATATAACTAGCAGCAGCAGTTATGAGCACAAACGTCACCTGCGCATCAGGCTGATTATTCGGTCTCTTTGGCGGAATAATGAAGACGGGGGCGCCGAGACTTCGCGCGATTGTTTCGTCAATCGATGCTCGTCGTCTATTGGACTATTCTCTATTACGTACTGTCGACTGTCTATTTTCTATTGGGCCGAAAATGTACATGCGCGATTTTTGATCATAATCTATCTGATATCACCAATCAACACCACGCAACTCCTATCACCAGTCACCTATTACCAACTATCTACCAATCAGTAATCAACTATTTACCGACCAGAATTCGAAACACAATAACATTTTGAAACACACAATAAATCTTGACTCCTGCTTTGTACGGGATTGCATTCAGTTGGTAGGACAAGCTGTATCTCAGGACCTACTCAACAGAATGAGATGCCATAACATCTTCTGTCGGAGCCTCTAGTGGGGATCGTGCAGTCCATGACTCTCTACTCAGTATGGGTGAATAATTTGATGGCTCGTAATAGTCGTAGAGTGGCGGCCGCAGAGGGTGAAACCCGCCTACCAACATCTAGGGAGGCAATACCTGCCTACCAACATCTGGGGAGGCAATACCTACCGGTCGGTGGTGGGGTGAATGCGCGAGTGACTCCAGCTCTCCTCGGCCACATGTAGTTAGAATAACACCGTGTGGGTTTTTTTAGTCAACGAGAGTTTGTCAGACTCCTCCGCCTGCCCTGAGGCGGAGGACATTCATGAGGATTTCCTACACAAATAAATGGCTCTTATAACGCTTAAACTGGGTGAAAGTAACAGCGTAACGTAAACTGAAACCATGGGTTTAGTACCATATTCTAAACTAAACCCCACAGGGTTTATATTTTGCGTCGGTCTTAAAAAAAACCGGCCAAGTGCGAGTCGTACTCGCGCACCGAGGGTTCCGTATCATTTTTGGACGTACCTATAAAGTTAAAAAAACCGGACCGCATAAGTAAGTTTGTTTGTGAAGGAATTTCGATGATTTTGAGAAACTGTACTAGTTAGGAACATCGTTTTATTTTTGGTGCCATATTTGGGTGAATTCCTACCAGCTCTAATTATTTCACATTTTTCGCTCCGCAAACTTCGGAGATAAGGGGGGGGAATGGTATTTTTTCAGTCATTTTTCATCATATGTCGAAAACTATGAGACATAAAATAAAAAGAAAATATATTTTAAAATGTGTCGATCAAGCCCTTTCATATGATATGCCACTTGACCTAGTAACCCCACTTTAAATTTTCGGACCCCCACTCCGGCCCCTTTTGCAATGAAAATAAAAATATTTTTTTACTTTTTTCATTTGCAATAAAGTTGGGCAAGCATTCTTTATAACTGTTCCAAATTTCAAGTCGATAGCATTAGTAGTTGCTGAAATAAGCAGGTGTGACAGACAGACAGACGAAGTCGCACCATAAGGGTTCCTTTTTTACCATTTTGGTACAAAACCTTATTTACGACTTTGGAGATTTTGCAGTTCGTTAAAAAATCTCCAACCAAAGTCGTATTTTCTTTAAAGTTCGACGAAAAATTTTAACGCTGAGGAGTTCAGAATAAGTTCCTGAACCCATGGTTTCAGTTTTCGTGACGGTATCACTTACACCCCATATGCCGAGATTTTTACGCATATCTTTATTTTGCTTTAGGCCGCCATCACACGGACTGCACCACAACAACCGCACGAAATCGCATCAGCAACCGCTCGCAGTCGCTATGTTCAACTGCATGCAGTTGTCTGCAGTCTGATCTGACTTCACGCAGTTGACGCCAAGCATCTAGACCAGGAGCTCAGTGTTAAGTTTGACGTCGAAATGGAAGCACTGACATTATCTACTTCCAGGGACGTATTTCCCTAAGGGCGTAGGGGGCGATCGCCCGGGGCGGCCAGCCCTCATTACCTTAGTTTTGTCCGTTTTATCCGCAGTTTTGAGTTTCGTCACATGGAACCTAGTTAATTGATAAACATTTTGTTTTCCTCAATCGTGATACTAATAATATAGTTAGTACCTAGTCTGATCTTTAGGTTTAGGAACTCTTACATTTGACAAAGAAGACTGCGTGGATAGCAATGAGGAAAGTTTCGACTCCTTGCTGTATCGCTGCAACGGAAAAAGACAGCGGAACGTAGTGTTTCTCGTAGTGTTTTGACCACGATATCGCTGGCTTTGTCGTCAATGCTTTTTGTACACATTTGAACTCTTGCTATTACATTATGAAAGTTCGACCGACCCAGTGAGAATATGGCTGGTGTGACAAAACTGTACCACGAACCACGGAAGATCGAATGCACGCTGGTTCGAAGCACTGTACTCAGTCAAGCTTGATTGAGTGGAGTCGAGCTACAGTGCTTCGCAGTGCGCCACAAAATCGACACAACTGTTGTTGTTTCTATTGAACATAATCCCAAATATATCAACTGATGGTTTCTGGCACTCACCGGTTGATGCCACGATACCACTCTCTCTGCTCGCTCGACTTGTGCGTTGTAGGGTCACCGTTCTAACCTGACCTGAGCGATTTTTCGACTAAGTATCAGTGTTTCGATTTTTTTTGCGGGTGGCTACGCCCTCCGATCCCCCGGGTGGTTTCTGCTCTCTCGCCGCCCCCTTCCTTTGATACCGTATGGGATGTCTTGGTATTGTATTTCCGCACTTGAGTGAAGTCGAGCCCAAGTTCTTCAAACCAGCCTGCATTCGATCTTTCATGGTTCACGCTACAGTTTTGTCGCACTAGCGATATTCGCACTTGCTCCTGTCGTGCTTCCGTAATGCACTGACCTACACAGCAAGGCGGCCCTACTTGTATTTATGTCGCAACCGAATTATAGAATTCATCGTATAAAATAAAGGCTAGCCATTTTAGAAAGAGGAGCCGTTTTTTATTACGGTGGATCAACGTTTCGCCAAATTGTCATCAAAACGGTGCGGCGACCCATGTTTAGCAGCTTTTTAATCAAGTTGTATTATAGGGTGTATTGCCATTTTTATGTGATCGACTGATCGTTTCTGGCACTCACCGGCCGCTGCCGCGGCACCGCTCGCTCAACTCGTGCGTTGTGTGGTCACCGTTCTAACTTTTTCTAAGCGGTCTTCCAACTACTTATAGGTGTTTCGTTATTTTTTTTCCCCACACCCCCCTATCCCCACCGCAACACCGTCTATTGCAACATAAGATGTTTGTTAATGATTGCTGCTTTTAGGATTTATTATATTTACCACGACCCTAACAAATATGATAAAATGGCGATTCATTAGTTCGAAGTTCAGCCGTCTAGCAATCCTGCTAAACGTTGATCCGCCATAGTACGAAACGGATCCGTTTATTAAAATGGCTAGCCGTTATTTAATACCTACGGCAAATTCTACCATTCGGCTGCGACTCGACCGTTGAAAAATGGGGCGGCCAAATCATAAGCGCCCAGGGCGCCAAATTCTAAAATACTTCCCTGTCTACTTCTCTTAATATTATCAATACGGCGCCGCCGTCGGCAGCGATGTAATCGAATTAAAAAGCTGCAACGTGCAACGCGGATATGGATTGCTTTGCTATTATTTCCATACGGAAGGTGATTTTTTCATACTGTATCCGAAATTAAAACAAGATGAACGTAAATTTTACAACTACTTTAGAATATCAATTGCTGCATTTGATCAATTAAACGATTTACTAAAAAAATCAGTGGCTCCAGGACTAACTGCAATTAACTGCATGCGAACGGCGGTGGACAGCATGCGGCGACACTACACAACTGTAGCCTACCGCGCGAAGTTGAAGGCACGACTGCATACAGTTGATATTGACTTCACTCGACTGCAGCCGACTGCGTGTAGTTGATATCATGACTGCACGAAGTCGAACGTACAACTGCATGTAGTTAAATATATCGACCGCGCGCGGTCGCTGCGATGCAGTCCGTCTGATGTCAGCCTTAGTGCTCGCTTTAGTATTATGTTCTTTGTAAAGTCAGTCTTGTTTAACTGTGAACATTTATTACGCATGCAGAAACCTCTCAGCGCGCATTGTCGCGACTGTCGCAAGCTAAACGTACCGGCTCTGACTCCCTTTCAACTGGCGTGGGCCAAGGACCCCGGACAAAAGAGATGGAAGTATTATCCTGACCTGACAGCCACTTTGACCCCACAAGAAATACGAACATCTATGAATGAGTAAGTGGAATTTTTAGTTTAAGGGTGCATGAAAAGAAAGAACTTTCATTGCTCAAAATGACGCAGGGATTTTTTTATAAGTAGGTTTGCTTATCTCGGAAAGATTTAGGGTGTTGAGGTCGAGTTGTAATTTAGGAGTGTGGTTCACTCCACAATATTGTATGAAACCAAATTTAACGAAAAACCGGCAACTCGCTTGAGTAGCGTAAATTACGGACTACGCTTGTTTTTTACCCCTGCCCCACGCCGGCTCCACACGTTGGCCCCAACGCCACTCACCCAACGTGTGGATCTAGAAAAAAGCATTGGCCAACGTTGGGGCCAAATAATGCTATTTTTTAGATCCACATGCCCCCGTCATCCTTTTCGAACCTAACCGATTTTTGCAATCCAGGATGATTGCAAAAATCGGTATTAGTATTATTAGTGCGTATGATTACGAAAATCTTTCTTAGATTCCAAATACCTATCTGGTCTTTTGCAATCGTCCTAGGATTTGCACAAATATTCGAATTGTCTGATTATCTTACGATACACAATAATATATTTTGTTCAATATTGTTTCAGTGTTGGACGGCCATTTCAAAATGAAGCGTGCAACTGGTACTACAAGAATTACCCTCCTGTTAAATACGAATGCATAATTCGCAAATTCTCTAAATGAACCCCAAAGACAACAGCAAGATTAAGTTTTCTAATGAGAAAAAAACATTTCTATTAAACCATATAACATCTATTTGTAAAATATTTTGGTATAATGTACTTGTAATAGACTAGAATTTTGTAATTATACCTACCTACATGAAGATTAAGTTTTCTAATGAGAAAAAAACATTTCTATTAAACCATATAACATCTATTTGTAAAATATTTTGGTATAATGTACTTGTAATAGACTAGAATTTTGTAATTATACCTACCTACATGGAAACAGTAATATTATGAACCTGGCGATTGTGCTCGTTTATTTTATGACAACGTCACTAGGCTGCCGCTTTAAGGTGAACGCACACCTGTCCGCACTGTACGCACCGCAGGACGTCCCCCATTCAAAAGCGATGACTGCGGCGCGTGCGTGGGGACGAAGTGTGCGTCCATGATTAATTCGAAGCTGTATAAATAGCTCGCTGTGCCCTCCCGCTCATTACCCGCAAGTCCGCTGCGCGGCTGTCGAGATCGATCAATTAACCCATGCCCCATACGCATGCGCCCTGCGGGCACCGCAATGCGATAATTTGGTATATTATAATTTATATCGCATGAAACCGCCCGCTACCGCAGCCGGCAAAAACGATCAATACTCACACGCATGCGCCCCGCGGGCTCCGCAATGCGTCAATGGCGGGCGGGCACCCGCCGCCAGTCGAACGAAGGCTACCAGGCTGTGTATACGCGTCCGTAACAATTGTATTGTGTTCAATATTTTGATTTAATTAAACTTCTATTGGTTAATTTCTTTTCGATGGTAAACTATAACAAAGTGGCAACCGTGAACAAAAAGCTACCTGCGAGTTTGGATTACAAACAGGCAGCGTCACCGCTCTGTACGCCCGATACCGCGGCCGTCTACGACGATCAATACTCCTAAGCCCTGCAGCCTGCAGGCCTGCACCATGCGCAATAATTCGGTATTCCACAGGAACAAGATGCCCCGCCCACGAAGAAGGCTATTGGGCTACGTTCACGTCGTGCAATTGTGTAGTGTTAACATTTTGATTAAACTTGTACACTATTGGCCAAGTTGACGGTCAAACGCAAACATCTTACAAAAAAAAAAGTTCGCTTCAATTTTAAACCAAGACAAAATGGCGACTATGAACAAAATGGCGAGCATGAACAAAATGGCGAGCATGAACAAAATGGCGACCGTGAACAAAAAGCCAACTGCGAGTTTGGATTTCTAAATTAACGGTGGCACGGCGCACGGCAGTGATCGTCAAAACAAGGACGCATCGGCGGGTCGAAGAAGCGTTTGCGGAAAAGCACAGCATCGCATCCTCAAGTCGATCGCGCGAGAATAATACTCTGATATTGAAGTTAGAGGGATGAGGCTACTCTCAAGAGAGGAGAGGCTACTGCTTTATTGGAAACTTGACAAAGCGGGCATCGCATCAGTTGGTCTATACAAGGTAAGAACTCTTTCCTATTTTGCTTCTCCCAAGTTTCTCTACCTTAGTTCAATATTAGTAATATGCAATAAGTGTTGAAAGAAAAGTTTTTGTGCTGCGTGTGGGTTCGTGATTCCTACACTGTTAATTGCATCACGACTCATTAAGTTAATTAGCACCATCGTTAAAGGTTTTGGCACTCGTAAAATATTTGTGTAGGCCTAAGCTTTTGCTACCTACCTAACGCCTCCCCCACGCCCCCCGCCTGTGAACGACGCGAACGCTGCATGCGTGAATGTTCGCGTCATTCACACGCTGGAGGAACGCGCACGCCCAATGTGGGGGAGGCGTAAAACTTTGTAGTTTAAGCTGCGCGTTTTAAATTTTTTATGTTATTCTTGCTATGGGGAAGCTGTTTTTTTATTTTCTATATGATTATTTATATGTTACAGAGGTAAGGGAACAGACGATGAGATTAAGAGAAGAAACGAACGAGTACCTACCTACTGATTTTTTTCTTAGGTGATGAAGATTATGAATCTTTGGAATCATAAGATACTTGACCATCATACCTGCAGTGATGAGGAAAATTTCAATGAGTCCGAGTCAGACTCAATACATGATACCTACAATGGTATAATGATGGTGATAATGCTGTCTAATAAATGTTGATATCAGTCTGTTAAAACAATTATAGAGATCAACATTTATAATATGCGCCAAACAAGTTTGCGGCTCAGAAGTTAAAGACGACGTGAAGCGTCGCAGAGAGAGCGACGATTTTAGAGAGAGATGGGTTCTACGGTGGGCGTAGCAGGAGAGGATCGTGCGCAGACGCTACTCTAAAACTAAACCAAGTAAGCGATATTTTTATCGAAATTCCGTGTGATGAAGTTGTTGTTTATTACCCGACTGCGGCGAAGCCCAAAAGGAGGGTTATAGTGTTTCACCTGTAGGCTGTATGTTATAGTCCGTCAATGTCGTGCGCGATACGCCAGCCTATCTATTGGTACCGATACGCCGCGTGATATCACCGCGAGCACTGCCAATTTGTTTGCGAACATTCGAGGTAAAATGTCACAGTGAGATTCTCCTTCGAACGTTCGCAAACAATTGACAGTTCTCACGGTGACGTCACGAGAGTGGTAAGAGGGGTGAGAAGAAAGATTTCCGTGGGGGGACTTGACGGCAGCCGGGAAGGACGCGAGCACGCGGACACGCAACGCAGGCAGGTGACAGTCGGCCGTCAGCGCTCGGGCGGCATTAATAAAATAATGGTATACCTGGTCCTGTATCTACAAGTTTGAAGATAACAGAACAGATATGTGGTGTTATATAGGGTGGGCCAAACATTTTTGAAAATAGCAACATTGAATTTATCGAAAACCAGAGGAAGGAGCGTGTGGGTGGCGGGAAATTATACGTCGCTTAATGCAATTTTAATCTAAGTATAGGAATTCTTCACGGGAGAACAGCATACATTTTATAAACGACATTTTTACAAAAACAGTGATCTTTGCATTATGTTCCGCGTTTATTTCGCTCTGAACAGTGGCGGCCTTAGGGTTTGGCGAACAGGGTAACCGCCCGGGGCCTCGCCCTACTGGGGCCTCGCGCCCTCGCGCAACAACCTATTACAAAAAGCCGGCCAAGTGCGAGTCGTACTCGCGCACCGAGGGTTCCGTATCATGTATAAAGTGAAAAAAACCGGACCGCATAACTAAGTTTGTTTGTGTAGGAATTTTGATGATTTTGAAAAACTGTAGTGGTTAGGAACATCCTTTTATTTTTGGTGCAATATTTGATCAATTCCTATCAACTCTAATTAGATAAACTTCGGAGATAAGGGGGGGGGGGTATTTTTCTGACATTTTTCATCATATGTCGAAAACTGTGAGACATAAAATTAAATAAAAATATATATTTTGAAATATGCAAATCAAGCCCTTTCATATGATATGTCACATGACCTAGTAACCGCACTTTGAAACTTTGGACCCCAAAATATTTTTTTACTTTTTTCATTTGCAATAAAGTTGGACAAGCATTCTTTATAACTGTTCCAAATTTCAAGTCGATAGCATTAGTAGTTGCTGAAATAAGCAGGTGTGACAGACAGACGAAGTCGCACCATAAGGGTTCCTTTTTTTTACCGTTCGGTACGGAACCCTAAAAAGAGCTCTTGGGCAATTCACACCGCGCCGTGGTTCGAACCGCTCGCGGTGCGAAACGACTAAGGAGCCGGTAAAATAAGTAATTTTATAGAAACATTTTAAGGCCCATATTACAGAACGATACTCGAGCACCGATCTCTGCTTGAGCATAGATTTAAAGCCATTTGATTGGTTTAATATTTTTGGGTACCTATATGGACCCAAACATTTTTTTTTTATTATTGTCTGTTTGTGCGCGTATCTCGCAAAAAGTACTGAACGGATTTTGATGTGGTTTTCACAATTCGATAGCTTGGTGTTCAACTTAAAATCTAAGTCACGATTTATCTAATCCGGTGGAATAAATCAGAGACTGCCAGCTTGACCTCTTGGTTGTAGGTACTAGCCACCCTATACTACGGAGGTCTCTACCTAGCGTAGGTACTATACGACAAAATAACTTGACTGCAATGAGTGAGTGAAGTTTCAAAATATTAGTTAGTACATTTTTGTTCCTTTGCAGAGTCTTGTCAATAAAGAAAAGCAACCAAAGAGCAAAGGCAAAGGAATAAATCTACTAAATCTACTCAAAAGTTTCGAGACTAGTAGGACCCATATCACAAACATGCGTCGTATTCTTTATTGGTTGCTTTTCTTCACTGATACGACGCTTTGTGGTCGAATAGCATGATCCAGGTATCATTCGACCACAAAGCGTCGTGTCAGGGGGGGTTATTCTCGCAGGTTCGATATTGATATCGCCTTCGATATATATTGCAACAACTGTCAAAATCCCTACCATTTTGACATTTGTTGCAATATATATCGAAGGCGATATCAATATCGAACCCGCGAGAATCACCCCACAGTTGTTATCACTACAGTACGTGCCAATAGTCACTTGGTCACTACACGAATTTCGCTATGTACCTACGTGGTCATTCCCTGTTTGCCACAACGCTTCATAAGCGTTTTTATAAAAGCCATATCACGAATTTCGCGATGTGAATATTTTACAGTGACCGCAACGCGTTATGAAATTTTTTTTCGTTCAATGAGCGTTCCCGATCTTTGAGCCTAAGCCGTGTCTCTTGCGCCCTGTTTTCGTGTTCGACGAACATCGAACAGTGAACAGTGAACGATGGTCTACGTGTTTGGAGTGTTTTTATTCGTCAAAACACGTAGACCGCGCCCCTTTCTCGTTCACTGTTCACTGTTCGATGTTCGTCGAACACGAAAACAGGGCGCAGGAGACACGGCTTAAAGGCGTGTCTCCTGCACCAAATTTTGAGCAAAACATTGTTTTACGAACATGTTCACGAATTTAAATCATTCATTCACGCGTCTCCTGCGATGTTCGATGATTTTGTTTTGCTAAACAAGAACATCGAACAATATATGACAGGTATGCCTAGGGTTGCCAACTATCCTATCGTACTTCCTACTAATCCTACTAATATTATAAATGTGAAAGTTTGTGAGGATGTATGGATGGATATTTATTACTCTTTCACGCAAAAACTACTGAACGAATTTTGATGAAACTTTACAGTAATATAGCTTATACATCATAATAGAATCAGAATAGGCTACTTTTATCCCAAAAAACGCGGGCGAAGCCGCGGGCGGAAGCTAGTACTTTATAATAACGTATCCTACTTTATTTTCTACTAGCTTCCGCCCGCGGCTTCGCCCGCGTTTTCCGGGAGTAATAAGTAGCCTATGTATTATTCTAGGTCCCAGGCTACCTCCTTGCCAAATTTCATCCAAATCCGTCCAGCCGTTTCAGCGTGAAGAAGTAACAAACATACACACACACACACACAAACTTTCGCATTTATAATATTAGTGGGAATGGGATATTTATAATTTTGCATAAAAATAAAGTATGCGAAACATACCTACTTAAATACGAGAAATCCTTTTTTTCTTCCAAATAAGTTATTTTTCTCAAAAAAAGTTGGCAACCCTAGGTATGCCATTTCAAAATGAGTTCCGAAGAATGTGAGGTCATTCATTCATTCCCCCGCAGGCGAACGCGGTGATGTTTTCCGCTAGGCTCAGCAAACATGTTTGTGAACGATAAACGAACAAAATCGTTTATCGTTCACTCTATCGTTCACTTTATCGTTCGTTCAATGTTCGTCGAACACAAAAACAGGGCGCAAGAGACCCGGCTTAACACAGCACACGGAAAGATAGGCATTCGCTGTGGAGGTAACCTTCGGAGAAGCAAAGCAACATCTGCTCTTGTGAATAAGTGGAATATGGCTGGTTTTGCTACGGAGTACGAACTTGGAATTCTCGTTCTAAAGAGTAGGTATTTTAATTCATTTTCCATTCACCTACTATTAAGTGATTTTTAATCTACGTATTGCTTTAATAACGACATCAACTCGCTTAAATTCATGAAAAATTAACAAAAATACAGTTAAATTATAAATTATTATTATTATAAATTCAGTTCTTCAATAAATTTCCTTCCAGCATTTTCACTAGTTGAAGCCACCAAACCGTCATCTACGTAAAGCGCAATTAACACTTGTTCACGTAAGTAAAGGCAAGGATCTTTTGTGCTTTGCTTGAATCCTGAATTTATACAGGGTGGCAGGTTAGACAGTGGAAATATTTTAAGGGGTCATTATACTCATCATTATGAACAACTTTTACTATGGGACCAACCCTGAAATCGCGAAAAAAAAATCAGCTGTTCCATAGGTACATTTATGTTCACATAACTCAACAAAATGTATGGAACAGCTGATTTTATTTTCGCGATTTCATGGTTGGTCCCATAGTAAAAGTTGTTCATAATGATGAGTACAATGACCCCTTAAAATATTTCCACTGTTTAACCTGCCACCCTGTAAGATACTCTGATATTCAGACATTCCAACATAGAGGAGCTTGTTTCAGCCCGTAGAGGCTGCGTATAAGTTTGCACACTTTCTTAGTGCCATCATTGAATCCCTGTGGTAGCTTCATAAAGATTTCCTCTTTTACAGCTCCGTTTAGAAACGCAAGTTTTCTCGAGCAGCTATTCCTAAGACAGCTCTTATAGTACTGAAGCGGGCTACCGGACTGAAAGTCTTCTGATAATCAACGCCAGGTTTTTGTGAAAAACCTTTTACGACTAATCTGGCCTTATGTCGTTCAATTGTACCATCTGGATTGTTTTTTATTTTATAAACCCATTTACATGGCAATGGTTTACGATTTTTCGGAGGGTCGACTAATTCCCAAGTCTTCATTTCTTTCAATGATTCCATTTCATTTTGCATAGCCTCTAACCATTTGACCTTATCCTTGCTATTCATAGCATCTTTAAACTGTTGAGGTACTGTTTCATTATCCATATCCATGGCTGCCATAATATAATCCTCAAATATTTTAGGTCTGTCAATCTGTGATCTATCACGAAGATTGTATGACCTCCGTTCTTCTGGGACAAGAACGGATGCATCAACATCTATGTCGTTTTCATTTGGTTGATCAGCAGTTTCACTGCCGTCATCAATCCCGAGAGTGTCATAATACAACTCATTATTTTCATCTTGTATAGGTACCTCGTTAGAGCTTGCAATAACATTATCTTGTGTTGCTTGCTGTCTACTAACGTTTTCTTTTGTAGTACCTTTTAAATATATTTCTGTTTCATCTAGTTCACTGTCAGTCTCGTTTGATCGCTTGTGATCATTTAATTCTTGAAAAGGAACAGAAATCATATTTTTACCATCTTCGTAGAACATTTTCTTTAAAATTCGAACATCCTTGGAAACAAGAATGCGTTTTTTCGATGGAATGTATATTCTAAACGCTTTTGAAACTTCCGAGTAACCAGGGAACATACCTGGAATTGCCTTTGAAGCAAATTTGTGTTCATGTTTTCCTTTCTTTAAGACGAACGTTTTAGCACCAAATACATAAAGATGATTAACGCAGGGTTTTCTACCTACCCATCTTTCGAATGGTGTTTGGTTTTCAATACTCTGGTTAACCAGAGTATTGAAAACCAAACACCCCAGTATAAACCGTTTCTGCCCATATACACATAGGCGCTTTTGATTCCAACACCATGCATCTTGCTTTTTCTATAAGAGTTGTATTTTTCCTTTCAGCGATTCCATTTTGATGTGGAGTGTATGGTGCTGTCAATCTTCTTGCTATACCGTTTTGCTTCAGAAATGAGTCAAACTTCAAATTTCGGTATTCCGTACCGTTATCGGTCTGTAGGCATTTAATTTTGTTTTCTGTGAAGTTCTCTGCTTCTACCTTGTAGTCTATGAATTTTTGTAATACTTCGTTTTTATTGTTAATAAAGTATACTCGACAGTATCTACTGTAGTCATCAATGAAACTTACAAAATACCTGTTGCCATTTAGTGAAGGTTGTTTAAGTGGTCCACAGACGTCACTATGTACGATCTCAAGACGCTGACTCGTACGTGAATTATTTTTGTCACTCTTCTTGCTAGGCACTCTGCTCAATTTCCCTTCTATGCATATTTTGCATTCACCTAAAGAACTATTGCGGTTGAAGTCTAATCCAATCAGGCTTTCATTCTTTAAGGCGAGCTTCAAGTCCCTTTCGCTCATGTATCCCATTTTACAGTGCCACTGTTTAATAGCATCTGACTCCACTTCTTTAGCTACATCATTACTACATTCTGTAGCATTGGCTCTATGTCTGTCAACATTATTATTTTTGGTTTGGAGATAATAAAGACCATCGTCTTCTCTCACTGCTTGCATGTGTACTCCTCGCTTTTGATCATTAATTATTGCCTTCTTCTTAGTGAATAGAATAGTGAGTCCTACATCAGTCATTTTCCCAACTGATAGTAGATTAGCACACAGGCTTGGTACATAAAGTGCATCAGTTATTCCAATTTTTCCTTCTTCATATTCTATTTCTGCTTTCTTTCCCTGACCCTTTTATCTCTGCAGTTTTGTCCTTTGAAGCGAGTTTAAGGGTTTTTGAAATTTTTTTCATCTCAATAAAAGGCTTATCCGAAAATGTCATATGTGACGTACATCCACTGTCAAGTATCCAGCATTTTTGGGCTTAGTCATTTGTGAAGTAACTACTGAAGAGGTTTGTTTCTTTATCTTTTTGGTATAGCTGTTCTTAGGGTTCTTATTAATTTTCTTGCCTGTATTCTTATTTTTAGACCAGCATTTGGACGAGTCATGGCCTTTCTTTTTACAAATCTTGCAAAAGGTGTAGAAACTTTCTTCAGCGTCATTCTTTACGCTAGTACTAGGAATGTCACGACGACGTGCATCACTCTCTTCTATAATTTTAATTTTTAGCTTTTCAGGATAAGGAAGCGAGTCTTGAGATTCAATTGCAGTCCTGAAATTTTCGTATTCCGAAGAAAGGCTATAGAGCATCATGATTGACAATAGATCACTGTTGATATCAATATCCATATCTTTTTATTTATCAACTGTATCCATGAATTTCTTTAAATGCTCGCGTGTATCTGAACCTTCTTCTAGTTTTGCTAATATAAGTTGCTTTAGTAGGGTAGCCTTTCTGGCTGGACCCTTACTAGCATAGATTGATTCAAAAGTCGTCCACACATCTCTAGCAAATTTACAGTTTTTTACCTGTTTCAGTTCTGAAGGTACTATCAACAACATCAGCTCCGATTTCGCCATTTCGTCATTGTCAAGAACATTTTGTGCCGCATCTACCTTTGGATATTCTTTTACACATGCCCATAGTTTAGATTTTACTAAGTATGCTTTTGCATGTATACACCACGTACCTATCGTAGTTTTCTTTTCCTAAAGGTTGGATTTTTACAATTGACATTTCGAAATTTTTCTTTTCGTTTTTATTCCAATAACTTACATTTTTGCTCTGCTACCATGTGAAGCTTTATGAGTGTGAACCTTTAATAAGTTCGTAAAGCTTATAATCGATAAGTTGCCGTAGATGCAGAATTAAACGTTATAATAAAACTTTGTTTTATTTTGTTTTTCGTAAAAGTAACAAGACAGATATAACAAAAACATTGCTAAGCAATCAACCATCGACACAATATGAAGGTTGTATATCTTCACACATTCGCTGTGGAGGTAACCTTCGGAGAAGCAAAGCAACATTTGCTCTTGTGAATAAGTGGAATATGGCTGGTTTTGCTACGGAGTACGAACTTGGAATTCTCGTTCTAAAGAGTAGGTATTTTAGTTCATTTTCCATTCACCTACTATTAAGTGATTTTTAATCTACGTATTGCTTTAATAACGACATCAACTCGCTTAAATTCATGAAAATTAAAAATACAGCAGTTCTATTAATTTATGGTTTATTTTTCAGGATCGAGGCAAGACATTGAAAACATTTATATCAGAACGTTCTGACATTGAGATAACACCTTTTATAACTCCGTCAACGTCGTCTGTGGGACGAGAGTCAAACAAGAAAGGCATTTGGCGAGCTGAGCAGCAATTACAACCTACCCTGTGTAATCCACTTATGTGTTGTTCTAATCTATTGTATTACCCTGTGGCTGAGTTATAATTAAGAAATGTAATTAATACTCGTATTTTTAAAAGAATTCGAATATTTTGCTGTTTTATAATTTTTATAAAAAAAATATTAATACCTACATTTTTATTATCTATATCCCATACATCGATATTGACAAAATTAACAACATTATTATGTCAGCTTACGTGCTCCACAACTTTGTCCGCAGAAGAGAAAGAGGGATATACCTAGATACAGCGCCCTTCCGAAGTGCGCTCTGCTGATCGTATTCGGGCACGCTGGATTGGATTAGCTCAATGCAACAACGCTGCAACGGTCAAATTATAACCGGTCACTACAAGCACGACCACAATCGTTGAGAAATTACCTATTTAGCGGAAAACTCAAGTTTATGGGTCCGAATTCGTCACTGCGCCAAATTATTGAATTTGACACATTTATTATCCAGTACCGCTCTGAAATGCTAACATAATATACGCCTAATTGTAATTATCATAGCGAGTTGCATAAGGGCCCTATACGAAATTTCATGTGCAATAAAAAAAAACTATGTTAATTAACCAATCATTAAAGTACCTAGATGATTTATCTGTGGTGTGTTTAGATCCACTAATCACCTCATGCTTCCTTTCTCTACTCGACTGCACTGTCGAGCTCCGCGGTCGATATACGCAGTGTGTAAGCGCTCACTCGCATAACAGAACAATGCCTGGCGCACCGACGACAGAAGGGCTGTGGTGGGGGTGTCTCGTAGTCATCAGAGCTAGTTGGTGAATTTAGATCAGTACCGTTCTGAAGTACCGTACCGTCGCGTGTAGCAACTGTCACGGAAGCAGGCGGAAGGAGGTATTCTTAGCTGGAGACTGGATGTGTACGGTGACGACATTGTTACCAGGAGTTCATAACAAGCTTAGAAGTTAGTTCACAAGATAACTAAATCTTACTTTATTTTGCATTTGTTGCCTGTGTGACACACAATTATTCAAAGACTGGAACATTTTGCTTTTCGTCCTTAAAGAGGAACCGGTGATTTTGCTATCAGTGGAAATAAAATGCTGGAACAATTGATTATAGCTGGTTTGTTAATTTTCTAATTTGCCTCCAACATCTTGAAGGTCGTTACGCCTGTACGCCAACGGGAAGTGCATATTGTTACGTGTCGAAAGGCGAAGTCCACGGAATATAAGAATTCTTCTGTTCTGTGGCGAAGTCAGATCACAGAACATAATACGAGTTTTGAGTAGGTATCGCACGTGTTAGTATGTTTCTACGTTCCTGTATCAAGGCAGTTAATGCCTGTGCCCGTCAGAATCCCCTGCATGAGGACATCCTCTTTTGAGTGAATATAAGCGATTATAGCTCGCTTTAGCAGATGACATAACGATCATGACTGAATCCCCGCCTCAAACTGCGATAAAGCGGCCTTCTTTATCTTTATTTCGGGTGGTGTCCGAAAAGTTCAACCTAAACATTTTTCTGCGACGCCGCAGTTATCGTGCTCAATCCTCTCGCCAAAGACGGTGCTTCAATCATGAACGTTTCATGCCAGGTTGTATTAGACGATGCTAGCCCTTACTTGCCATGTGCGACTTTTGCCGGCCAATGGCTGTGAATGCTTTGGGAAAACGTCGCGAGGCGTCGACCTGCAGCTCTTTGTAACGGTCCCGTAGAGTCCTGTGTGCCTGCGTGGCTCCGTTGATCTGCCGAGGCTGTATAGTGGCGATGCTCGTCGCTGTGAGGCATATGGAGTACTGTGCTCTACGTGATACCGACCCTGGTCTTTTCACGCCTCCCAAGTCGGTCACCGCAGCGTCGCTTGTGCTTGTGACCGACTTGCTGGTTGTCCGTTGTACGGGTAGGACGAATCATGCAGGGCATTCGTACATGACTAGATACCTATAAGTCATGTGCTTTCAGCAGCACCTATAATTCGGTCTTTATTGCTTTTTGGAATCTGTCTGTAATCTTTTCCGTGCGTAAATATTTAGTTTGGTGTACTTGGCGCTTTTAATACCGGCCTTGACATAGCCTACTAGCGTAAGAACGTGATTAATCCAAGAACGCAAGCTGTAATCAAAGGTTCCACTGTTTTGCGAACAATCATAGACATTATTTGCTGGTCCGCAGACGTTCCAGATCTTTGAGTATTAAGCCTTATGCTCTAAGTTTCAGATATTTGTTTTACCAACAGTTTATTTTAACATTTCACACTGTCTCACATCTCTTTCGATGAATTATCCAATCAAAACTCCAATTTTCTACATGTTTTGTGTTTTTCTGTTTAGAAATCTGACAACAGTACAATACTTAATAAAGATTGTCATCATTAACTATCACTGATTCTCAAGTACCTAATATCTAAATAATGCACACAAAGTACATAACGGAACAATGTTTATGAATGCATAGGTAATGTTGTCATATTTCAAGCGATCAGTCCGCGTTCAGTGTTGTGTCCATACAAGAAGCCTTAAACGTGCCTCATTTCCCAGGCTTTTTTAACGCCATGGAAGACGTTTGGTGAAGGATTGTCGTTCGTGTCGTCTAGAGTCTTGCCTGTATTCAGTGTCACAGCCTAAAGTCACCTTTCTGCACCTGATATCCCCGTCCGTTGGTACGTACACGTGACGGCCACTACTTCAGAACAGAATTGAATTAAATTTATCATCTCGTTTACGCGGGTGACTACTAATCACGCCTCCTGCAGTTTTTTTATCACAAGTGTTTCACGCAGCTCGATGTTGTGAAGCCCGTGCATCGTAGTACACGCCGCAGGTGTCGGTCGACTCCCTGAGTTAATCCTTTGAACCGATAGTGCAGTGTAAATGAACGTTACAATACAACTAAACCCATTGCAAATAAAAACAAATTAAAATAAAACCTCATAACTACCGATTTTTTATTTTTTTTATTTATATAGATATATTCTATATTTTAAATATATTTTTTTATGTATATTTTTTTTTATGTATATTCGCCTAATAGTGAACATCTACAAAAACATGTCAGGCAGAATCAAAACGGAAAAAACAGGAGAACCATTCAACATCAAGAGAGGCGTGCGACAAGGAGATCCCCTATCACCAAAACTATTCTTAGCAACACTTGAACTTGTTTTCCGAAAACTAAACTGGTCCTCCTACGGCATAAGGATAAATGAAGCATTGCTGAACCACCTACGATTCGCTGATGATCTCGTAATAATCTCAAACAGCCCAAATCAACTGCAAACTAACCCATACAAGTTAACAACGATATAATCGAATACGTGGACGAGTACACATACCTTGGCCAGATCATCCCCCCCACAAACGACACAGCAAAAGAGATACAAAACAGAATAAACACAACATGGAAAAGATACTGACTGGTCCTTGAAAGAAATCACAAAAAACCAGGCATTACCACTACAATTAAAAAGAAAAGTACTGGACACGTGTGTACTTCCAGTCCTACGGCTGCCAAATATGGGCTCTAACTGCACAAAACGTCAAGAAGCTACAGATATGCCAACACAGCATGGAAAGAAGTATACTTAACATAAAAAGAAAGGACAAAGTAAATCTAAAACAACTACGAAGAAAAACCAAACGAGCGGATGTATCATACACAATTAAAAAACTTAAATGGAAGTGGGCAGGCCACCTAACCAGAAGCACAACAGAGAAATGAGCGAAACTAGCGTCGGAATGGTACCCAAGGGAGGGCAAAAGGAAAAGAGGACGTCCGTTTCAAAGATGGGACGACGACATAAAAGCAGCAGCAGGTAAAATGTGGAGGAGAAAAACCCTAGACAGAGACCTGAGGAAAAATCTGGGGGAGGCCTATGCCACGGCAAAACAATCAGAAGTTATCGATGTCTTAAGAATAAATATATTATTTAAGAAAACTATTGTAAGATTGTTGAATAAAGACGACCGCACGGTTGTCGCAGTGGCTGAGAGATTGGCTGCTGCGCGACGTGTCGCGGGTTCGATTCCCGCATTGCACATAGGTCTGGCTGTTTGTGTATGTGAAATTTGTGTTTGTAAACGCACCCACGATACAGGAGAAATCCTAGTGTGGGGCAACATTTAAAAAAAAAAAACGAAAAAAGGCTAATATTAATATTAATTAACTCCCGAAAATCTAGTGTTTATTGACCCCCGACTTTGAAAAAAGAAGGGTGTTAGAAGTTTGAGCCCTCTGTCTGTCTGTGTTTGTCTGTGGCTTCGTAGCTCAGAATATCCGCGCTAAAATCCGTCCAGCTGTTTATAACCCTTTTCCGAATGATGTGAGAATTTCATAG
The DNA here is from genome assembly GCA_948465475.1 of Thalpophila matura. Classification (NCBI taxonomy): domain Eukaryota; kingdom Metazoa; phylum Arthropoda; class Insecta; order Lepidoptera; family Noctuidae; genus Thalpophila; species Thalpophila matura. The sequence continues at coordinate 13,915,523 of OX419176.1, read as the reverse complement.
AATAGACCTTCGTGTTAGGTTAGTTTTAACCTTGCAGACAGAAATAGGTCGACCACCCTCTTCCTTAATGCTGTAGAACAACAAATTACAGCTTGCCAAAATTTTATAAAATCCGAATCACGATTTGCTTCTCTATTACTAATATTGATGCAGTTCAGACATTGACCACATAATTATAGGTCAATGAGTTCAGAAATATGCCCATGACATCAATTTTAAGGTTACCCATTATCACCTTACTTGCTGATCAATTTAATTATTTTTGTCGACCATAATAATTCGCTTCGTTTGCTGATAAATTTTGGAGCTGACCAAAACCTCATTAATTAGCTGACCGTTTTCAAATTAGCCTTAGACCATTTAAATGATAGCCTTTTTTCGTATATTTAAAAATGAGAATCATCAAAATTGGAGTTGTTTGGTCGGGTTCCAAGATAAAATGCTGCCCTACCGTACCTATCTACTTACATAGTTATTCCACTCGAAAAAAAAGCAAAACTAAAAATTTTGAAAAAAACCCACGACGGATGTAAACGTTGTAGGTAGGTAGGTATCTAAGTACCTAATCGAAAAAGAATTACCTAAACATTTTTTTTAAACCCCTGACTTAGTTATAGGAAGTAACGAAAGATAAAAAGCGTTTTAAAAGGGTTCATTAAGTAGGTACCAACCGTCGTGACTGAAAAACCGTCGGGGCTGCCATTGCCATTTCTGTTCCCAATTTCAATTAAAATGTAGCAGTTTATAGAAGTTATTAGATAGGTACGTGTCTCGTAGAGATACCACAATTTAAGGACTACATTTAGATATTAAATGTATGTACCCAACTAGGGTTGCCAACTTTTTTTAAGAAAAATAACGTATCAAACCATTTGGATACGAAAAAATAAACTATTTGGAAGAAAAAAAAGTATTTTCCAAAATGTTTTTATTCTCATAAAAATATACACGCTAAAATTTTTGTTGATGAACAAAAAATATTAATGGCTTATTTACGTATGAACCCTTTTTAAAACGCTTTTTATCTTTCGTTACTATTACTTCCTTATAATACGTAAGACGGGAGTCTTAAAAAAAAAAAAATATATAATTTTATTAGAAACAACGTTCGTGGTTTTTTTTTTTAATTTTAATTTTGCTCTTTATTTAAGTTGCCAAGATTTCAGAAACTTAGTCACGACCCGTAATAAAAAAATTCTAAACTTAAAAGTTTGTAAAAATTGTTTGCATTCAGATCATAGAAAAATAGGTAGGTACCTATTTGAGACAAAAATTAAGAATCACTTTGAGACTCTATCTTTTTGAAGTGCAGCCCGCGACCAAAGGCTAAGATGACTGGACTGCAAGACACTGGTCTATCCGGTTTAGGTCCAAAACCTAACTCTCTGCAGCCTCGGAATTCCGTAAGGCGAAAACTGCCGAGCAGGACCCATGCTAAGCCACGCACGGAAGAGGCACGGCCACACCAATATGCAGCTGATATACAGCTGAGCTACTTCAGAGGACAGTCTATTCACAGGATTGCGCAGGCAGTACAGGTGGGTGCAATACAATGTAATTTGGAAAGAAGCAAAGCAAATATAGAAAAAGTAAGATTGTTGCTTGGATAAGAATACAAAAATAAGAATAGGGGAGACCAGGGATGAACGTAACAATTTTCATTATTTTTATAATATTTCAGAGAGCTTTTTGAATATCTCAATTCTGATTAGTAGGTATACAAGATAGATTGGTCTTTCAGCTAAGATAGCTGAAAGACAAACATCAGTTTAAATGCAACAGACATTACATATTTTGAGAAAAACGACTAAATAAAAAAAGTGAAATTAGTAACAACCATCCCTACCCCTAGGGTTGGTTGTAACAGTGTAAGGGTATGGTTGTAACATATTAAATAAAAACTAAGTTACTTTCATAATCTACATATTTCGACTTTTAGGTTTTACATTAGTGTCACAATTATGAAAAAAATATAAACATTTGTAGGAAACATAACAATCTTCTGAAATAATCAATATTATTTGAAAATGAGATCTTAGTCACACATCAAAATATTTCATTATTGGTAGAGTCTACATGAGCCCACATCTGACACTCTAGGCATTGTTGTACTCATTTTTTATTTTACCTGCTGTTTAAAAAGGATTCCGTACAAACTTTATACAAGAAACTATACATAATCTATACAAACTACGTAATCGGGATGAAAGTAACAAGTTGTTACTTTCATCCCTATCTTTAAATTTTACCGCTTATGACAAACACATGCCTATAACCCAAAAAAACCGTTAGAAAGATACCGTTTCCAATGCCAAAATCGAAAGATGAATAGTTAAGCTACTTTACTGATATTTGACACGCGAGCTTAAACCTAAAATTATAAAAACAAACACGTTGAAAAAAACGGTGAAGACTTACTTTGGAGGTATTTTTGCGGCACCGACTCGCTACGTCTAAACCTGACAGCACAGCGCCCGTGAGAGCTGCTGAGGTGAGGGGGGGTTCAAAATGGTGCAAATCAGTGGTACAAGACATCTGTGCAGCTAGCATAATTCGTTCAGAAACTCATTTGTTACGTTCATCCCGTGTTACTTTTATACCTGGTCTCCCCTACCTACCTACAAATAAAAATACTGTAAAGTATTATCACATTTCAGATACTGTACAATCGGACACAACACTCTTCTAAATATAGACAAAGCGACAGAAGCCCAGGTTCCTGTCGCTTTGTCAGCAGAAATCCAGAGTAACAGAACCTGTACCCTGCTTTCCACAACGCTCGTGAAGGTGGCAGATTCCACGGGAAGACTTCGCACAGCCCGCGTCGTTCTTGACAACGGCAGCACTTCTCACTTCATGACGCAGCTCTTCTGTGAGAAACTGGGTCTCAATATTTACAGCGCAAACTCTGCACTATAGAGTCTGCGCTGCCCTGAAATTGACTGCAAGGTTATAACCTTGCAGTCAATTTCAGGCGACTATATAGTAAAAGATAGTTGTTATTTATTTCCTAGAATAACAAAGCCTTTGCCTCTGTCATACTCGTACATAGACATCAAAGACTTGCCTCTTCCTACAGGCATTGTTCTAGCAGATCCCTATTTTAATGTCCCCTCCACTATTGATATATTAGTTGGAGCAGAGATCTTTTGGGATATCATAACTTCCAACTTCATTGATTTAGGCAGCCAACGTCCTAAGTTGCAGCAAACTAAATTAGGTTGGCTAGTATCAGGCACAATTTACGTAAACAGACAGACAGAAAATCGGACAAACAGGCAGAAATTCAGACAAACAGACAAGCAGAAATTCAGGCGAACAGACAGGCAGAAATTCAGACAAACAGACAGGCAGAAATTCAGACGAACAGACAGGCAGAAATTCAGACAAACAGACAGGCAGAAATTCAGACAGGCAGACAGGCAGAAATTCAGACGAACTGACAGTCAGAAATTCAGACAAACAGACAGGCAGAAATTCAGACGAATAGACAGGCACAAATTCAGCCAGACAGACAGGCAGAAATTCAAACGAACTGACAGGCAGAATTCAGACAAACAGACAGGCAAAAATTCAGACGAATAGACAGGCAGAAATTCAGACAGACAGGCAGAAATTCAGACGAACTGACAGGCAGAAATTCAGTCAAACAGACAGGCAGAAATTCAGACGAATAGGCAGGCAGAAATTCAGACAGACAGACAGGCAGAAATTCAGACAAACTGACAGGCAGAAATTCAGACAAACAGACAGGCAAAATAATTGAAATTCAATTTTCAGGTGAAAGGCAAAATATGTTAGATGCTACAATGTGATTGTGTTAAACTGAACATACTAAATATATACCTACATTGCACGACCCTAAGCGCTCTAAAATAAAATGAGTTCGCTAGCTGGAGGTTATGTTTTGCTCCAATATCTTAGAAATTAAGCGTAATAATAAAAAGATTTATAGTGAAATGAAAAGCATACAAGTAGAAGTAAAGTTTGAGACTAATCTGAGGAGTATCAGGCGCCTATTAAAAAAATAGTCCGCTAGCCGGAGGTTATGTTTTACTCCAATATTTAAGAAAGTAAGCCTAATAATAGATAGATTTATAGTAAAATGAAAAGCATATTAGTAGAACTAAAGTTTGAGACTAATCTGAAGACTGTTCCGGCGCCTATTAAAAAACTAGTCCGCTAGCCGGAGGTCGACATCAAAGGCATTTATTACAAGAAATAACGCGGAACAAATTAAATTTCAGGTTGGTACTAATAGAACAAACATAGAACTAATTCCCTGAACCACCCGCGCTCGGTTAGGGCGTGGATCCCGCTAGGTGTAGACACACCTAGCCATGAGAGTCAAAATGGCGGGTGTATCGTTACGAATCCAATCAAAATTATATGCAAAAAATGTACTTAAAATGTACCATTTAGTACCTATACTTATGAAAAATGTACCTCCTTTAGAACAAAATTATAACCATATTTTTTTTTTTTTTCGAGGTGGAAATCCGCATGGTTGTTCCCCGCCCTGGGGAGGGCGAGGGGGTCTGTCAGACTCTTACTGACTAAAACTTGTGTTCCTTCAACTACCTTACGCTGGGGGCACAGGAGTCGCTTGTGCATTTGTCCGCACCCCCGGCAGGTATTGACCCGCCAAATGAAAGGCGGGCCCCGTCACCCTATGCGGCCGTCATGTACGGCCGCAATTCCTCTGGAGAGGCGCACGCGGAACACGTCGCGCCACCGTCTCGGGCCTGTTTCCTGGCGGGTGTATCCTAATTTATCCCTAATTATCCATTGGTGACTGAATATTATTATACCAAAAAAATGTACCTTAAAAGTACCTGGAATAAAAAGAAACACTCACTCGATCTGTTCATTAGTTCCTGAGAAATAAAACTACGAATGTTTGGTACAATACCGTGGCGTCGCTCTAACTACTGAGCTACCGTGTCAGTGAGTAGAGCGACGCCACGGTACGGCAGCGGTCGCGGGTTCCAGTCCCGCCTGTGTTAGTTGTTTTTAAATCTCATATATTATATTAAACTATCTGTTCCTCGCGGTTTCACCCCCGTTGCTTGGCTCCGTAGGGTCGTAACTTCATGTTAAATAGCTTATACTATTCCTCATAAATCTAGCTATCATATACAAAAATAGTTTTTCAAATCCGACTGGTAGTTCCAGAGATTAGCACATTCAAACAAACAAACTCTTCAGCTTTATAATATTAGTATACCTACCTAGTAGTATAGATCAAGATCGATCTGGGGCCAATATGAATACCTATACCTAGATCGGAGGGCCGTGGTTGGACACTTAGGCATGCCTATCGATAAAAAAAATATGTTTCTTGCTTTGTTGCTATTTCTGTATACAGACTTTTTGAACTCTACGGTTTTATAAGATTAACGGTCAGTTGCAGAAAGAAAATTTAATTTAATTTTCTTCGTTAAAGTCTCCTTTAAAACTTAATGGCCTTTTCTGCAACTCATCGTTAGCTACTTACCATCGTTTAAATTGTAACTTTGTAACTGTGCGAATAAAATTGTTAATGTTCCAAAATAAAAACCTTTTATTACTAAGCTTAAGCTTAAGTTATTTAACATTACGCTACGACCCTTAGGAGCCGAGCAACGTGGGTGAAACCGCGGAGAACAGATAGTTTAATATAATATATGAGATTTAAAAACAACTAACACGGGCGGGACTTGAACCCGCGAACTCTGCCGTACCGTGGCCTCGCTCTACTCACTGAAATAAATAAAATAAATTAGGATATACCCCCCACATAATAACATGAGAATGGCGGGTGTATCTTAATTTGGTTATAATTTTGTTCTAAAGGAGGTACATTTTTCATAAGTATAGGTACTAAATAGTACATTTTGAGTACTTTTTTTGGTAATAATTTTGATTGGATTCGTAACGATACACCCGCCATTTTGACTCATCTGCTTGCCACCCCCGCCACTGTAGATGTAGATAGTCATCACGTTGATAGATAGCATGGCAACTCTTACTACCGTATCGTATCGCCATCTATTAATGAGATAAATAACTACATCCCGTACCGAGATCTCATTAATAGATGACAGCACAAAGTTTAGTTATTCGTCTCATTGATAGATGGCGGTACGGTAGCTGTTCATCAAATTGAAAATGACAGGATTAACCACAGTGCAGCCATCTATCAATGAGGTGAAAAACTTACCACTGGAGCCACCATCTATCAGTGGAAAAATAACAAGCCCTGCACGGTCATCTATCAATGAGGTGAAAAATTAACTACGGTAGCGCCATCTATCAGCGGTTAGTTTTTCACCTTATCAATAGATGGCGCTGCGATGATTTGTTATTTTTATCATAGATAGATGACGTTGCGGAGGTTAGTTATCCACCTAATGGATAGATGGCGCTGCAGTGCCATCTATCAATGAAATGAAAAACTAACCACTGCAGCCCCATCATCAATGAGGTGAAACACTAAATACCGCAGTGCCATCTATCAATGAGATGAAAAAATAACCAGCGCAGCGCCATCTACTTATGAGAACTAAACACTGCAGCGCGATCTATCCATTAGGTAAAAACTAACCACCATAGCGCAATCTATCATAGAGGTTAAAAATAAACACCAAAGCGCCATCTATCAATGAAATGAAAACTAACCATCGCAGATAGCGTTGCGATGGTTAGTTTTCGTTTCATTGATAGATGGCACTGCAGTGATTCATTTTTTATCTCATTGATAGATGGCGCTGCAGTGTTTGGTTTTCAACTCATTGATAGATGGCGCTGCAGTGGTTAGTTTTTCAACTCATTGATAGATGGCGCTGCAGTGGTTAGTTTTTCACCTCATTGATAGATGGCACTGCCGTGTTAACTTTTTCAACTCATTGATAGATGGCGCTGCAGTGGTTAGTTTTTCATCTTACTGATAGATGGCGCTGTAGTGGTTAGTTTTTCACTTCGTTGATAGATGGCGCTGCGGTGGTTAGTTTTTCACCTCATTGATAGATGGTACTGCGGAGGTTAGATTTCCACCTCACTGATAGATGGCGCTGCGGTGGTTAGTTTACATCACATTGATAGATGGCGCTGGCGTTGCGATGTTTACTTTTAACCTCTTTGATAGATGGGCGGCTGGGTGCGCTACGTTACGACGAAAACCATTGCAACGAATTACGGAACAACGAATGAACTTAAGTTAGAAGGAAACACGGAACAACGAATGCACGTTTGTAACACTCTTTATACAATTTGACATATTTTGATTGGCGGCACTGCTGGCGTCGCGTCGCTGCCATGGCATCCTAATTCCTAATGAGATATGCAGAGATCATAAATAAATATTATGTGAATATCAATATATTGCTGTTCCAATAATGTTACATTACAAGTGCCGCATAAAAATAAGTCCGAATCTTTAGTGTAGATACCCTGGATTCGATATAAAGTAAAAATAAACGTCGGAGCTTATTTCTACTCATTTGGTCGGAGCGCAGCGGAAACCAATTATTAATCTGTGCGTGTCAATCTAGAAGAAAACTTTTCAAATGTCAAATATATTCCATCTTCTTTTGTTTGTACAACATGTCAAAATTATAAATATGTTTAAACGCTTTTAAAAAATATTAAACTTAAAAATTCCCATCCCCTAACATACTAACGATGGCGAAGCAGGATGACGGACTCTTCCTCCTGGAGGTACTCATCGACAAGATAGTATTCGTGAAGAGTCCCTGCTTTTCCGACAAGGACTTCAGGACCTGTGTAACTATAGAAACCCCATCAGTAGAGCCACTTGAAATATGTGACGATGATCCTGGGGCGTGCGTTGCTAAAAGTGGGGGACCCTTTGTGAAAACGTTCAACAGCGGCAAGTCTTGTCTGTTTTCCCTTCAAGAGGCAGAAATTAACAAAGCCATGAGTAGCTTCCCTATAAAAGTATCAGTTTACAAATCACTTCCATGCGGTTGCCTACCAACAAAAATCATAATGGGTGAAGCGACGATAGATATGACGAAGGAATTTGTACAGTCACGTAAAAAGTTTTTGGAAGATCCCGTGAATGTTAGCTACCAAGCTTTGAAAGATTCATTTCGTATCGTCGGCCCAGACAGTGGCGAGACGGGCGAAATAGTCATGTTTTTACGCATCTCTTGCTTTGGGAAGCTAATAATTACAAGATTCCAAGGTACTAGCGGACCACCTAATTTAGGAGCTGGAAGAGATCCTTCTATCGTAGATCGATCATGCAATCCCCGGAGGGAATTTCAAACTACTCAAGATCCTTGTGTTTGTGGCGCTGCCCAAGCAACAGCTATTAGCGGAGCATCTGGCGGTATTCCTTGCTCTGCTCCTTGCAGGACACCTGGAGGCGGGGCCGGTGGTTTTGGTGTTTGTCCAATAGGTAGGTATAAATTTATTAATAAAACATTTTTTGTTCATATTTAGGTACGGTTGTTATAAATCTTACACCAGTAAATCCTTTCAGCTCGAGATCCTTACAACTCTATGCCATGTGAAGATCCAGACGACCCTTGCTACTGTTCTGGCCCTAAGGCACCTCCAAAGCAACCGATGGTCTGCAGAAATACGGACCCGTATTGTTTGCATGTTCCCAAAGGTGAGAACTGAAACTATGAAACTTTACAGTTTTATTATTGGATCAAAGTGTCTATATACAGTAACTCTAATTTTGATCCAATAATTACACTAAATATTAGCGTATCCCCATTAGTAGGCCCCAACATTTTGTTAGAATAAAGATAATGTTCTGGACGAGATGTTTTAAACGTATGTATAATATGCGAGTTTGCGATATTTGAATGCATGAGAATCAATTTGTTGATGGCCAGGTCCCAGTAAACAATTTGAAGAGATAGGATCGAATTTGGGTGGCAACGAACTAAAGATTAAAGTACCAGCCAGCGCATCTATCATCAAGAAGATCAGTCAGACTCACTGTGCAATGCAATGTCCATTGAAAAGTAAAACAGAAGGGCCCTGTCTACCACCTTGCGGAAAAAATCAAATAAGTTTAGCATTACCGAGTGAAGCTACGTGTTGCCGCGGCCTGCAGCCGCAAGGCACGCAGTTTACTTGCACCACAGAGGGATGTGTTCAGACATCGAAGCATGGTCAGCAGGCTGTGTATGCGCGCGGTGATTCCAAAAATGACTTACCCAATAAAGAAGTTTTCGTACTAAAAGTGGCAAAAACTGCTATACAGGGGGATAAAAAGTGTAAATTAGAATTGGAACTAGTAACACCTAAAGGTCCAGACAAGAAACCACCAGTCCGTAAAGTAAACATGAGAATCGCAACCGATCCAGATTGTGAATGTTGTTCCCGAAGGATGAAAAAGCCTAAGGGGAAAAAGAGACGATACATTTCATTAGACTGCAACCGTTAACATAATATAACTATCAGTTGTTATTGTTTCCAAATTAATTATATTCTATAATCTATGTGTAATTATTTCTGTAATTTTTTCTACCTCAATTTCATAATGATAATTCCCCTGATAAATCACCAAATTGTGCAGATTGCTGCCCGACGGGAAACAAGGTCATATTCCAAATGCCTTCGGACACCTGCAGTATGAACCACAAGCAACGAGCCCACTTTAACTTCACATCTGACGGAGTGGGAGACGTAGCCCGAGATGAGCCCGGCCAGCTCTTGCCGACCACGGCAGAGGAGTACACCGGGGTTGTCTATGACTTTCCACAACAAGTGATTAAACTACGCATCGGAAAAGTAATAGAGATGCCAGGTCGAAAATCTAAATTGGAATACCAATTTGTGACACCTGCTGTAACTAATGAAAAAGTTGCACCCGTGATAGATACTCGCACTGTGCAATGTTTACCCACTTGCCCTCCAGACTGTTGTCACACAAAAACTACTAAACGTAAATTGTAACGTACCTATATACACTACCTACTTACGATATGTAACTACCTATCTATTGATTAAATGTTTTTCCAAGTGCAGAGGTTTTGTTTTCTTTTTACTATTTAGAACATAATCTATAGGTACCGGCGTGAGTTGTGAGCACAGATCGCGCGATCTGCATGTACACTTTCGGCCCAATAGACGATAGACAGTTGACAATACTCAGTAGAAAATAGTCCAGTAGACGACGCTATTGGTTCATCGACTATGATGAACCAATTCGTTCCGCTGAAGGATCCGAAATTAATGCGCAGGTGTTTTGCTCACGACTCATGCCGGAAACTATGCCTACTGTATTGACACTGGTGCCTAAATGATCGTTTATTTAAACTAACTGCTAACATGAATAAAATGCCGTCAACTCATCCTAGGTGTCCTGCCGAGCTTGCCGATTTATCAAGATTTGACGGAAGAGCAAATAATGGAAATTAAATCAACGAACAAGGAATTGAAACTACTTCATGTAGAAGACCATTTTATCAATTTATTCAATACCGGATCATCGATACCATGTTCTGAAACAGCGACAGTAGTCGATGAGTATTTACAATTATTTCCTGAGAAACTGAAATTCTCAACAGAATCAATCGAAGCTAAATTAGATCACTCTGCAACTTCACTGTGTACCATCAGGTCTAAGAGGCGCAGCGTTTCATTTTCTGACAAAGTGGATTACGTTTCAAAATCGTACAGCCATTTCTCAAATTACCGAAAGAAATACTACAGTGATAAGCCTAAGAGTATGTTTGGTAAAAAGGAAACTACTGTTTATATGACGCTATTTAATGATTACTGCCGCCGTCGCACATCAGGAACACAGGCCACAGCTTCCGTAAACAAATGCTTACAAGTATCTAGCAGTAACGCCTCTAGAAGTAATAATAATTATTATTATGTTCACAATCCTAATAGTTCAACGTGCAATACCTCAACATTGCCTTATCAAGACAGTAGAAGACTAAGTATGCAGGATAACCGAGTAAGATACTCAGATGTTTACTATTTCGGAAAAAAGAAGGATGATAAGGGGATGGGATCTAAGAAACCTGGACAAAGCGTAACCGCTGCCGCTGCTCAAAATGACCCAGTTCGATCGAGTGCGGCATCAGTACAAGCCCAATCGCCGAGCAGCACTTCGGGGGCACAAACTAAAATACCTTCGGCAGGAAGCACCAATGGGAAAATGGTTTCAATTAAGGAAAAACCATGTCCAGGTGCAGTTGCCATCACCAAAGGAGAAATGGTTGCGACCGTGTCGCATATTCGAATCGGACCTAGACAACCATGTCCTGTTTATGGAAGAGAACCATGTCAAGGGCCCAAATGTATTATTGCTGGATCAGGAGCAGATGATCAAGCACCTGTTAAGGTTTCTACAATGACAAATCCACGCCGGGGTGTATTTGAATTAGTAATTCGTAGAATGAACGGAGCTCCATTGGCTAAGAATGAATTAATGCTAGAATGGACACCACCGCCAAGCCATCTACCAACCTGCGGATCGCCATGTGCTACGCCTTGCGGTCCTTCAGGTCCTCTTTGCCGACCATCTAAATGCAAGATGATAGTTTGCCGTCCATCTCCTTGCAAGCCCGCTAGATGCTGTAAAAAGCCATGCAAAAAGCCATGTGGGCCGATGCCATGTAAGAACTGCTGTAGAACTTCATGTTGCGGTAAGACATGTCGACCTTGCAAGCCTTGTAAACCTTGCAAGCCTTGCCCACCGTCGTCACGATGTAGGCCATGCCCGCCACCGCCATGCAAGCCGTGCCCTCCAGCGCCGCGGTGCAAACCGTGCCCGCCACCGCCACGATGCAGGCCCTGCCCTCCGTTACCATGTAAATCTCCTTGTGGGCCACCTTGTTGCCAGTCACCCTGCACTACTAGTTCATCTTGCACTATTCCTTGCAAAAGTTCTCCATGTTTACGGCCTTGCCCCGTTGGATACCGAAGACCTCGTAAGGCTCGCAGCCAACCGAAAATAAAAGCGCATCGCAAGCTAATCTCTCCTTGCTACAATCGCTCGAAAAGATGCCCGGTGGTACGCTGCCGTAGTGTACCCGGACCGTGTCCTGGATGTTGCAGCGTGCCTCCCTGCCCACCTAGGAAGTGCTGCTCGGTCTTACCGTGCCAGCCTCGCAAATGCTACCCGGCGTTTCCATGCTCGGCTCGAAAATGCTGCCTGTCACCCTGCCCGCCTCGAAAGTGCTGCCCACCAGTGCCATGCCCGCCACAAAAGTGCTGCTCAGCGTCACGCTACAAACTTGAAAATTGTTGCAAGAGCAGCTGCACAAACTGTGGTTAGTTACAAACTACAGGAATTACCTACGAGTACATAAAAAACAATTTATACAATCAGAAAAATAACATACTTTATGAAGACACGGTGGTGTTTCATGTATCATAGCCCTTAGTTCAGATATCTTTATTAAAATTAAATAAACGTATTCTACTGCAAAGCTGCAAAATTAACAATTCTTGGCAAATAGCAACCAACAGAAGCAACGGTAAGTCGGCACGCTCGGCATGGCAAGCACGGCTTACTTACTATATATACCTACTAATGTCGTATTCCGTGGTCGTATTCAGGATGGAATTTTGTAATGCCACCTGAAGGGAAAGTACTCTTAATACTGTAGATAGAAAAGGACCATGAGCGATTTTGTATGAACCCCGTCCCCATCCTCCAACAGTCATGAAATGCATGTCAATTTGTTTATTAGGAACTATAAAACTATTACATGCCTGTCACAACAGTAAAATCGATAGGATTTATAAAATAAGAACAAGTTTGGGAAATTGTGTTTATTATTGTTCAAAAAAATCTGATTCTGCATACTTTTTTTACAAAAGCATTTTCTAAGGATTATAATAGTGTTCCTCAACAAAATCTTTTGCTTTCAAACTGAAAAAATATTGAGTGTGATATGACTTAAAAGTCAGAATCTACAGGTTGTGTTCCGAGTCATTTAATTGACAATATACCAATTACAATGCACTGTTTAGCGTAATATTTTTTATTTTTTTTATTCATTGTAATACAAAAAATAAAATAAAACATATTTTTTATATTCCTAAAAAAATGATCATGTTATAGTGTACACCTTTCTGTTTGAAGTCCTTGGTCCAAGGTACCGAATCGGGTATTGGTCAAGACTTTTGGCTATAGCCACTGACGTGACGACTATTTAATCGTAACAATGATTGATAAGTCCACATACCTAGAGAACCTCGTATGCAAAGTCAAGATTCACCTTACACAACATAACACACAGAACATTCACCTTACAGCTCGTGCTAGATCACTAATTCATTGTCTCTATATTGTAATTCTATACTTTATAAGCCATGGCGGGATGTAACGTCTATGTCGCGCGGACACCGGTGGCGTCGTGTTTCCATAACTATTCAGAAATATTCTTCAATGCAGTTATCCCTATATTTTAATGTGCGAGGGTCAATCGAAAAGTTTCTTCACGGTTCAGTAAACAAATAAGAGTCAGTGCACCACGTAAGACGAGCCGATAACGCACAAGTAAATGACGCGAGCAACGAACAACCAACGGCTTGTTAGTTTAATTGGTGCCTGCCACTCTCATTTTTTTAAGTTCCTATAGAAGTTTGGTTATATGATAGCAAGTTTATCTTAATACCCAGGACCCCACTAGACCAACGGGTCTAGTGGGGTCCTGGGTTCAATCCCCGGTTCGGGTGCTATTGGGTCAGAAATTCTTAGTAGCAGCCCGGATTCTGGATTTGTGTCCAGTTAGTGGTCATAGGCTCGCCCCTTATTACACGGGAAGACAGAATGCTAACCATGGAACATTTATATGCTAACTAACAAAACTGGCGTAATGTGGGTGTCATACATCACTGCCTATCCTTTCGGGGAATACAGGCGTGATGTTATGTTTTAATAAGTTGCCTTATTAACAGAAAACGGTATTTATTTGTCATTTTATATTCCTTTTTACTGCACACTATGAAAAAATAACATAAAAATACAAACACATATTTTACCCTATATCTCCACATCCCTATGCATTAGAAGAATGTCGTCATAGTAAAAAAATATCAGCGTACTGAGACGCTTCTAATGAAATATGTTTCAAATCTGTTGGAGGATGGGGACGTTTTTGCTCATTGTACTTTTACTCAAAGAAAACATTATTTATGAATAGAAAGAAAACTGCATGCAAAGTTTTTCAAAAAAGGTGCTTGCCACACTTCGGAATCGGACCGACATCAAAGATATATAAACCATAATACGTCATTGACCGACATCTGTAAAAATTACAACCTGTACTTTTATTGCATCGATCGTTAGGATCAATTATTATTGTAAGGATGAAATCTCTCTACGAAACTTGATAAATGAAATGAAAGGAAAACCATGAAATCTGGACTTATAAATTCAATGAGTCAGGATAAATGTTAGACTTTTCCTATCATTTAATTTATCAAGTTTGTTAGAGAGATATTTTCATCCTTATAATAATAATTGATCATAACGATCAATGCAATAAAAGTACCTACAGAGTGTAATTTTGTCAGATTTTAGTCGGGTCGATTCCCGGGTGTGGCAAGCGAATTTTCGAAAATCTTTGAATGCAGTTTTCTTTCTATTCGAAAATAAAGGAATGTTTCCTTTGAATAAATTTTTCTCTTTCCCTTCAGGTGGCATTACAAAATTCCCACCCTGTGTAAGATTCCTCAAGTAGTTTAAAACTTACTAAGTAAATACCATGGAATTAATAAAGAACTAGTAATACCAAGAAGTTTATGAACAACTTTTACTATGGGACCAAAACTGAAATCGCAAAAAAAAACCAGCTGATCCATACATTTTGTTGAGTTATGTGAACATAAATGTATGGAACAGCTGATATTTTTCTTCGTGATTTCAGGGTTGGTCCCATCGTAAAAGTTGTGCATAATGATGAGTACAATGACCCCTTTAAATATTTCCACTGTCTAACCTGCCACTCTGTATAAGTGATATCTATAATAAGCTTCTTGGTAGGTACCACGGGTAGGTACTAGCACGGTACTATAGTACAACTGGAAAGCTGACAAGTACCCAAAAGTCGATCTGGAAAGCTATTATAAAACAATGGCAGGCTAATGAATTAATGATCACAGCGCAGTAGGTGTTGGCTCCAAAATGAAACGTGAGTGTAGGAAGCCAAAACAGCTGCGTTGGCTGTAGCCTATGTAGGCTATGATAAGAAGATCTAAACTCCTGTAATAAGAAGTTAGACGATTGAGCTTGTTGATTGAGCAATAGGAAAAACTGCCAGCCCGTCATTCGCCTAGCGATCCAACTAGGATGGAGTTGGTTTCTAATCCTAACTAGATGCGGCGTAATCACATGGAGCGACTGTCATCATCACTGTCTCCGACAACTATTGGGTTGATAGTAAGATTCTTGGGTAACGGTTTTTGCTGACGTTTGTGAGACGCTAGAGACCGTTTCACGTAAGAAGTCCACTGACCTCCATATATACAAGTGTATATAATATGGAGGTCAGTGTAAGAAGTCCCTTCGACGCTATGTTGGCTGCCCCGTCTGTCACTCCTGTTTAGGTCTTATGTTTTTTGTAGATTTCTGTGATAAAGTAATGCCTAGGACACTAAAAAGTGATGAACGAGAATTTGTAGTGAAAAAAAACTTCCAACACCGATAAAAACGTTACATATTGAAATTCAGTGCAGCCAACATAGCGTCGAAGGGACGCTCTCTAGTTAGATTCAATCTCTACTTAAAGTACATACTGACGCAGAGTCGAAGTGAAGCAACAATCTAAAATTTTAAATAAACGTTTGTCTTCACAACTTAACGGGCATGCGCGCGTCTTTTTTGTTTTATTATATTATAACTCTTCAAACTTTGCATCAGTGAGGATTGACCTATACACCAGAGTGTATAGGTCAATCCTCACTGATGCAAAGTTTGAAGAGTTATATAATTTTGAAAAGCTGATCTGGATCATCATAAACCTCGATGACAACCCTCTATAGTCAATAAGTAAGATAAGTCATTAATATGTCACATGTTGTCACCACTCTTTAAAACTTACATACATGGTGCCTTGATGGCGCACTCAAAATTTTAGTTCAAATTCTTGTGTACAGAAAATGACTGATAATTCTAGTAGTGTAAAAGGCACACAAGTGCAAGGGAAAGCTAAGCAAACAAAAAAAGGGCCTTGCCCGTGGCTCTGTAACTTAGTGCCGACAAACCTCCCTGGCCCTGGAGCGGCGCAGTCTGTCCTGCATCCCAGAAAAGATGTTTTTGTTCTAAAGGTAAGATAAAACCAATTACAATTTACAAACGATCATTTACAGTTGGAAGCAGAAAGTATAACAGATAAAAAGACGATATTTAAAGAATGTGGTCTACAATGTAACCTTTCTGTGGTACGTCATGCCAATGCCAAATGTCCGGGACTTCGAGACAATTTTTTTTTTATTGTAAGCTGTCTCGTATCCCGGGACTTTGAAATTGTCGGGAATTCCCAAACCCTAATGACTACTTATGAGCACAAAACAATAAATAAATTTAAATGAACTCCAATAATAATAATTATGGTGCTAACTTGTTAAGTTATAAATCAAAAGCTAAATAAGGTATCACGAAGTAAAGAACGGAGGAGACCAAAAAAGGAAAGATATATACTTAAGTAAGGCGCGGATGCAAGATTTCGTTTAGAGGGATGGGGGGGGAGGCAATTGCACTCATTGTCCCCCCACCCCCTATACTCGCCTGCTTAAGTAGCACAAATAAGAAGACGAAACCGACACTTTGCGGTGGGTTAAAACAAAACTGGATGATTGTGCCTGCACAACACCTTTCAATTTCTTATTTTCATTCTAGGTATTATCCTTTGCAGGTGGCGAAAGTGGGACCAACCGGAGACCGGCGTTGTAAAATGGAACTTGAGCTGGTCACACCAAAGGGTCCTGAGAAGAGACCGCTATGTCGGATAGATACCAGGGAAACACAGTGTGAGCCAGACCCTCCACCATGCTGCTGTATGAGGCCAAAAAAGAAGAGGAAAAACTAGATAGCGTAAAAAAGTGTAACATTTTCATAAATTGCGTGGACTCCTAATAATTTTCAGTCCACACAATTTCATAACATGTAATCTAAATTAAATAAATGTAGCAATAGTATTAGACTCGACTTCTTTCTTGAATGCTTGCCACACGACAATTTAAATTATGAGCCTTCAATATTACTCAATGGACTGTCTCTAAAAAGAGTCACCCAATTTAAATACTTGGGTCACTATGTTACCGAGGACCTCAGGGATCAGGTAGACATTGAGCGTGAACGCAGGGCACTAGCAGCCAGATGCAACATGTTAGCTCACAGATTTGCTCGTTGTAGCAACGAGGTCAAAATAACCCTGTTTAAAGCTTATTGCCAAACGTTCTACACGGGTAGTTTGTGGGTCATCTGTACGCGGAGGGCTCTAGATGCCCCGTGTGTGCAATATACAGGTTGTCCCACGGCTATGCCACATGGAGGGAAAGTATTTTAAATATTGTAGATAGGAAGTTTTGCTTCATGGAGACTTCACTTTATTTTTAAAATTAAGTAATACTGCATACAAGTATTAAAAAAAAATTGCTTGCTTCATCTGGGAATCGAACTGACCAAATGTGAAAAAATTAACATCCTGTATTTTTATGATGTCGATTAAAAGGGTTTATTATAAGCATTAATTCCTTTTAAGTAACTCTTAAATTAAAATAACATGGTGAAATTTTACAATTAAGTTTAGGAAAAGAATTGATTAGATTAACTTTGGTGCGTGACCACCACAGATGCATCATAAAGGTACAAACATAATGCATTTACATGCACATTGCTTATCCGCAGGATTATTACAGGGTTACCTACTAGTAAATGTCGGCTATCCCTGAGATCATAGAGTTTCTATGATCTGAGGCCGAGATTGATAAAAGTTGCTTAGCACGTGCTTTAGCTTACGCTTATATGTTCTATCTCTTTCTTGCACTTGTAGTTTGATAGTTGTGTGACACTAACAGAAACATATCTAAGCCAAAGCACGTGCTAAGTAACGTTTATCAATCTCGGCCTCAGAGTTTCATATGCTCTGAGGCACGACATAAGCCGTTGAATCTTCTATAGCTTGACACCCGAGCCGAAACATTTATCTGTGAAAAAAATAAAAGCTTATTTCTTGCAGTAAGTACATAAGATTCAATTAAAAGTTCACAGGCAATCATAACAATAGATATGGTTCACCAACTTGACATTCGAGGAAATCAACTTGATTGCTTCAGCATTATCTGACAGTTAGAGTACAAAAGGTAAAAATCGCTGATATGAGTGAAGGGCTGCCTGTTACCTATGGCGTGCCCCAGGGTAGTATTTAAGGCCCAACACTGTTCCTGGTTTCCATTAATATAATCTTACACAACTCAATATTGAAAATTGCAAAATTATTTCTTATGCAGATGATATTTGATGTGTCGCTGTCGGTTGTATCTAACGATAGTCCCTGGTTACGGATTCAGAATGAGATGTACTTAGTTTTCTCTGTATTAAGTGAGAGATAGTTAAGAGCAAGCCAGTCCGTGACCACATTGATACCTTGTTGTACTTTTTGGAACACTTAAACGTCCCAAGGTTGCCATCTGCTAGTCTGCTGATCTGCTGATCGGAAAAACGGTCGGGCCATCTCTAATAATTATGCGTTACGGTGACTTCATCTATGTTTCGCTAAGCCCGCGATACCCTTTGATCTATGGGTTATGACTTGTTATCTGGCTGATTATTTACTGTCGCGTGACGTACCTAATATAGGGCGTCGTGTTTTGGTTTTGATAACCTGATACGAGCTTATGAGAAAGCAGTAATTTGGAAATTTATATGTGATTTCGAAACGTGTTTGTGTAGAGTCGCCGTCGTAGCTAGGGGATGGCCGCCGAGGCGGCTGCCGGGGCGCCAACCTCAAGGGGGCGCACTCATAGACCTGCAGCCTGCGGGCCGCTGGGGCATATTAAGAACTTAACCAAAATTAAAAGACGAGTTTATTGCCCTGGGCGCTCATGACCGTAGGCCGTAGAGCTACGACACTGCTAGAATCATGCTAGAGTATTTCGAAAGTAAGTACCCATTTATACAATGACCGTCTACTATTGTTATTGTAAAGTGTATTTGAGTGTGTCGAGGCGCGACTGACTTTCACAAAACTGATGAAAAAACTTAAAAATTTGTCCAGAGATTGCAATAATCCACAAAGTACTTCAGACCAATAACGCCTGGTTTAAGTTCAACCTCCGATGTGGAATGTGCCTACACGTCGCTGACGGCGCGTCTGCCGAGTTCTTCTGAGAACTACTTATCTCTAAAAGGAGGAGAGATACATTGTTCAATAAAGATAGTAGTAGGTACTAATGAAAAGTTTAAATAACACTTTCTGGGAATTCTTGTTAGTAGGCACCTCTCGTGAAGGTTTTAACAAATACCTATGTTTATAATTATTCGGCAATATCAATATTATTATCTAGAGCAGCGGTCGGCAGCCTTTTAGCAGGCAAGGGCTACATAGTCGCAAAATGAAATAAAGGCGGGCCGCACTTGTTGTTGTTAGCGCATTAAATCAAAGACTTTTCGGGTAGATTCTCGTATCTGCGGTTGTCCGGTAGCTACAAATACTACCAGGAATTAGGAATGGTTCCTGTGAATGAAAACCTATCATTTTGGGGCACTGTGGCGGCTGCGGCGCGGCGTTGGCGTCGTGTACACGAGCACTAACTATTATTCCTCAAATCAAAATATAAACAAGTAGGTAATGGAGCCTAATCTTGGCTTGAGTGCTAAACCAAAGAGAAAAGAAGAAAAAAGAAAAAGAGTTGACACACGTAGTATCTACTAGTACGTCTGTGGTTGACTCCCAATGACACTATTATAACCAAAAGCAGACTTTCAAAATTTTATCTTGCAAAATTCCCCATGAATTTACTGGTTCAAATTTTTTGTTGATTCAATATAGTTAATAGTACCTAGATATTAATTGTAGGTATTGGATGCCTACTAATGGATTTCCAAAATACTGAAACTCGTCCGCCTCCTAAACCAAAAAAACCTTATGAAGAGATAAGTGCTATTTTTAATGGCAACGAGGTAAGTCTCTTTAGAGGTCTAACAACAAGGCCCGGATGACCGGATATTATGTGTATGTAGGTACACTGTGTATCGTGCATTTTTCGTGGCAAAAAAAGCTTTCAGTAACAAAAATCATTCAACTTTGTTGTAGGAAGTGGTGAGGGGTGGCGGGCAGTCTTTTGTAACTTTTGACATTCAATAAATAACTTTTTCAACACACTTGCTCATAAAATGGCTCTTATTTCACCGCAATTAGGCACGTAATGACACCTGTAATCAAACTGTGACTTTTTCGTTGCTATTACTTACTAGTGAGTTATGGACTGGGCGCGCGCGCTACTCCTCCGGCGCGCGAGTATTATTTTATTCACAAGTGTGTTGAAAAACGTCGTATGATACACGTTGATGATTACCGTCTTCGGCTCGGGTCTCAATGGCGCCTCAGCGGTAATCACCACCATTACACACTTGTACCATAATGTACTATTGATTTTGTTTCAATGAGCTGGAATCGGTCATTCAAAACATGTACCCATCAGTCCTAGTGGACCACTTATCATCATGACCATGATCATCATTGATGGATTATGGACATTACCTGTTCAAAACTTCACAATAATAATTTATGTATTATCATTTTCTTTTTTAGCTACAGAAATAAGTAAAGAAAAAGCAGGCAAGGGTATTCACAGATACATAAACATGATCAGCCTTTAATGTTTCCAATGCTGTGACTCCTGCAACCCACTGCGGGTTGGTGGATAGGGGTTTCCATATTTTATTAACTAAATTGTAATGTCAGGTAAAAATACGAGTGCCCAAGAGTACGTCCAAGCCGCCTAAGCTGACGCCTTCACAGCTGAAGTTACAGCAAAGCTGTACTTGTGATGAAGAAGGGTCCATCTGCTCGGAGACTTGCGGCATGGTGTGTGGTGAGAACATCTGTCCCGCAAACAGGCTGGACTTTCAGGTAATTATGATTATGATGTGTTTTTCTTCATTAGCCTATCGTTATTCTTGCCTACTACCAGATTCACATCTATAATACTCTTGATTTTTAGTGGTACCTATATAGTACTATTTATAAATCTGTGTATGTTTGTTTGTCACTTCTTGACGCTTTAACTACTGAACCGATTTCAGAGAATGTGAGCTTTGAAACGCGGCCCAGAGAAGGACATACTTTTAATCCCAGCAAGCAATTTAGTTTTTCAAGAAGACCTATTTATGATAATATTTATGATACATGATTCTCGCGGGCATATCCGGAAACTGATTTCGTATTCAGAAATCAAACATAGAATTAGATGGGAATAACTATGAAGAAATCTTTATTTTCTATAATATCTTTCTAAATTTTAAATTGTAGATACCTGACGACATTTGCGAGTCGCTGACGCACAGGACTGCCCTAAACTCGGAAATGATTTACTCAATGACCAAAGGGAACGACACTCTGTGCAATGTGTGCAACGTTACCCCTAAGGACGCCCCCAAAGGTGTGCAAGCGCAGAAAGTTCTTCATCCAGACAAAGACGTTTTCATACTCAAAATTGGGAAGCAAACTGATGAACCAAACCGTACTGGGAACATTGAGGTCAGGACACTTCCCTTTTTTCATGTCGATGCGAGCAATAATGGTAGAAATAATAATATATTGCCGCTTGCCCATCAGCAAAGGTATCAGAGCTGGCATCGGCATGACAAAAATGTACTTAGCTATCGTTGCTAGTAGCTAGGAGGCTCTTTGGAATGGTTTTATAATAGTGACACAAAACCTGTTTTTTTTTCGAAATAAAGTTCCAAGTCCAGGATGTCTTCTTACTCTTCTGCTCAGACAACATGGTGTGATAATGTATTAAAAAAACCGGGCTCGCACCCTGAGGGTTCCATACAAAACGTAATTGCATTATTTTGTGATATAATAACTACAAATTAACAATTTTCGTAGTCATCATTATGAACAACTTTTACTATGAGACATACCCTGAAATCGCAAATAAAAAATCAGCTGTTCCATACATTTATGTTCACTTACCTCAACAAAATGTATGGAGCAGCTGATTTTTTTTCACGGTTTCAGGGTTGGTCTCATAGTAAAAGTTGTTCATAATGATGAGTGCAATGACTCCTTTTCGTATCAGAAGAAAGAAAAGAAAGAAAAATGATTTATTGCATGCGACTATTTATCAAGACTTTTCAAAACTGACTAAAATTAGGTACATCCAGTATATTAGTGCTGTAGTTTATCTATTTTTAACTCCCCGCTATGTCAATTATTCCTCTAAAGATGTTTAAATATCGAAATATTAGATAAGTATTAATGGGATTATAATATTAACAATAATATGTCACTGATCAATTATTATGTATTCAAAAGAATGTATTTTAGCTAAACATTTTATGTACGTACCTACTTCTAGATTTTAATGTTGCATGCTGGAAAATAACGGCCAAATTTGTGAAACATAGGTATATAATTATCACTAACAACCCATGTACCAAATTTGAAGCAATAAATGATTCTTTATTTATTTATTTATTTAAGAGTAAGTTTATGCTGCTTGACCAATTATTACGAGCTCTAACCTAAGAATATAATTAAATTCCTTGGAACGGAATACATATGAAGTTTGTACGGAACCCTCGCACTTGTCTAGTTTCTTTTTTATATAATAAATTACTTCTGAAGATTAGATCAAACGAAGATTGTTTATTCCGTAAATGTCATGTATTATTTATCAGAAATATCTTCTCAGGCTTTTTGTGATTCCTGCAAATCGCAAATTGCTGTCAAACCGGTCAGTGCTATAGTAGCACTTACAATAATTACGAGCTCTGTAACTTTCTAAAAAAGCCGTGCCATAAGGATCGGTATGAATGTTTTGTCCAAAATGGTGCAGAATGTGCACGTACGTGAAAATCGATCTGGACACAGATTGCGTGTTTTGTTACACAAAGGAATGTAATCGCTAATCGGATGTTGTTCTATTGTAATATTTTACAAGGTTGCACATTTGCAGCCTTTTTATCTACCACGAAAGGAGGGAGAGTAATGTGCGCGTGCGCGTTCCTCGAGCGTGTGAACGACGTGAACGCCGCGTGCGTGAATGTTCGCGTCATTCACACGCTCGAGGAACGCGCACGCCCAATGTGGGGTAGGCGTTAGGCTGTCAGTTATCGAACTGTTTTAATGTCATTTTTTATGTATTCAAAAGTAACGTCTCACAACTTCTGTATGTAATCAGAAAAACCAATAACATCCATGTATAATGTATTTTAGGTGAAATAACGTTTGTGGAGAACTCTATCTATAAGAAGTATGAGATAAGACAAGCATTTGAATCAAAAGGACAGTAGGGAGAGCTCTACGTGTCTGACAGTGAGCAAAGCAGACTTAGCTAGAGGTAACCCCAGTTGTGTATTTGACTCATAGTTTTTTCGCAGGTGGAGCTGGTGACTCCTCGGGCTCCGGCTAAAGCGCAGCCAGCCACGCACAACTGCATGCAGATCCAATGTGAAGAGGAGGACATACCATGCTGCCTGCCTTGCAGGACGTGCCGAGGTATCACGCCTAAGAAGCGCAAAATTAAAAGACCCAAGTGTTGCCATTACTAACCGTATCCATTCAAGACACTAACATCAACTTATCAAACTAAATATTGTTACCTATTCATTTTCATACCAACAAGCTGTCAACTGCACTAACAATTCCAACTAAAAAGAATCAAAATATACCTAACAATTTATTAGGAAAATATAATACATTTATGTTGATGTAGTAATTTATTTTGGCCTTATTTAGGGCCGTATATACCCTACCGAGACGCCATGGCGACGCCGCAGACCGCGTAGACTTGGCTAAAGTTCGCCAAAAATTCGCCAAAGATTAAACAAGCTACGTATCTCGAGAGCGCGTAATGCTACTAGGTACTAGCAGGACATCGATAGTGGCTATGCTTCTAAATTGGCGACATAGCCAATCCGTCGCCAAGTAAGTTAGCTGTCATACATTTCAATGTGTTTTTTTGGCGACGCTGCTGGCGACGTCCGGGTCCGTCGTCATGGCGCCCCGCGCCCCGGTGAGGTAGGGCCCTTATCATGAAAAACGCGACAGTGCAGTTTGTTGTTATCAGCAGACATAAGATCACTGAGGTCTGTCCTTTTAATACAATTCACTAAAATGGACCTAACATCTAGACTTACGCTTAAATTAACTTGAACGCTTTGATGTGCACTTTAAAACCGACAGCGGATGGCAAGTGGAGCGATATTTCAAACTTTGCACACATGTCATGTCTGGCACCCGTTTAACATGTGGCGTTCTGTAGTTTCCGCATATCATGTTTAAGTAGGTACAAATAATCCCTTCGCAATTTTTGACACCGGAAAATGTTGGCCTTTTTCTTGTCAATAGCCGGATCGGTATATGTGCATCAAGAATAGTACTGTAACATTTACCATCTTGTTAATTTTAAATTTTAATACGTTCAACTAGCGATAGCGGCCTCCTTGCTCCCAGTTCAGAGTCCTAGTTGAGTTTAAATGATTTAGGACATAGATCGCCTTTATCAGGTCGGCTCCGTAACCATTTTAATTGTCTCGTGCACATAACTTGATGGCTGAAGGGTTGTACCGACTCATCGAGAGATACTGACAAGAATTTCTTACCATTCTTAATCGAAGTTGCGTATGTCATGACAGACGCGTACGAAACGCTTGGCCGCCCGCGCTGACGGTCAGCGCGACTATAATGATATAGTCGCGCTGACCGTCAGTGCGGGCGGCCAGCACGGCTCGTAACCATCGCGTGTAAGCGTTTCCGTAGGTACGCGTCTCACAGCTCACTATGAAACGGTACAAGACAGGTCTATCCCGTGGCCCGCGCCGCTTGCCATCCGCACCGGTGTAAGAGTGTGAAATTACCCTTAGCTTGGAGCGGTGCACGGTGTATGTACCTTTTTGGAGACGGGAGTCATCTTCCTTACTAGAATTAGGTAGGTATTTACTATAAGTATCGCCTGTGGTCGAAATTTGACAAATAAATTGTGTTTGTTGTATATTAATTGACTTAAGGATTTCATGAAACAATTTAGACAAAGAAGTATTAGGTAGATTCGTATAATTTAGTCATATAGAAAACACCGAACTCATCTAGCTTAAAAAAATGTTTTGACGTGTAAAAGTGTTATTTTTAACCTATTTACAAAAAATAATTATATCATTTATCATTTAAATCAAAGTTCAAACTATTCCCGTAGCATAAAGCTTCTACTAATTCTATGTAAGTATACAAGTAAAAGTGTGTGCAGTACCTTCTGCAGTTCGTGCGTTTACATCCCTGACATGCGTGGTCCGTGTAATTGATTAGCAAACCGGCGCTGACGGTCATGTCAATCGCAAGTGAATATTGCATCAGACGCTGGCCACGCTTGCGGCGGCGGCGGGTGACGCCCGCGTTGCAATGCGGGCGGCAATGAACTTGCGTGAACATGGCCTTACAATTTGGACCTACTTATACTCTAACACTATACCACATTTTGCATTATGGAATAGGGGGTAAGGTCTTGTGGCCGTGATATTATAAACATTAGACTAGTTTTCGGTAACTTTCACATCGAAGTTACAAATTACAACCTTCGATGTTAATGATAATGCTAAAAAAAACCTCTGTATTTTATGATTTTGTCACGTTTTTCACTTTCACTGTCACCATAGAATAAAAACGTTTCTTATTTTTATGCCGGCCGTCACTATATTTCACATTCTATTTTATTTTATTTAGGTACTTAGGTACCTACTATCACTTTTCTACGCTGCGCTGGTGCAAATGTAACAACAAGCTTAAAAATGCACTTTTATGTCTGGGATTTGCCAAAATAATTATGGAATATATATAATTATTTAGTTATGTGTAATATTAATAAGAATATGGAAATTATTATACATTTTCCTGCTAAAAGTAAATGCTATTATATTAACATAAACAGGTAAATATTCCAACAACTAAAAAACAAGCAAACGTTGGATTCTACGTCCTAAACGGCATATATTATCTTTTATTTAAAATTGAAATTGTGATCTCATCACTTTTTTAATTCATGGTATCCTACTAAACAATTAATTGATTTCTCGGAAACGGCGAATTTTGTATTTACTTGGATAATGTTTTACTAAGTTTATTTAGATAGATTTAGATAGTGTGATCCTCGAGAAGATCCGTTTTCATATGAAAATTCATTTTGAAAACTGGGCCGAGCGAAGCTTAGTCGCAGTAGGTATTTGTATGTGCAATAATTGGCTTTTAATTCTGTATTTGCGATATACCTAACGTCTTCGTAATTTTGAAGTTATTTAGTTTTCAAAGGGAAGCCGGTAGGAATCGTATTGTAGGGACCCTTCGCCACTGCTTTGAATAATGCTTAGAAAAAAATTTGTCAGTCTATAGGTATAGGTATACAATTAAATAATTTATTATGAAACGAAAACTACTTCATTGAGCCTGAGAGTTCCATAAATGCTTGCTAGAGAAATGACCAGTATGTAGGTCAAAGTACATTGTACGAGCTAAATACATTCACCTAAACTTACTTAAATATTTAAAGAAATACACTAGCGGCCAGTATTAGTAGGTCTCTGCATTCTTATGTAAAGCACGGTAGATGTACCTAGATGAACGGCGCTAATGTACAAAAGCAAGTAAGAACCGTTCACAATACAATGTGAGCTGACATAAGTATTGTTCAAAATAGTAGGTACCTACATAAAATGTAATCTTTTGTCAATAATCTTTTAGGGTAGGCGGAAATCGTGAAGGTTGCCATCGCTTCACATTGTATGCAGCCACGGTAATATCTACATAACCTTATACATAATCCAACACTTGCTGTCTATTATGCGCCTGCCAGACTATGCTCCTTGCGCTGCTGATCGCTATGCTCCTCGCGCTGCCGTGATTTGCCGCGATGTTGCCCTCGCTGCCGGACGAGACGAGAGAGAGAGGACGAGGAGCATGACGTGTGGCATGACGAGTAATGTTGCCACACTATGTCTCTGCCTCCTTTCCTCGCTACTTCCCATGCCACTCGTCCAATGTGTGGCAGGCGCATTAGAAAGAACGAAACAAGCCTAAAAGTTAATTCGTGCAAAGATACGCAAAACACGGAGAATATCAATAAGCTGTAACTGCAAGTTATAATATAAATCTATACCTACATAATTTACTAACTTCAGCTGTAGGTATAGATTTAGGTATAACTAGAGTTCGGAAAATCGGATGCATATACATATTTACCTAAAGTTGAGGTGTTGGCTATTCTGCCGTGCATTCCCTAAAACGCAGTAACAGGGTTTTTTGCGTTTTTGAGTTAAATATTGAGTTTTGACGAGCATTTATTAAGGAACACATTGGACTAAGCCAGTTTTTGATTCGATGATTTAAACGGCCAAAAAACCAAATTTATGAAAGCAGTAACCACGCAGTAACTCAATATACACAAATTAGAATGTAGTAAAGAAAGTCTTATGCTGCATATTAGTCTGCAAAATAGCGTATAAATCAATAGATTTTGCAGTATAAAGTATTTTTACCGCATTTTAATCTGCATATGTGTACGTTTTGCGTGCAGTA
The DNA here is from genome assembly GCA_948465475.1 of Thalpophila matura. Classification (NCBI taxonomy): domain Eukaryota; kingdom Metazoa; phylum Arthropoda; class Insecta; order Lepidoptera; family Noctuidae; genus Thalpophila; species Thalpophila matura. The sequence continues at coordinate 13,887,795 of OX419176.1, read as the reverse complement.
ACTGCTACGATTTTCCATGATTTTAAAAAAATCCTTTTTGTTTTTAATGTAATAAACTAAATAGTATGTTCTTTATCAAAATTCAATCTTTGTTAACACCTTAGTCCTTTTGGTAACAAATAATCCACCATGAAAATGTATTATTATAAAAAAAACAGTGTCAAAAAGTTTTTTGCGTTTTTCTCGTAACCACATTTTTGCTCATACTGCGTTTTAGGGAATGCACGGCAGTATTATGGAATACACTTTTGTACCGAAGAATCCCGGGATTCCGGGATCGATCAAATTAGCGTTCTGATTATAGAATCGGACGTAATATGTACTTCGTTCAGGTGTTGGCTAATATGGAATGCACTTTATACGTATAGTTTGATTGTTTGTTTGACTGCGTTAATCTCTGGAACTACCAGTTGGATTCGAAAAATAATTATATGCTAGCCAGATTCATGGATAGTATAGGCCATAGGCTATTTAACATCACATTACGACCCCTAGGGACCGAGCAACAGAGGTGAAACCGCGGGAACAGCTTTATTTATAGTAACTTTATAAATGCTGTTAATTACATCACGTCTGTATGCTTCGAAGGGTTAGGCAGCGGAGTATCAGTACTCCCACATTTCGCCAGTTATGTTTAAGGCTGCGCAAGCCGCTTATTTTCCCATACAAACGTCGTCGAAAGTTAACTACTTCACTATTTGATGATACACGTCCAAACGCTTAATATCGATTTGTCTCGTCAATATCTAGCCTTATGCTAAAAAAAAAACAGTAAAAAAATCTATTTGGAAGTTACGAGCCTCAGCATTCGCCGGTAGGTATCCCCAGGTATCCCCATAGATATAAGTAACTTCAAAACATCATTAGATTATATAACATAAAACTGCATCATTAGATTTTTGAAGAATTAAGTTTCCTGATTAATGATAAGTTTCATGATTATTTTTTTATTAATTGGGGACCACTTGTCAGCATTCCAGTTGTACGATATTACCTACCTACTTATTAATTCCATGATTAACCGTGCAGTTCTAAACATAGATTCAAGTACGAGGAAATACAACAATAAAATACGTTATGTGTTCTTTATACAGCAAATATTAAAAACGGAAAAGCTTACAATTTCTTGACAGAGCTATTTATTATTTTATTTCTTGATAATAACTTATTTTTATAATAAAACTAGCGCCCCGCGGCTGCTCCGCACGTGTGCAATCTACTGATGTGGCGATATGTCAAACATCAAATTTTCAACATCAAAACTGTTGTAAATTGGACCAATGTTATTATATTTTTTATATAAATTGAATATTTTATTGATTGTTTGGTAACGAACCACTTGTAAACCAATTTTAAAATAAAATTTGGTACCTACTTACCTAACTTTGGTCCAATTTACAACAGTTTTGTATAGGTAGGTACAACAATTTTGCTACAACAATTTGATATCGGACAAAAGACCGAAAATGACTCATTAGCGTATTATACACATAGCCCTTCCAGAATAAATTGTCTAAATCTCTAGTGATAACCGCATTAAAATCCATTGTGTAGTTTAGAGACAGCTACACGAAAAGCGACTCTGTTTTATACTATACTTATATATGTATACAGTACCTACCCCGATCATGAGTTTTTTTGACGTGTAGTTAACTTTCGTTAACGTAAACATATTTTGAATTGAAAATACACGTTTGTTACATAATATTTATATAAATTAAATACTTAATTAATTTCTCTGTATTTCTTAAAATGTGCAATATAAAATTTTATCAAAATGTTCCAGGACTGCTGTATTTTAAATTCAAAATATGCTTACGTTAATGAAACTATACGTCAAAAAAACTCATGATAGGGGTACTGAAGTACCTAATGGGATAGCGGGATTAAATATACAAATTACTGAATCAGTAACTGTTCGAATTTGTAATTCCGCTATCCCGTGTTTGTCTGTTTGTCCACTTAATTCTTCTAAAATACACAATGGATTTTAATGCGGTTTTCACTACCATTTAGAGGTGATTTTTTCAAATCCTAGAATGCAGCTATAGACGATGAATCCTATTAAAAACGGGAAACACGGCTGTTCTCGCCTCATCCCCTCATGACATGAACTGTGGTCAGAAGGTCAGAAAGTCTTGGGCCCCCATTCACACGAACCACAACCACAACGATAACTACGTGAGCGGGCGCAAAGGAAGTTTTGGGCTTGATCAGGTACAGTAATAAAAGCTTAACCAAAAATAAAAATATGTGTTTATTGTTCTTTGCCTAATTTATCTTAGAGATTAAGAATTAAAATCAAGAATCGAAATAAATAAGAAATAAAATGAATATGCCGTTGACATTTTGCAAAAACCCATAAAACAAAAACGAACAACATTGGCGCCTAAATCCAGCAACGGAAGTCGCGTGCGCCCTGTCGACATGATATTCACAGATTAATTATGGCGCGTGCCTACACAGAATATCATCTTATATTATATAAGATGAATATCATCTTATATTATATAAGATGATATTCTGTGTAGGCACGCGCAACTAAAACCTTTGAATTGAGAACTCATTAGTCGGGCTGTACTTCATTGGATCATTCACACCATACTTAACCTCACTGTCACAAATACGAAGATTTCTCTTGAACCCAAGAATTTAAATACTCTTGAAATACTCGATCACACCAAACTAATTTCATATCTGTACCGACTTACACAATCTGAAGCCCAGCGTTCTATGGGCGTCTGCCAGTGTCCTTTGTATGACAAATTAATGCATAGTTTTATTTACACGTATGTGCCTATCACTTTTTGCCGTCTAAGTCAACCGTGTGGACAATACCTACCACATTGCAACCAACAAGTCGGTCTGTCGCTGCAAAACTAGCCACAACGCAACCACACGATTCGTGATTCACACGTAACCATTGCGTGCTAACTTTTTGTCGCTGAATAGGCTCTTTGAGTAAGACAATAATAACACTAGGTGAAAATTAAATGAGTACAATAAGTAGGTACCTATACCGTCCTCCCTAGTAATATTTCAGAAGTTAGTCAATTAGAATTTCATAAAATCGTCTTATCGTCCATCGATCGTCTTAGGCCGCGACCGCACCGGTACGGCGATTGCGACGCGACGGTGCGGTGCGGCCGCAGCCTTATACCCCGTGGGTAATAGGTATGTATACGGGGTGCAAGTGACAGCGTAACGAAAACTAAAATAAACCAAATATTTTTCGTAGGGCTTTAAAAAAAAAATACGACTTTGTATGGAGATATTTTAACAAATTGCAAAATTCCATACAAAAATATCCATATCACTCGACAAAATGTATTTTAAAAGAAACAGTTTTTATTTCGTAATTTCAGGGTTGATCCCGTAAATAATCCAATAAGTATCGAATACTGAACAGGAACACCCTCCTTCAACATGCCCCTCGTTGAACCTAACGCTAACACCCATATCTATGACTAGCTGTGCCCCGCGGTCTCACCCCCGTTGCTTGGCTCCCCATCCCAATAAGTGATAGCACCTATACTCAGATCATAGAAACAAGGAGATATGCCATCATAGCAAATTAGTACGGGAACAACTGTCGCCACTTTTAGTACATTTTTCAACACAATTACAAGCTCCTTGTGAATATAAAGATCTCCCACGCATTAAACATTCCACACACCCTTAATCTAACACTGTTAATCGTCACTCAACACTAGCACTAAACTAAAACACTGTATTTATATCATCGATCGTGTTCGGTTCGTCGCCAGCGTGTACATTTTATATACGGTCAATGTGACCGTATCAAAGCGTCAATTTTAGTAGCGCCTTGGCACATCTCCCTTGTTTCTATGATCTGAGCACCTATACTATTCCTAATGAATCTGGCTATCATATATACAAAACAAATTTTTCGAATCCGATTAATACATAGTTCCAGAGATTAGCGCGTTCAAACAAACACTAGCTTTATAATATTAGTATAGATTTGTTTAATTCTCCGACAACTTGCGTGTAAGCTATGGGTTTTTGCATATCCAGCTACAGTAGCATAGCCCCTCCCTGCTGCATCATGCGGCGGCGCCGGCGCCGACACAAGCAGCGGTAAACAGAAATCCTCATTATTTAAGAACGGAAAAGATGACGTATTTTCTCTGTTCTCTTAGATTTGCATGAAATTGTTTTGTGTAGGTACGTAAAGTGACGTCAATACGTTGTTTCCTACACTGAAAAACAATCTCGAAAAGAGTGACGGACTTAGCTATTGAACTTATATTACCAGCCCATCATATGCCTAGCCTTTTCCCAACTTGGTAGGAGTCGGCTTCCAGTCAAACTATAGGATTACCGTATTAAAAAATTGTACTCCACCGGCTTAGGAACCAGGGTCCAAACTACCGGCGACAGAGGTCAGGGCTCCAGGAGAGAGGAACCTCCTAACAATACGGGCCGTACGCCAGGAGTACCTACCGCTTTCTGCATCAAGCCTTTGAACCAACTGCTAACAAGAGCATCCTCAGGTGTAGGTCCAGGCTCGTCGCATTAGGCCATGGGCCGTAACGACTATACCTCTCGATTTAGATAGGTACTGGTTAATGGCTAATGCAGTTAGGCGCGGTCCCAGGAGGGGGGGGGGGGGGTTTGACACAAATACGCGTATAATTAAGCGCTCCTTGTGAATAAAAAGATCTTCCACGCATTGAACATTCCGCACACCCTCAATCTAACACTGTTAATCGTCACTCAATACTAGCACTAAACTAAAACACTGTATTTATACCATCGATCGTGTTCGGTTCGTCGCCAGCGCGTACGTTTTTAATATGAGCAATTTGCTCAAGATCAGGCATCAAGTTCGATAGCGCCTTGGCACATCTCCTTGTTTCTATGATCTGAGGGGTCATGACTCCCTCCAAAATCGTACAAAAATGTGCGAAACACGGTAATTCACGGTATAGCACGTCGGATTTAATCGGTTTAAAAAAGTCTTCGGCTGCGGTATGACCCCCCCCCAAAGTCGCTGGCTGCGACCTCGCCTGAATGCAGCGTGACATTACTGCTGACAACAATGACAACACATTTTCACTTAATTTTACGATTTCGTAGAGCTGCCGTAGCAACTGCTACGTCACAATCCTGAAACATGCTTCAAGTAATTTAAGTGTGAAATCGTAAATTTTTCATACTTGCTCCTATGAAAAACGTGAAAGAGAAATAGTATCTCTTTGCCTTTTATGTCACAGAGATTTTCATAATAATTGTGATAGGTAAGTTGTATCTTTGGCACTAAAATTATTGTCTCTTTCAGTTACAACTTATCACTTTTTATGAAAATCTCTTGTGGAAAGAGATAATATTTCTCTTTCACGTTTTTGATATAGCAATACATGAAAAATTTACGATTTCACGCTTAAATTGCTTGAAACATGTTTCAGGATTTGTGACGTAGCAGTTGCTACGGACGCTACGAAATCTTATAGTGAAGTGAAAAATGAGATGTAATAAAATAAAACACATACCTACCTAGGTACTATTATATAACTCAGGCGTAACGATTTTTTTTTAAATTTAGCTTGTCTTGTTAAATTGTTAGTAGGAACGTAAAATCTAATGGAATTTCGCTTACTTAGCTTTTCGCCACCATTGGATGGACAAATCGCCAGGCGATTACATAGAACGGTGCAATTTACGACCGATAGCGATAAGATAAGGACTTGGGTAATACAATATACTGTATACATAATTGTTCTATGCAACCATTTGCGTAGGTACGACGTAGGTAGCACGTAGTCCAACTTATCAACCATTAGATAGGCGTATACTGATTCCGGCAGCGGCAGCGGTGCAAAACGCGGTGGTTTTTGATTTGGCTCCATAACAAGATAATAACACAGATGTGTGGACACAATAGCGTCCCTAAAAAAACCCACCAAAAATATATATTTTTTTTATTTGTAAAATATCGTAGAAAATCTATAAAAAATAAGTTTTTTGACGTTTAAGACTAGGGTCATCACAGACGTCCGGAAAAATTAAGAAGGTGAATGAGGTATTTTACGTCAAATTGTACGATTGCGGCTGGAATCGTTCAATTTATGAACGGTATCGTTCAATTTGTGAACGATAACATTCAATTTATGAACGATATCATTCATTCGTTCTCTGAATCCAGTAAGCCATTACGGACGTCTGTGATGATGATGAGCCTTACGGCTCAAATACACAAAATCCGTCATCGCACGACAGGTGCACTTGACTTTCTTGACGTTCTTTAACACTAACCTCGTGTTAAAGAATGTCAAGAAAGTCAAGTGCACCTGTAAGGATGTTTGATTTACGTATCCGTTTATTATTTTTATAGAATTTTATCTTTATAGAATTATTATGTTATTTAAAAAAAAAACATTTTTATGTTGGGTGGGAATTTATTTTTGTGTATGGACGCTTATAGTATTACCGGCCAAAAGGGACCGCCTTTCGTAAATTATTATACTGTATTAAAATTTTAAATGTTTAGATATGTGTAGGTATTACAAAGGTCTACCGTAGGCCGTAGCGTGAAAAACTCGTAGCGTTGACTTTGCTTGCGTTGATTTTAAATATCAGCGGCACCGCTCGTTATGATGGCCGATTTGAAGTTTGGCCGCTCATAAAGTTTCGTAAAAATTGACTAACTACTTTTGAAAGGACAATTGCTGTACTTTATTGTCAATAGTGATAGTGACGCGTCACTATCCTATCCTACTTATATTATAAATGCGAAAGTTTGTGAGGATGTATGGACGGATGTTTGTTAATCTTTCACACAAAAACTACTGAACAGATTTTGATGAAACTTTACAGTAATATATAGCTTATACATCAGAATAACACATAGGCTACTTTTAATCCCAAAAAGCCGAAGCCGCGGGCAGAAGCTATGAAGGCAGAACTATGAAGTACAGCAATTGTTCTTTCAAAAGTAGTTGTAAATTTTTACGAAACTTTATAAGCGGACTTAAACGTTAAGTCGGCCATTATAGCTTGCCGCTAATATAGTTGAAATAAAATATTTATTATCTTGAAATTTCTCATTCGCAAAGGCCACTGCCGCCCTCGCTTTTAGGACATGAAGGATTGTCACTAAATATTTTTACCGATTCCCTTGAAACTGACGCAACACTGCTCGCACATTTCAAGGCAGCTCGTGCTGTTAGTGTAGTTTACTAGAGAAACAACATCGTTCAAAATTTAAGGCTACTTTTGACTATGTAACTCAGATTGTAGGGTATTATTTTGTAATCAGATGGTCACTGTATTGACTACTTCAAAGACTTTTTAATTAATTAGGTATCGCAATGTCGACTACCTTATATAATAATTACGAGTCGTACAATAGTTCCGTTTTTTTATATTCAGGCGTTAAAACTGTGCCAGCAAAATTAGCACTTTATGAATCATGTTATACGCTATTCATGATCCAATAATGGATGGTTCCTATAACAACTCAATGTCAACAAACAAACTGGGTGCTATTATTACATCACTGACGTAAAAAAACTAACAGAGGATATTGACGTGGGTATAGTAAGCCAATTTCTTTTTAGCAATACGTCACAGTGTAACTGTAAACAGTAGAATTAAATATAACACTTCGACGTAAATGTCGAATACGCGACCCATGATATGCAAGCGTTAAAGCTATCAGGCAAAATTAAAAGGTGATAGTGTTATAGGGCGCCACGCACGCAGTCCGGGGCGCCGCCACCCGGCCGGCTTGGCGCTGCCGGCGCCGCGGTTTGACATTATTCGAACATGAAGACCGACATTCCCCAGTGCGCTATGACGCAACAATCGGTCTCGCTTGCTTGTGCGGTGCCGGTGTGCCATGCGTATTGCGTACGTTTGGTCTGGCATCGTTCATCGTTTCATTCTGATTTTAACTCGGGAGTCGGTCGCTCGCGTTCCGCTCGCTACATCTAAAGCACGTGGCCCAGTGCTTCAGTTGTTTCGCTATAACCTATAACCCGTTGCTCGGCAGCCGGCGCAAGCTGATAGACAGAGGTGAGTGTCGTGTACTTATTATTGAATAAATTGTAACGCGATGCGTCGATTTGTGTTTTAACGCGTTTTTCGATTCCGAGTAATCTGGTGCATGTAAGAACTTTTCTACTGTCACATATGGATGTGCATACTTCTAATCGAATAGCACTTTTGATAAAAAAATCGATAGTGTATTAATTAAAGCTAGAGTTTACGTGTTATTTTATGCGGTACTGTTTGTAACATCATTTCGTATGACAGGATAGCACCTGCGTGTAATTGATTTTACCGTTGCAGACGGTGCAGTATCCAAGTGCATAAAATTAATAAATTAAATGAGTGTCAACACAAAAATGATTAACTAATGTAAATACGCAAGTTGTGTTTGCGTCGTTATCTGTACTAAATTCTTATCTGCGTTAAATCACTTGGTCAATATTCGGCGTCAATACGAGTTACAAAAGGCGCGAACATGAACAGGCATTGTTGATGGGCATCAAACATAAGTACAAAACTACAGACCTATGGTCCATTTCAATAGAACTTGTAAACTATGTAAACAAACTTTCTGTACAAATTCATAAAATTTTGACAGTTGGCCATACTAACATTGTTTACAAAGTTAACAAATTCAATTGAAATGGACCCTACTTACTTCATTCACGTTAACTTGACATTCGAAGTAGAAGTGCAAACAACCGGTTGTAGGCGTGTGGATAGAGTTGCCAATCGTCCTGTTTTCACAGGACAGGTCCTGCTTCTTGGGATGTCCTGGGTTGTCCTAGATAGTTTTTAAGTAGCGTCCTGGATTTCTGTTATAACCGACTACAGTTACCTATTATCTGTTAGGTATTGTTAATTTAATAACTTTATCGGTCGGTTGCAGAAAGATAAATACATTTTAATGGAGGCATTAACCATACAATTTTTATCGTTAAAGTCTTCTCTAAAACTTAATGACCTTTTCTGTAACTCAGCGTATAACTCATGCTTTAATTTAATTTAATTAAATGCCCTACACTTGCATAAAAAAAATATTTGCCATTAGTTGAGTTGCATTAACCCTGTTTTCGCTGCGTATTAGGTAGGTACTTATACTGTTTTTAAATTGAAATGTCCTGGTATTGATTCATTTAATTCCTGATTTTCGAAATTTGAAGATGGCCACCCTGTGTGGGCACAGTGATGGGCTGGCAAGAGCCATGGCCGCCGCCGAGCCCACATCTGTCTGCAGTTCTGCGCCGCTACATAAATATGCACGTTTATGAGCTTACTTGCAGCTGGCTGTTCCTTGACATAAATAAGATAAACCTATATAATCTCTTTTATAAGTAACCGTTTTACCCACCACCTGTATGTTTTCATTCATGTTTATGAGATTTTTTTTTTTCATTCGGTAATATTGTAGGTATCTACAAATAAGATCGATCGCTAGTTTTTGTTTTTTTGTAAGTATAGTTTACCCAGTCTCGTTTTATAGGTATACTTAACTATTTAATTACGTTTGCAAAAGGTATTGGGACAGTAATTAGAATTACCTACCTTGTAGTTAGGTAGGTACCTACTTACGGTGGGTCGGATGACGCGACGTCAGCTCTTAAGAATATTCAAATTAATGTCGTCCAAAGTCACACAGCAGTTCTTCAGAAAGGCGTTTATTCAGCTGTTTGAGAGTATTGCGTCATGCTAAATTGATTCGTTTATGTATAATATTGTAAAATACTAGCTTTTGCCCGCGGCTTTGCCCGCGCTGGATTTCACACCAAAAAAAAAATCAGCTGTTCCACACATTTTGTTGAGTTATGTGAACATAAATGTATGGAATGGAACAGCTGATTTTTTTTTCGCGATTTCACGGTTGGTCCCATAGTAAAACTTGTTCAAAATGATGAGTGACCTGCCACCCTGTATAGTTACCTGCCAACACTACTCAGCGCAGGCTGTGAGTTACAATATTCACCTCCTTTTCTCTAAACAATACTGATAGTAGGTACACTTCGATAAAATTTACGAATGTAGTAAGTACCTTCGTAAGTAGGTACCTACCTACCTACCTAAAGTTTTGCACACATTCGCCGTGGCAAAAGCGAGGTCATTGCTTCTTGGCACAGTACCTACTCGGTCAACTGATTACCAGTCATGGCGTATATACTTTCATTTGTCTACTTTTCACCTGAGCTAACAAACCAGATCGAACCGGATAAAAGCGGCGTTATCAAAAAAAGTTACGCTGTTAAACTATATACCTAGGTGTAACGGTGTTTTTTATTAACATACGAGTATGTAACTTTTTATAAGCGGCAATTAATCTACTCTGTAGGTAATGTTAGTTGTATAGTTATATAGACTGTATAATATTTATTAGGCAGATAACTTGCAGTTATTTGCTGAATCTGCGGACTAAATAACAGCATGAAACTCTGGAAATCTGGATAAATATTTTATACCTATATTTTTTTTTATATCTAATAATAAAAGTCATTTAATTTCTAATTCTATTTTTTTTAACTGCCCATTAACAATGAATTACACGTGGTCGATAGCCATAATAAAATCAAGTCTCTTATTTCTATTCAAGATTTTATGCAAATATGACTCTCGCCCTGAGGGTTCTGTACAAAATGTAAGTTTATAATCGCAAAAAAAAATGTGTTTTATCTACAAATTAATGACGTTCGGATTTTTTCCTTTACTTGTACCGTGAGACCATAGAAATCTAAAAAGAGTTCTTCTATGATCTGAGCGTGAGACCTTGCTTTTTGCCTTTCATGATTCTAGATCAACGGCAAGTACACTACAGGTTTTGATTTGTTTGCGATTGTCAAAACTCAAAAGCGGCATAAATGGCCGTATTTTTTTATTGAATTGACTTAGAAGCTTGATTATTATTTTTACAGCTCCAAGGGACCGTAAACTTAAGTACCTACCTATTTGATACAAATTTCAACACACAGACAGATAGTGATAGACAGACGGAAAACGAAGTGATCCTTTAATAAAAGGTACCTATATTTTTTTCCTTTTGAGGTAGGTAGGTACCTACAAATAAAAATACTTTTTGTATCATCATCATGTATAAGGTTTTTTTTTTAATCTGACTCAGCACACGCCAGCAGTGCTTCGATAATTTGGCTGCCATTTCATTTTAAGGTTGCAGAAAAATAACTTATGGGGCGATTTGTCGATAAAATTTATCGTGTTGCGTACCATTGAAGGCACCGACACCGGCGACCGGACACATTGTTTAAAATTATTATTATAATAATAATACAGCTACAAGCGAGCTAAGGCCTTTTCCCTAATAAAAGTAGTTGCGGTTTAAAGATCTTTTTGTGAGTTAAAACGTTGCTATTAGATACAATAGTCAAATAAATTATCGTTTAACCCAGCGCAGCTGTCGTCAAGACGCGGCCCGCGTGCCTTCTTCTTGCGGCTCACAAACGACTGTTTTATTTATAAATAAGGTCATAACATTCTGAATTATTTTAATTTCGCGCCAAATCTGAAATCTGTGACGTCGTGTGCCGGCGCTGACCCACAGAACACTTTGTGGACTATTTACACCAGGCCATTTGGCCATTCCACTAAATGAAGCCATTGTTGCCGTTGTTGTGTAAATAGAGACAATTAAATACAATGCAATGGAGTGTCTTTACGCCATTGATAAAGACAATCCATTAAATTAGAACGATTTCTAATTATTTTTTCCCAGATCACTCGCGCATTGGGTTGGCTTGTGTAATGGCCTTTTAATATCATCGAAAATAGCGTCCAAATACGAACAAGTGCGTGTTGTGGCCCGCCTTATTTCATTTTGCCACTATTTGGGCGTTGTGTGCTAAAAGGTTGCTGACTGCTGGTTTTGCTCCAATTATTTAAAATTCAATTGTTTACAGCCCCAGGAGGCCACTGCCCGCTCATGCATCTGCGAATTATAATAAACGCTTAGTCATATCACATCAGATCTGTAGAGCACCTAAATGATTGATGGTTACATTTCAGATTTTGGTATCTAGTGACCGCAGCGTGTTGTATTGCAGTGTAAGGTAACCGTTTCGGCTACTATACTACATACCACCTAACTTTTGTGTAGGTATCGTAAGATGAGATCAAAGCAATACCTATAATAATGCAGAATAGAAAGATCAGTTGCTAATGTTGCTATAAACATACCTAATTATACAGGGTGTAGCGTTTTGAGTAGTCCAAGCGAAAACCTCGGTAAAGGAGCATGCCTGCACCATTCGTTTGAGAAATTTCGATATCGATCAGAAGTTACAAAGTTTTTTTAACTTGTATTTTTATAATGTACTTATTATAATTATTGTCTCTCAATTATACACACGCTACATCACGCTAAATATGTAATTGAGATGTAATCTAAAAACTACTAACCCTGAGATATCCGCACCCAATTTGGCTGCACCTGAATAATTATGTATCCTAACGAGAATATTCACTTGAGCACATTATTAACATCATACTTACTTAGTTGCATTCCTTCATAACTTCTCAGTCGTTGAAATGTAAAAGACTTTCACGCGTCGATAGCTCACCTTGTTCTTTTTTGGCGCCAAAGGTAAACCTTCTCCAATGTCGTTTTATGTAGCTACACTAGCTACTAGCTGTTCTCTGCGGTTTCACCCCGTTGCTCAGCGCCTAATGGTCGTAGCGTGATGTTAAATAGCCTATACCTACTACTCTCCTCATAAATATGACTATCATATTCAAAAATAATTGTTCGAATCCGACGAGTAAGTAGTTCCAGAGAATAGTGCGTTCGAACAAACAAACAAACTCTTCAGCTTTATAATTTTAGAATAGAATAAGTACCTAGCTGGCAACTCCTTGTAGCAGCGGGCAAGTACCGGATAAATGATTGATTGCCTGATTGATTGCTTGATTGATATGTTCCAAATAAGTAAACAGTTTGCAGCGCATGCAACGCAATAAGTTACCACTGACTGTCATCGATTCATTATTATGCAGCATTAATGTGTGATGATAATGAACATCTCAGATGCCAGCCTTCGTAAGTTCATACCTATTTGAATGTAGTTTTATTGTGTTTTCGGGTACCGACCTCAAAAGGAAAAATGGGATCCTTATACGACTTATACATAAGATCACATTGTTGTTCGTCTGTCCGTCTGTCAAGATCCTTTTTCTCAGGAACGGGTAGAGGTATCAAGTTGATATTAATATCAAATATTGAGATCTACGGTCCCTTAGAGGTGTAAAAAAATACAAGCTTTCAAGTCAACGTAATCAAAAGATACGGCCATTTTAAATATGTTACATATTTTGATACTCGCAAACTCGCTTATCAAAACGTACAGGAAACATCCCGTTGACTCAGAATCATGAAATTTGGCAAAAAGGAAGGCCTCACAGCATAAGTAAAGAAAAAAATCCGAACAACGTTAGTTTGTAGTTAACTATATCATATAAAAAATGCGATTATAAACTTATATTAAGTATATTATTTTGTATGGAACTATCAGGGCGCGAGTCTTGTCTTGGCGAATATTTACTAAACGAATTTAGGATGATGGTACACGGTGTACCATTGTCTAATTATCCTAAATTCGTTTAGGATTAGAGGGTGGGGTGTACTCTAATCCTGTCTGTACCGTTGCTGACCCTTAGCTGCTACCTGCATTCCTTGCAAATAAGGAATAATGCATTATTATCTGTTACTTGATGTACCCCTCCACCCTCGCACCGCGATTCCAAGAAAGTTGTACATAAATACTTAACCCTAAATTATTGTTAGTAGAAGTAGGTACCTACCTATTTAAATATGTGATTATCTGTGTATTGAACAGGGTTCGAAGTGGTTATAATATCTTGATAATTTATACATTGATTGGTAAAGATAATGTTACAAAATTAACTGCAATAACAAAACGTTTCGTATCAAAGTGAAAATATCTCAAAACCTTGGTCATATTCTAGTGCATGTAAGAAAAAACAATTTATGTCACTCAAAATACAAACTCAAAATAAAAAAAGTTAAGACCGCCTTGATTTATGCTTAGGTTTGTTTCGGCATCGATCGACTTTTAAAACTGTTTCACACATAATATTAGGTATTTTGATCTTTTTGAAGGCGGTTTTAACGTTATTTGTTTTTTGTATTTTGAGTAACATAAATTGAAGGCGTTTTTGACTTTTTTACACTGCATATTTAAAAACTAGAGAGTGGATAACAAGAAGAATTGGTAATTAGCCTGGGTAATTATCGGATAATGATTTTGATTAAGTATGTAAATTATCAAAAAATACAATAATCTTGAAAATTTCGAAATGTGGTAGGTATCCATACTGGTATCAGTTCTACTTAGTAGCAATAAGAAACATTTCTAGACCCCACATTTAATTGTTGCGTCTCTATTATTATTGCGTATATCCGTAAAGTACCTACTTACTCGTGATCAACATTCACTCATATTATTTGTAAACTGTGTTTACAGTTACTATTTCCTTGCGTTATTAACTTCGAGAAATGCAGAACATTGCAACATGGACATCGCACTTACCGCACACTCGTCAATATTAATGTGTGTCGCCCCTGGTAACTATGTATAAAACACATAGGTTATAGGCCATAGGCCTATGGGTTTATACATAGTTACCAGATACCAGTTACCTATTTCAAATACCTATTAATTGTGGGCGAAAAATTATTATTCATTATTATAGAGTGCCTCAAGCTTCAGAATAAATTATTAATACATTTTAGTCTGTTAGTCGTTAAAATAATAAACGTCCGTATTGTAGGTGTAGTCTACCTCGAAGACTGCATTTTTAGTCCACATATTTTTATTAAAAATATATTTTTATAAAAAAAAAAATTAAGTAGGTACTTAAACTTCTCAAAAATATAGATTTGCGATACCTAGGGCTTCAGATAGGATAATAAAAAGTTTAACATTTACCTACAAACATTGCCCCCCTTATACTAAGTAGGTACTTACCATACGACCTGTTCCACTCTTAAACGCCTCTTAATTTTAACCATGATTAAATATACAACTATCCTTGTCATTTGCATGGAAAAAATAATAATAAAAAAAAAAATTTAAAGGCCACGTTTTTAAATTAAACTAAAAAGTACGAAAAAAAATCTGATGATAATTAAGAAAAACGTGGGGCTGTCTTACTATTATTAGGTATCTATTGAATGCGCTTCACGTTTTTCATATCATCAGAAATTATTTTGTACTTTTTAGTCTGTTTTAAAAACGTGGTCTTTATTTTTTTTTACTTTTTAGTCCATATTATTGAATTGTCATTCAAATTACATAGGTATACCAAATTTCAGCTTAGTCCGATGCCAGTAAGTGCTTGAAAAATTAATTGCAAAATTTGTACCAAACAGACAGACAGACACGAAAGCGAGTTAATAAAAAAACATAGTAAAATAATAGAGATGACAATAATTATTGATTTAAAAGCTGTTTAATTTAATCATCGTGTATTTAAAGGGGGTGGTTTTATGCAAGTTGACCCTTTTATACGAGTATAATACCTACTTATAAAATAAACAAAAGAAAACACCTACGAGTATAATGAAAAGCTTAGCTTCGTGCCACCGACCAACTTATCGATCGAAATTACAGCGCAAACAAACACTAACCTGACCAGAAGTTGAGTCATACGGTTGAACTAGTAATAGCCGATGACCCTCTTCCGACTGTATGTTCATTAATATTAAATACGATAATGGAATAGAAGGAGGAAAGAAACAATAAATTGTGAACAAAAAGCGGTTCTATTATTTTTAGGGTTCCGTACCAAAATAGTAAAAAGGAACCCTTATGGTGCGACTTCGTCTGTCCGTCTGTCACAGCTGCTTATTTCAGCAACTACTAATGCTATGAATTTGGAACAGTTATAAAGAATACCTTGCCCACCTTTATTGCAAATAAAACAAGTTACTAAAAAAAATATTTTTATTGCAAATGGTGCCGAAGTTGGGGTTCGAAATTTTGAAGTGGGGTTCGAAATGTTGAATTGACTAGGTCATATGAAAGGGCTTGAACTGCATATTTCAAAATATATTTTTATTTCTTTTTATGCGTTATAGTTTTCGACATAATATGATGAAAAATGTCTGAAAAACTACCATTCCCCACCTTATTTCCGAAGTTTGCAGAGCGAAAAATTTGAAATAATTTGAGTTAATAGTAATTTTCCTGAATATTGCACCAAAAATAAAACCATGTTCCTAGATAACCAGCAAAGTTTTTTCATAATTATCAAAAATCCTTCACAAACTAAATTATGCGGTCCGGTTTTTTTTACTGTTATACGTCCAAGGATGGTACGGGAGTACGGGACCCTAAGCTTGGTGGACGAGTACGACTTGCATTGGTCGGTTTTTTTTTTAAACTAGTTTGCTACTACATTATTTTTATTTTATTTGACTGCTAAATCGTTACTGTGTTATGTATAAATTATGATTTATGCACCTATCGTTGAGTATTTACCAAATTATAGGTACATGGTAGATTCATCAAGGTTGCCCGCGAAATTCAATATATCTTGGGTTTTTTGCTTAAATTATATTTGAGGAAAATACGATTATTTCGTGAAAACATTACGATTTTCCTCAAATATAATTTCGAGGGCTACATTGATGATTTTGATGATTATTATTTAGTACCTAACTATATTAACATTATTGTCGCAAATCGAATTTGGATCAACATACCAACGTAAAACAGCGCTGCAATTTGCAAAAAATCAAAGCTATTATAGATAAAATCATAGAATTTTCGCGCGCAACCTTGACGGATCCGCCATAATGGGCTTTCCTTATTTCTAGCTTTTTTTGCGATAACATAGAGCATTATTTTTAAAAAACAAAGAATAATGTGTCAGAAGGACGGTTAGTAGTATTATTTTTATAATAGGTATACTACCTACCTACCTACATAAATGTATGAGAGTTCGGAGAGTCGGAGACTTATTTTAAATAAGTGTGATTAAGATCAAGGGCATAAAAGATTTGTGTCGTTGCACGTCGCCTCATTAGTAAAAGTAGGTACCTATATTATTATGATGTTGATAGAGGTCATAATTTATTATTGTGTGTGACATTTTTGTACTTTGCTGGGGAGTTTGTTGCTATACATTGTTGTGATGTCTGGGCTCTGGCCCTGTTGCCTAATAATCCTTTTCTCACTTCTTTAGGAGAGTGTAAATGTTTGGTTACTATTTACCTGCTACTTCAGTAATAAATTCAATTAGACCATCGACAAGTTGAGTACCTATTTCACTTCAAACTTGATCCTCTCTCAACAATAGGCCTTTAGACGGTCAATGCCTCTGTACAATGCACACACAGTCTTATCTCAAGTTTATATAGAGTACCTATGTGATATATATTATATAAGCACAATATTAATCTATACACATTAAAGTATTTGTACTGAGATAGGAGTTTTTGTAGTGAAAATAAAATGGCGATAGGAGTCGATTCTTGCCTTTTAAAGGACCAGTTAAATCGTTTCACGTTGATAGTTACGTGGGTACCTACAATCTACATGTACGATGTACCTATAACGTCTAAATACATAAATAACGAAAACCATAAGTGTATTCGCACTGAGCGTTTGTCCAACGTAGACGTTGCGTAGGCGCTGTGTAGACGCTGCGTAGGCTTCGCGTAGACGCTGCTTAGTTTAAAGTAGGTTTAAGGAGGACTCATTGAGGAAATTTCGGTCAACTAACTTATACCTACCACGTCTACGCCTCGCTGGACCAAAACTCGTAGGCGGCCAGTCATTGGATGTAGGTAATACAGGAAACACTAATTAATGCCTCGATCCAGAAATATCATCTGGATCTGGATACGGTTTCGCGCGCCATCACAATGTCGCGCGAAACCGTCTTAAGGGATAATGAGGAAGTTGGGAAATGTACTTCAGTATGTCGTTAATAATAATTGTTTTTTAACCGACTTCCAAAAAGGAGGAGGTTCTGCATTCGGTTGTTTTTTTTTTTTTTTTTTTTTTTTTTTTTTTCATTTGTGTACACCGATTACTCTGTGATTTCTGAGCCGATTTACGTGATTCTTTTTTCATATGGTAGAAGAACCTCGCGCGGTGGTCCCATATAAATTTTATTAACTTTGGTTGAGTAGATTTTTAACCAGGTGTAATAAACGGTATTTTTGGTGTGTCTCGATGACATCATGACGATGATGAAAAAGTGATATTGTGTACCTACACAATATCACTTTTTCATCATCGTCGTGTGGTCGTATATTCAAACTTCGAAGCAATTCGGATTCGGATTGCTTCGAAGTTTGAATAGGTATACCTACGACCAAATATGAATGATAGCGTGCCTGCGAAAGGATCTCATTCCCTGACTGTACCTAATATTTTAGATAGGTACCACCCACTATATGCGATGGGAATTCTTTCAACAATTTGTGTAGGTACCTACCTAAGTACCTACCTACTTTTTTGATCCGACCAGAACTGCAGAAAAAGTACCTATGTTTCCTGGCTGGCAAATGGGTAAACTTAACCTCAGACTGGCTAATGATGATGATGGCATTGGATATAGGCGTATTATTATTTATTTAACGTACTTACTTATTCTTCATACTTCAGTCGTAACAGGTGGTTCTTAATCAACTACATTTTTATATGAGCCTATATTAGTTCACTTTACTTTATAGGTAATCTATAAATACCTACTAATGTTATAAAGCAGAAGAGTTTGTTTGTTTAAACGCACTTATCTCTGGAACTATACAAATCGGATTAGAAATTTTTTTTTGTAGGTATATGATAGCCAGATTTATGAGGAATAGTATAGGCTATTTAACATCACGCTACGACCCTTAGGAGCCGAGCAACGGGGTGAAACTGCGGGGAACAGCTAATTTAGGTAGGTATATAAATATTTTCCTGCTTTAAATACTATTCTACCTACAATCTTATTTATTTACTGTCTTTTAGTATTGGGTTCGTCAAGTTTTTTTATTTGCATGTACGTATAGTATCATCGTTATTGTACCTACCTATAAATGATCTAAGTTGGTAAGATATTTCAACAGACAATTCTTGAAAGGTATATAGTTATATGACTAGGTAATAGGCCACTATAATAAATTGCAATAGGTAACAAATACGTAATTTCCATGTAAATGAAAATGTTATAGGAATACCTACCAACAAACTGATAATACTTAGTTTCCATATACCTAACTAACATACATAGCTATTCTTGTTTTTTCTGATAATAAAATACTTACCTACGTCATTGATCCTCAAAGTATCTAGGTACTTTGAATGTCAAATTATATAAATAGTATATTATGCAATTAGTGAATAAAGGACGGATTTAAAGCGAGGGCCATAGATGAATCACGAGCTAGTGAAGGATTCTAACGATTGAATCACGACCGTAGGGAGTGATTCATGATGATTGAATCACGAGCGTAGCGAGTGATTCAAGTGTTAGAATCCTGAGCGACGCGAGCGATTCATGGCCCTCGATATAAATCCGTTTTATTCAAGAGTTGCATACTATACTTTATACCATGACTACGAGAAAAAGAAAGATTTAAGTGAAAATATACATATAATGAAGAAAAAGTAAAGTTAAATTGGCTTTGATGTAAACCAGCCGTGATTTTTTGGGTAGCAAGCTTTCCACCTTTCCACTATATCGGCCGCCCTCTCTTTCACAAACTCAGGTGTTAACACATCTTCATCACTAGAATGCATTTTTAATCGATTAGAACAACACTAAACAAACACAAAATTAAAGATTAAAGTAACACTAAACTTTGTGTTCGTACAACTTACAGTATTCAAAATAGCGCCAATTTACTAAGGACAGCAAAGAACACAAAACAGTTTTTATTCTAATGCTAAACTCCTTGTCGAAAATGTCGACCAATCAAATTGAATTTAGAACACATCAATATAGGTCGCATACACAGATTACACTTACACTAGATACGGCAAGCCACGACCAAGCGTGCCCTGCATGTTCGACTGTTCGTACTAAAAAAAGTCTGTTAGCTCAGTGACGCTTTGTGATTGAAACAATTCTGTTTACTCTGAGCACATCACTAAATGGCTGGGGTGAAGTTATCGTAGGTATAAAAAAGATGACACGTTCGGTTTTCATACAATCTAATAACGTGCCGCATCTAGCATAGGTTCTTTAAATCTGTGGTCGAATACATTGGTGTGTTCCATTTTCAAACATCAAAACAGTGAGTAAAAGTGCTTTTTATTCACTGTTTTCAGTGAATAAAATAAGCTTTTTAGAGGGGGAATGGTATAAAATAACTTACCTACTTATTATCCAGACAGCGCAAAGCGTTTTATAGGTAGGTATTCAAAAAAGACATCTCCCATCTATAACAATAGCCAATTCTAGTAAATCTGTGCCAATAGGTAGGTACAATAAAGTTGAAGAGTATTTTTTGTTTGTTTGTTTAAATTTAAACGTGCTAATCTCTGGAACATCCAGTCGGATTTGAAAAAAAACCCTTTTTTATTTGATAGCACAATTTTTGAGAAAGGTATATAGGCTATTTAACATCAGCTACGACCCTTAGGAGCCGAGCAACAGCGGGTGAAATCGCGAAGCACAACTAGTTATAAATCTATGTTCCTGGATTTGACCTGACACTGGCTAAGTCTGGGTTTCGCGAATACTATTTATAACTTAACTTAATTATAGTTTATGTAAATAACTACTAAACGTAACTATATAGGTACCTACCCATGACCTACATAATAAATTATTAGATCCACGTATTAATTACTCGTATAAATATTAAGTAGGTAGGTACCTACTTACTTGAATTAAAAAGGAACGTTGTCGATGAATTATATTACAAATAGGTTTGTAAGATTAATTAAATTATATAAAATTAAATTATTATATACATAATAATAAATATAAGGGATTAAATAAAATATAGCAAAAGTATCAAACGAAAAGCCAAGTAGGTATGAGTCGTAGGTGCTGGCGCACCGACCACCGAGGCCGAGGGTTCCGCTTCCGCACCATGCTTGGACGTTTATAAGTAAAAAACCCGACCGCATAACTAAGTTTGTTTGTGAAGGAAATTACGAACATCATTTTATTTTTAACCGACTTCCAAAAAGAAGGAGGTTCTGCATTCGGTTGGTACCACAGGTTGGTACCAACCTTTAGATTTTTATTTATGGAAGTTTAACATTTTTATTTCATAATTTTTAGTGTCGGTAGGTACTCTTTTGGAAGTCGGGGTTTAGAAATCTGTTTTTTTTGGTCCTATATTTAACTTATTATACTTCGTAATTGTACTGTAATACTGGACTTTGACGCCCTGTTTATTCGGCCAAAGCTTAATTTCTGCGTAGCGGCAGTAGTTTTGCATAGAGATCCATCAGTTGTGCGCAAAATACAAAATATCTTGGGTTTTTTGCAAATTGCAGCGCTGTTTTACGTTATATGTTTATGCAAATTCGATTCGCGACAAAAATGATAACATAGGTACTAAATATAATTTAAGGAAAATACGATTATTTCGTGAAAACATTGTGATTTTCCTCAAATATAATTTCGAGGGCTATATTGATGATTATTATTTAGTAACTATATTAAAATTATTGTCGCGAATTGAACGCAAAACTGCGCTGCAATTTGCAGAAAAGGTAAAAAAATGAATTTCACGCGCTACCTTGATGGATGCCCCTTAAAACAATGTCTATCATTTTACAGACGAGTACCTATGAGTAGGCAACTACAGTATGTTATTATACGTCTTTCCACTAAAACGAATATAAGACAAAGGACTTCTGAAGATTACATGGCATTCTATAAATAAATAAATTTACTTTCCTCAAACAAAAGCTTTATTTTCCTTAATCATTAAGAAGTCCTTTGTTACAACGGTGATACATAAAATGTTCATAACAAATCACTTGTAGGTACCAAATCTGTAAGCGAATACTTATACAAAGTGACAATATATTCCAATTCGTATGGCAGATTAGATTTTTTAGATAATTATAGGTAGTTACATAGATTTGAAATCTTTTCGTAATTCTTTTGACGAGGTTCCTTTAACACGAATCATTTCGACGATGTATTGTAACCAACGTAATCAAATTTTAAAAAGACAAGAAAGTAAAACCCCCTTTAAAAAGATTACAATTCGGAAACGGAAACGGTTTCGGAAGTCGGAGCCCAATTAAACCAAATCAAAGACATCACTACTGAAACTGTTTCACACAAGCATAAAATTATTGTGTTCTTTATGAAGAGATGATAAAACTCCAATCATAAATGTATCTACTATAGGTATCACTGCTATTATGCGATGACCAAAAAATAAAAACAATAAAAACCAAATTGATGTGTTAAAAAATGTGGAGGACTATTACGTTGTACTAGTAGGTACCCACGTTAGTCCAACATATCGTTACACATAACACATGTTATATCTAATACCTATGTGTTGAATGTCGTTTGTATGCATTCGGTTGTTTTGGCATAGCGCCCGATGCGATATTATTTTCAAAAACAAACTTTCTTTGTCTTATCTTGCACCTATTACATTGTCCTCTATGCACCATTCATTTAGTCCTTGCAAAATAAGTACGAGTCGCTTGATGGGTTAAGTACTACCCACTTCTTTTGCTTCGTCTACGTTCATACCAGTGGCCCTAGCCAAGTTGCTTTTCTGTTAGCGTTCACGCCAAATGATACCTAACTTGTACAAATGTATGGCAATGATATTGCCTGCGGAAAAGTCACGTGATCTCTCTAATGTCACTGCCATGCCATACATTTTGACCGTAGCGTTTGGCAGAAAAGCAACTTGGTCCGGTCATACCTGTTGCTATTAGGACTACACACCTGACCTTTTTAAAGAACATCGCCAATAAGATCAGTGTCATGGGCGTGCGCAGGGTGGGGCAAGCTGCCCCACCCTGGCTTGTGG
Source organism: Thalpophila matura (assembly GCA_948465475.1). NCBI lineage: Eukaryota > Metazoa > Arthropoda > Insecta > Lepidoptera > Noctuidae > Thalpophila > Thalpophila matura. Next base: position 13,864,799 of record OX419176.1, on the reverse strand, counting down.
CCAAGACAAGCAAAAAATTTACGTAACAAAAAATATATTGCCGAAATGTTCTCATTAGAAGTGCTTTCTAGGGTTCCGTACCAAAATGGTAAAAAAGGAACCCTTATGGTGCGACTTCGTCTATCTGTCTGTCTGTCACACCTGGTTATTTCAGCAACTACTTATGCTATCGACTTGAAATTTGGAACAGTTATAAAGAATGCTTGTCCAACTTTATTGCAAATGAAAAAAGTAAAAAAATATTTTTATTTTCATAGAAAAGGGGCCGGATGTTGGACCCCCACGGTCCAACATTTCAAAGTGAGGTTACTAGGTCAAGTGACATATCATATAAAAGGGCTTGATTTGCACATTTCAAAATATATTTTCATTTAATTTTATGCCTCACAGTTTTCGACATATGATGAAAAATGTCTGAAAAAATACCATCCCCCCCCCCCCCCTTTTAGTTTGCGGAGTAAAAAACCTGAAATAATTAGAGTTGATAGGAATTGACCCAAATATTGCACCAAAAATAAAACTATGTTCCTAACTAGTACAATTTTTTCAAAATCATCAAAATTCCTTCACAAACAGACTTAGTTATGCGGTCCGGTTTTTTCACTTTATACGTCCAAAAATGATACGGAACCCTCGGTGCGCGAGTACGACTCGCACTTGGCCGGTTTTTTTTATTATCCCCCTGAATTTTCAACTCCCTAGTTGAAAAGTTAAAGGGGAGACGCTTTTTACCATTTTAGAAGCTTATCACTAAATATTCACCTAAATAAAAAAGTAATTCGTATTTTTACTAAACTTATAACAGTTCACAGCAGACATCTGTGCGAAGTTTCATCTATAAAATGCTAATAATCTCCGAGTGAAATGGCTCTGATATACGGACAGACAGACGGACAGGACAAAATATTATTATAAGAGATCTGTTTTTGCCATTTGGCTACGGAAACCAAAAAATGATAAACCAAATAAAATAAAATGTTTTAAAGCAAATCAACGTGAAGTAACACTAGGTATTTAACACCATTCATAATTTTCAAATAAACATATTTATGTAAAGTACCTACCAATGGCGAAGTGTGAGAGGAAACCGGTACAATAAAATATGTAACAAAATTATAAATAATTCCGTTTTACTTATGTCATAAGTACCTATTTGCAAATACAGTGAATAACCAAGTAGGTATGACCAAGTTCAAGGTTTCAAATAAAAAGAAATTATTTAAGATTGGTACTATTTTATTGTACCGGATTCCCCTCACCTTTCGCACTATAAAGTACTTACACATCTATATTATGTACTTACCTAATTATTTTTTGGGTACCGAGAAAATAAAAATGCTGAAGAAAATGTTCGGATTTTTCTGCCAATATTACTAGTTACCTAAAAATCTACTTAAATTTTAACCCTGCTGAGGGGTTCAGATTAAGGAACTGAACCCATGGTTTCAGTTCTCGTTACGCTGTCACATACACCCCGTAATGCTGGCTATAACACGGGTAAAAGGCCATACAGGCCGTATGCTCTATATTTAGATCTCTCACCGTCTGCCAACAACATGCACCGTGATGGTGATGGCGACTAAAGCACGTCCAGCGAGCCTTCACAACTGCCTGTCTAACACGCCGCGTGATATCACCGCGACAACTGCCAATTTGTTTGTGAACGTTCGAGGGAGAATCCCAGCGTGACATTCTCCCTCGAACGTGCGCAAAAAATTGGCAGTTCTCGTGGTCACTCGGTACAGAATAGGCAGGCTGACAAGTCGTTGCAATACGGTACCGATGCGATAAGTACGCATTGGCATACAGGCAATAATATAGAAACCAGAACGAGTGAGGAGGTGAAAACATTAGCTGATAGCTAATTAGCTATAGGTACATACTAAAACTTATTTAAAGCTCTACTTATTATTTCTAAAATAACTGCAATGGCAAGATACAGAGATATATATTCATAGCTATCAATAAGCGAAGATTTTACGATCTTTTAGCGGATAAATCGCATGCTTAATAAAACACTGACCGAACTCAAAATTTGGCCAAAATGAGTTACAGTGAAATACCGACCTAAAAGAGCATGCTCTATAACCTAGTCAAAAAAAAAACAACCCTATTCTTTGCAAGATAAGGTAAAAAAATAGATCAGTCTATATTTTATGTTCCACGCGCACCTACAACAAAAAACTTTAAACGTCAATTGCCAAAAGTGAGCAATTTTGAATTAGGTCAGTGTTTGATTGAGCATGCGAAATAAACCCTTCACTGTCCCTTATTGTTCTCACGGAGCATGTCAGTTGATTAAGAAAAATCGAAAACTGGTGGCACTAAAAAGTTGATCGTCTTTATTAAAAGCGTGTTAACATGATACGATTGTTATTCAATTCGCAAACGAAGTTGACTTAAATCGTCGATTTAAATCGCTTCGTGCGTGAGAGGCATGTTAAAGGTCGATTCAATTCTGTTGACAAAAGTCAAAGATCATGTCAACCTATTTGTAGCCTGTTTTTTTGTTTAACCAATTATAACAGGTAGGTACCTAGTTTGGTATTTGACTGCAGAATTACTGACCGGGGTCTGGGGGTCATACTACGCTACTAGCTAGCGACGCAAACTCTCACTGATTAGTTTGTATACAGGCTGAATTCATTCCACGTATCACGTTTCATGAACTGCGGCGTCATGATCCAATGAAAACGTTAAACGCAAGAAAGCCACTTGAGTAAATAATTATACTTACTATCGAGCCAGGCGAAGCTAACTGTATTTAAATAAAATAGACAACCTTGCAATAGGCTTCCAGTACGTACATAGCTGAGTGGGTTATTTATTAATTGTACAATAGAATAGCATACTATTTAAGTACTGACGTTTCTTATTAACTTTATTATTTTGCAGTTAATTAGCTGTGCGATGTATTACAATGCCTCTTTTTTTTGTCAGCTTTAAACCTTCCTGGGTGTGCACACAACTACAGTACAAAGTTTCAAACCAATCGGATGAATGATGCGCGGCCGTATGCAATGTGAACGTCCATCCGTCATTAACTCATTACGTATCGTGTTTTTTGACTAATCGTCAATGACAGAACCAATGTAAATGAGCCGTACCTAATATCTGTGTCATCGTAAACTTATATAAAACACAGCTGCCGCTGAAGCGGTATAGTTATATAAGTAGAGGTACATCTATTCTTCGGTGGACGTCATAAGAGGTGCGTGATATTGACAAGCTTTGAGGGGTGGCTGTGTTGGGCCAACAGCTGTAATTCTATAATTTCCTCCAACAAACAACTCACAAAGACGACCGTTACAGCGCAACTACGTAAATGTGTTGTTTTGTGAATGACATTGACGTAACGACAACACTGTCTGTGTAAATAGTAGCACTTCAGTTACAATTAAATACACAATTATTATTGTAATCAAGTAGGTACCTAAGTTATCTCAATAATATTATCATTCATTGCCTCCTATTTTGTGGACACAGTGGTATTTGTCAATACTCTCAAAGAAGTCGCGTGTCTATCAAAGAATGAATGATAACATACAGAGAACAGTAAGAAAGGCGATCGAGATACTTTTGTACTAGGACCATTGTCGCCAGTTGCTGACACACACTACATACCTACATACCTACTGCACGATAATTCGGCTATTGGTCAGGTTTGCACCATAATTGCAGCTATTAGCAGCTAGCAGCTAACAGCTAGCAGCTAGCAGCTATTAGCAGTTAGCAGATATTAGCATTAACACAACTCAAGCGGTGAACGAGTGCATCGGTTAAAGTAAGGCCTAATAGGTCTAACTCTTACACCCTTGACATGACGCGTGCATCAGCACCGTTTAACTCAACCATTTTGGAGGGAATCGAACGATCCAATACACACGCCACCATCAGCGGTACATATAAGCGAGCATGACATGCTCTCAACTGCATACTACAATCAGCTTAAAACATTGTAAATATCTACATATACATACATATACGATAGACACGCGTGCTACCAAAAATAATACGCACTTGTTTTAGAGTCTGAAACGGTTTACCGACAGTCGATTGGTCCATGAACCATTGGTCAACATTATCTTTAAACCATTCATTTTTCATCCAAAGGACTTTTCATTCACGAACGTTTCGCCAGCAGAATGTTTTGACCAATAACTTTTCACCCAAAGAACAATTGACCCATGGACTGTTCCCCAACGGAACGGTACGTCAGTGAGTGTTTAGGTAACCTCTAGAAGCAATAATAGCCTAGGGGTATGACCGTTGGACTACCAAGTCGCAGGTCGTAGGTTCAAATCCTGGCACGCACCAATGTCTTTTCGAATTCATATGCGTATTATAAATTAATTATGACTTGCTAAAACCGGTGAAGGAAAACATCGTGAGGAAACCAGCACACCTAAGAGATTTTTCAACGGTGTATAGTGTGTAAAGCCATGTCAATAAAAAGATTTGGAACATTTTATATACTAAAGATATTGTAAGTTTACTGTTCCATTTGAAGTCTCAGTAATGTCACCAAGGGAAAAACGGCACTAAGCTTGTGAGCGGAGATCCTAATTTTGTATATAACTGTGCTGGTTTTTCTTTGGGTGTAAAGTTATTGGTCAAAACATTCTGCTGGCGAAACTTTCGTGGATGAAAAGTCCTTTGGATGAAAAGTTAATAGTTTAAAGATAATCTTGACCAACGGTTCATGGATCAATCGACTGTTGGTAAACCGTTTCAGACTCACTTTAAATTGTAATAACTTTTGATAGAGTAGACCGATTTAAGATTAATGTTACCTCAAGATAAACTTTCAGTAGTTTTGATTTGATGTATGTTCAAACACACAGACAAACCGACAGACAGACAAAAATTCTAAAAATTATTTATTTTATTAAACTACGGTATTATCGTCCCCCATTTTAAAAAAAATATAATACCTATGTAGGTATGCAATGTACAGACACGCGGAACTTATATATTGATAACGGTGATTGTTAGAAGTCTTTTATGAAGTCGTAAAACGGTACCTTGGCACATTTAGCGAGCTATCGCACACGTGAAACCTCACGATCTCGTCCGCAATCTACTAAATGATATGTTTTATTGGGTTCAATAAACTGAAGCTTGTGGGTTTATTTACATTCATCGCACGTTGTTTAGGTCGCACAACACTATTGCCGTGAGGTAGTAACGTAAGTAGCGGTATTTGCATGGCTTCCCTTTGGAGCGGTGCGGGTGCTACCTGGTATCGGGTTTAGCTGCCACTGTAATCGTAAGTGAATGGTTGCACGTCACTGAAATACGATACTTATTCGGTTCGGTAGTAGGTATGTCGATATACGTACTCGTAATTTGTAGCCGTAAGTAAGTCTAGAGATAAACCTTGTTTATATAGGTACTTAGTAATCAATCTTGGTATTCGTGTAGTAAGTAGCACAGATTACTAGTAGTAGGTAGGTATAGGTACTAATAAACATACATATTTTCTTTGTATCGTACCTACCTACTCATCTTGGTAAATTAGCTCTTGCTTTTATTTCGTTCTATGGCGCCATAATGTTATGTTATTACCAGGTTTCTGTAGAGATAAGAAGGTTGTTTTTTAGTCAAGAATTACAACGCAAATAAAATTATGAATACACCTACCTACTATAAAAGCTGAGCGGTCACAACTCGCAGAGGGTACTGAACTAGATGGGATTTTACTGTATAAATTAAACTCAGAGGGAACAAAACCTAACACTACCTATATAGCGGGATTGTCCGAAAGGGATACCGCTGACCCGGACAAAAGGGCTAAGGAAGGAACACGGGTGGGTTTTAGTCAGTAAGAGTCTGACACTCCCTTCCGCTCCGCCCAGAGCGGGAGGGGCCATTTGATGATTTCCCATCCTCAAAAAAAAAAAAACACTACCTATATTATTTGCGTTGAAATTCTTGAATAAACTTCATTAGTCTCCTAACTACCCTTAATATACATACCTATACCTACGCAATATTGAATTCATAGAGATCAAGATTAAAGATTGAGACCAAGATTGAGGACCAAAATTGTTTAGATATTTTCAAAATTATGTACCTAGGTACCTACTTATCTTCAAAAATATCTAATGTAAGTAGGTCAACAAATTAAGTAATTTCTGATTGTTGATAATAATAATCCAACATGAAATACTAATCACTATTCGGCGTTATGTAAAAAAATACTTTGTTTTTGTTCCGTTTTATCGTAACTACTAGGATACTATTAAATTGTATGCATAATTATTTAATTTTAAAAATAATGTTTCCATGAAGCAAAACTTCCTATCTCAAATATTTAAAAGTACTTTCCCCCCATGTGGCATAGCCGTGGACACCCTGTAGGTATATTATTGGCTTTGTACCACAGAGGAATTTTTTCCTCTCTGCTTTGTACGGTGCGCGATATTGTTGTGCTATGAGCTATATGATATTATAGCGCGTAGTCTGAAAGCAGCTTTATGCTATATCTAAATTAAATTCTGTCACTTTCTGTATTCAGAAGATATGACAGAAGGCTGAGGAAATAATAATTTATTCTTCTTATCTTTATTTATTTATAAATAATGACGACACTGGATTAAAATTATAACCACAATGACACAAATAATAAATTGACACTGAAATAAGGAAATACAATTAAGTGGTCGCGCGCATGCGTAGTTTAATAAAACGTGATGTGTTAACCAGCCAACAAGTAAACATTATTCACATTTAAAGGTGCATACACATTATATATGCTTATTGGTTTGCGTACATCACATTTAAATTAAGCTTGCTTGTTTTTATGCAAGCGCTCGCACAGACTAGTACAATTTGTGCGATATAAGTTGATATATTGCCTCCATGCTATGAAGGTTCTGTTAAATATTTTTCTTATACCTATACCTTCTGACATCAATAACGCACTGAAACAAAACGGTTAATATTTGTGGAGTGTGTTATAATGGGAATGGTAATAAGCCTGAGCTACGTTCGGACTACGTCAACAAACAATTGATTTTTTTACCGTAACTAGGTAAGTACTATACACACGCAGATGTCTCCAAAAATTCAATCAGGTCTAAGTACTTTTGTACAGGACATTCATTAATTATAATTATTTTAAAAAAACAGTACAACAGTTTTACGATAAAATGCTACATACATACATAAGTACCAACATCGATAATATAAGGAAATCACATTATTATGATGGAAATGATCCGTAATAATGCGAAGGGTCAATGTCGAGTATCTATATCTAACCAAGTGTTTAATTATGATATTAGGTATAATACCTACTAATAAGTATACTTACATAGAAGACTCGTGTCATCATTCTACTTTTGTTAAATAAAATTGTTTTCAAGTCAGTTGTCTATTGGACGGAAAATGTACATGCGCGATCTGTGACATTCTGTGATCTGATCATCTTTCCTGCCGGATACTATACCAACCACAGAAAGATTTCTGTGGTACCAACCCTCCAATGTTCAGTGGACCGATCACAAATAATTTTGACGTATTTTATAGACGTGTTCTACACAATATTTATGTGAAATATATTCATTTTTTTATCTCCGTATTTTTAAAATTCGCAAAATGTATAAAATTTTATCAAAATGTAGGACTGTTATATTTTCAATTTAAAAAATGGTAACATTTACGATACTATACGTCAATTAAATTACTTATGTATTGTGATCGGCCCACAGTTCTTATTATAGTATGAACTATGACATGATAAAGTATTCGTAAGGTAGGTACACATTGCCCGGTGCCATTGACTTATCATGTTACAGTGAGTACCATGCACCATAGTGGAAACCGCAAACCGCTTTTATTTCCTAATGTTATGGATTTCTAACTGTAACAATGAATATATAATTTCTATAACTAATAAGATTTTTATTAAAGTTATACTTTATGGAAGAAAAGGACATCCTCGACCCCAGATAGATTGGATAAGGCATGATGATTTAAATTATAACTTTAGTATCCAAGTGACGTTCATAATAATAATAATTAAGCACAGATAATTAATTAGGTACCTATATTGATTCCATATTTAAGTATAACGTTAATACAACGTAGATAGTGATTTTAATATAGGTAATCGATCGGCTAGACAGTGCCAATAAACGATACACACGACTAAATGAACTACTCGTGTGAAGCTTAGTATGTACTAAGTATAAATAAGGCTTCCGACATCATTATACAATGGAAAAAGTTATAGACCTTTCCCTAGATGTTTTGAAACAAAATGTAAACTATCGCAAATTATATTTAAGGTAAATGATTTCTATGAGACATAAAACCGCTTGTATAAATGCTTTACCTACATAGTAATTATGATGAATAAAACCTCATTATTATTAGACAGTATTACTACTTAGTAACTCCCTGTGTAGTCGCAAAAGGTCGCAATGCTTGGCAGATGGGTAGGCGGTTCCTGTCCTGTCCCCCATGAGTACCTACGTTCCCAAGTCGCCTTCACATCACTAGGTAAGGATGGTTCTCCACTTCTACAATCTGGTACCCGATAATTAATTATCGGTACCGATATAGAAATCCAAAGTTTAGTACCTATACAATGTCGAAGTAGGTACCTAATATGCAAGCACCTCAAGTTTGATCTGTCGGAATGATACGCACAGTCCGCCAATAATAGTTTGGCGAAGTAGTAGTAATACTCAGAGTAGTGTGAAACAACATTGTTGTGCCACAATAAATTGTCACTTTCATTCACATAATTGGTACTACGATAGCGTACATTGCTCGCAATGTAAGTACTACCTACGACTAATCGTAACCTATCTTTAATGAAGTCGTCGCTCTTATCTCTGTGTGCCTTTCATAATCGTTAGGTACTTATCTTTTATGAAGCCGCCCCTTTCGCTCATCTCTGGGCGCCTTTCTTAATCGTTACCTATCTATTATGAAGTCGCCCCTCGCGCTCATCTTTGTGCGCCTTTCATAATCGTTACCTATCTATGAAGCTGCCCCTTGCGCTCATATCTGAGCGCCTTTTATAATAGTTACCTATCTTTTATGAAGCTGCCCCTTGCGCTCATATCTGAGCGCCTTTTATAATTGTTACCTATCTTTTATCAAGCCGCTCCTCACGCTCATCTCTGGGCGCCTTTCTTAATCGTTACCTATCATCATATTATTAAGTTCGCTATCAAATTTCATTTTTCAAAAATGCATTTTTTCATTTATCATTCTTAAAAAATATGGTTCTGAGCGAGCGAGAGAGGTGCCAAATGCGAAAGTCCTCTTAATAAAATATTATTTTGTCATGGTCTTTTTAGGGTTCCGTAGTAAAACTAGGAACAATAAAGTATGAGCTTCAAATGTCGTTAGCAATGTGCTCCTCTCCTCTAACTTTCCAATTCCAACCACGTTATCAAAAGATCTAAAAAAATCAAGCTTGTAGCACCGATAAACACTTTCAATTAAAATTGGTTTGAATATAAATTATAAATACGTCAAATTATTTTTGAATTATTCGCTATTTTATATTTTGAGTTTACCAATCGCAAAAATAACTTTGTAGGTATTCGATAATATAATAATATTATGAAAAACAAACTTATATTTGCGGTCGAAAAATTGTAATATTTCTTACTACGGAACCCTAGACTGCGTGGCGCTGGTGTGACACGCTCTTGCTCGGTTTTTTTTTATGGGTCGGCAAAACTGAAAGGCCCAAGGCGCCAAATCTCAAAATACGCCACTGCGCGTATGATCATAATCTTTATTGTACCTACGCACAGTTTAATCATTTGGGTACACTCCCCAAGCATACAAACACTTTAGGAAAAGGACGAATTAAATTAAATAGAGAAAGATGTCATGCGGCGTGTCTGATACTGAAAAATGTTGTAGGTATAAATTATTGTTTAATGAAATTGTTTTATGAAAGTCGTGAAAGTATAAAAACCTGGTAAACTACTTATTTAACAAACTTCATGGTCTATTGTGTAAATTTGCCATTAACTAGTTTGCTATATTTTATAAACGTGAGTTCGTTTCGTCACGAACCCACGAGTCTGTAGCCAACATTAACTTTTCACATCAAGAAATGGACGCGTCCGAAATCGTGTATCAGAGCGTAAAATTTTTTGTTAAAAAATAAATAATATCTACTTCGTGTAATACGATAAAAACTGACCACTATTTCAAAATGAGAGTCTCGCAAATCTTTTTACCATCAGTCGTCGATATCTGAATTTCCATTAGACGAGTACTTAGTATTTTTTTTCTGTTTGATATTACCTGCTTGCATAATTAGCCCAAAATTTTTCCACTGCTGGATCTAAGGTCTCCTCTCTGTAAGGGAGTGTGCCGTAGTCCACGCGGGTCCAGTACGGGTTGTGGACGACACATGTTTCCTCACTATATTCTTATAAAACGGTGAAGGAGAACTTCCACTGTTTTAGAGCAGTGGTGATGAACAAATTGCACAAAGTGTGGGGTCTGGGTTGGAACCCACGATTCGTAAGTCGGCGCCATTACCACTAGGCCACCACTGCTCGTACTGTACCTACTTTATCCAAAATAATGGTAAATCCGTATTGCACAAGAACGAACTAACTAATGTAATTCTTAATTAAAGGAAACTGTTGCGTTAGGTTTCATTCTAAATAAACTTCACAATACCAGTGGGTAGCAAAATTTTATTATAGGAACTGCAAGTCCAGTACCCCTATCATGAGTTTTTTTGACGTGTAGTATCGTTAACGTAAGCATATTTTGAATTGAAAATACACGTTTGTTACACAATATTTATATAAATTAAATACTTAATTAATTTCTCTTTATTTTTTTAAAATGTGCAAATTGTATAAAATTTTATCAAAAAGTTCCAGGACTGCTGTATTTTAAATTCAAAATATGCTTACGTTAACGATACTACACGTCAAAAAAACTCATGATAGGGGTACTTTCCTTATAAATCGTTATTAAAATTCCTTAAATAATCATAAATAGTATGTAGATGGTTTAGATGTTTTTTTTTTGTATTATTGTTTGTTTTTTTTATGTAGATGGTTTAGTGTAAAACAGATAAGCATTCCATTTTTATGATAAAGATACTTAGATAACTTAAATTAATCTACGGGAATCTAAAAATAATACCTATCTGAAAATGTATGTAAGGGGTACATCTAAAGTATTAGGTATTTTAGATCTACCCCTTACATACATTTTCAGTGGCGACATTTATATTTATGTATCCGCCTCGTTAAATAATAAAACATGAATAAACAACAGGTTGTAATATATTATGGCACATGTACTACCTACTCCTTGACACGAACCCTCGTTGATATTTGACCCCGGCTAAAAATAAGTTCAGGAAAAAAAATTAGAAAAAGTAGGCAGTCTCGCAAACTGCCTCATTAGCCATTTAACAATATGCCACGAGGCGATATTTTAGCACGTGTAAGTATTGATTGAATGGCCTAGTATCGTAGCAGACGATCGCGAGCGCGTTTTGAATAACAAAACATGACGGTTCAATCGAGGTGAAAATTCAAGCCTTTCCCGATAATTGATCTACTACAGTTGTTTACTCTAGTGGTAGAGCTGTCCAAAGCATGGCCCGCGGGCTGCACGCGGACCGCGACGTATTAATGTTGATATTGATAGAATTGTAAAAGATAAAATAATGAAGAAGTAATCAAATTAAATATAGCAATGATAACCCTGTATTTTTATTTTTCTTCATAAAAATTAAGTTAAAGTTTCTTCGGCCCTCCAACCTATTTAGTGATTAATATTAATATTGGCCCCAGATCATATCTGGATTAGACAGCCCTGCTCTAGTCATCTAGTGTATTTATTCTGGCGTGTTTGCTTTGTCACCAATTGCTATTGACATAATGATGATCGTGCACTCAACCAAATCTTAGACTTTTAAGAATTATATGGATTGTACCGTGTGCAGTGTAAATTATACTGCGTCACTTCGACTTGGCGATGAGATAACTAGGTACTTTAACTTTAAACCGGATATTGCTGCCCGTGCATTGGATCATGCAAAGGCAATATTACTCGTATAACAGCCAATGGCGTCTTTCAGTTTCAATAATTACATAAAAAGGGTATTACTTATATTGGAAGTTACTGCGATAGTTTTTTTTTACCATAACATTTTGCGTTTCAAAAGTTAAAAAATCAAACTTTCAATAAAATTTGGTTTATATAAACCAGGCCCAGGATGGGGGGCTAGCCGGGGCCCATGCCCCGGGGGGCAAATTCAGAGGGCGGCAAATTCAAGCTTGGTAGACGAATACACTGAGTAGTGTATTCGTCTACCAAGCGTAGCAATCGCAAAGAGCAGCGCTAGAGCGGTCGTTGTGACGTTCTTTGGTGAAGTCCATCAGCATCAGTGGGTGTGTTATGGCTGAAATTATGATGATGATAAAAAAAATATTGTCCGGCGGGGGCGGCCTTTTTCAGTTTTTGCCCCGCCTCGAAATATTTCAAGATCCGGGGCTGATAAACACATATTATGTATGTTTTGTTGGAGTTTTATCGCATTAAATTCAAACAAAACACAGTATTTTTTTAACTGAACATTTATTTAATGTATTTGACTATATATTTACAAAACCCCCGTGGCGGGTCAGACAAATAAATTTAGAGAGCTAAAACAATAAATCGTATACAGGATAAAATTAAAACCAGTGCGGATATTTAAGGAGGTGAAAGTACTCATGAATATGATCAAATTTTATTATGGGACGACACTAAAATATGATAACAAATATCAGCTGTTCCATACATTTTGATTGTGTTGTAGTAGTGCATTTTTGTAGCAGCTGATTTTATTTTTTCATATTTCAGTGTCGGTCCCATAATAAAAGTTGATCATATTCATGAGTACTTTCACCTCCTAAAATATCCGCACTAGTTTTAATTTTATCCTGTTTAAGTGAATTGAAGAAGCCTATTCATACAACTTTGATTAAAATATTACATAATAATAGCCGTGGCCACCGCGTAGACCAGGGGTGGACAACTTGATTCGACCCAAGATCTACTGTTTACTGATTTGACTCTGTGCGATCTACCAATTACATAATCAGTAGAGGTACCTTCTGGTTATGTAATTGGCCTACCTTTTAATTCAACTTAATAACATCGAAACGTATTTTAACTTATATTTTTCTTTGCCTTGCCATGATCGAATGCATCAACAGCCACGATTGACCGCGTAGAGGTCGCGTAGAAGCCGCGTAGATGCTACGTAGAGGCCGCGTAGAGGCGTAGAGGCCGTGTAGAGGCCGCGTAGGGCGTAGACACCCTGTAGTCGCGCACCACACGAACACTATTTGATATTATTTTGTTTCAGCCATTAAATTTCGTTTATTCATTATAGTTACTCATTTATTACATTTTTAAATATTTCATAAAAAGATTATAAAAACAAAACATTTAAAAATATAAAAAATAGTGCTCCACCGGCATCGGGAACAGGGTCCAAGCCACCGGCGGTCAGAGCCCCAGAGAGAGAAACCTCCTAACAATGCTAGCCGTGTCCAGGAGTACAACCTTCTGAATCAAGCCCTTGACCCAGCTGCCTAACGAGAGCCTCCTTAGGTGTAGGTCGAGGCTCTTGGCTATTAAACCATTGGCCAGCCATTAAATTATTATTAGTTTTCGCTGATAACATATGGTAACATTTTTAAGCTTACCTACTATTTAGCTATGTTGCTAAAAAGATTATTAAGAAAACAAAGGAATAATAACTAATAAAATCCGGCCAAAAGTTCACAAGCCCGATTAAATGACTATAGGTTGAGGTATAGGTAGTCGTTTTTTTTGTCAGATGAAATCTGAACAATGTACAAAACTGCAAACAACCCTTGTCGTGCTGCTCTATTTAAATTAAAAATAGAAACATCTGCGTAACATTGTAATATAATAAGATAAAAGATATTTTATTGATAGAAGCTGTTTTACTCGAGCTCAAAAAGAAACAAAGGTTGTATAACTATACCTACCTAAGTGCCTAATAATTGAAAGTACAGAAGGCTGATTAATATTCGGCCTAATGCCAATGACCGGCTCGTAATAGGTTTTATATGCAGCAATTATTAACACAATCACTCGTAATTATTATGTTCCTTAAGTAAATATTTTCATAACATTATTAATGTGTTTTCATTTTCTGTAGACTCAATAATTGCTAGATATTATTTATATGTAGGCATACTATTATATGTATATGTAGCTATATCGCATAGCTTGCTTAGCAGGCGTTTGAGAACAGCACAATTGATTTTCTATCGTTATCGACCTGAATCAAGTTGATCGACCGTTGAACTAAGAAATTATTTATTATTATTTATTTAAGATTATAAGAACATCAAACTAAACGATAAGAAGATGATTAAAATAATAAGTAGGTGCTTACTTAAATAATAAACAAACGCTTAACCCTCTTGTCACGTGTGACGTGTCTTCACGAAAACAGAAAATGGGCCATTGTGTGAAGCTAAACTAAACATAAGTAAACACAAGCTCTGTGTATCACACTTGACGTTTAGACTTAGATACGCGCGTTACCAAACTGCACGCGGTGTCGCCATTATCACGAGGTCCCAGATGTCCGCGACTGACTTGCGATATAGTAATCAGTCGATATTGTGGAGGCTAGGCGGCTTGCCTTATCAGTCGTGACCGAACTATTGACAAGGCAACACGCATTTAACGCGTACACAGCACCATTAGGCGCTTGAGTTCAAGTAAGTCGTTCAATGTGGAGCAGATTCATCTCGTACATTTTAACTACGTTTTATATTATTGATTTGTTTTTGTGTTAACTCGGGCCTATAGCAATCTTAACAGTAATTTTTGATGACAGATTTTTTTTAATTAACACATTTGAAATTACTCTGTCTACTCTGTCTCGCCTTCGTGTAAGTTATTTTTCTGTAGTGATTTTGGTTTACCACTTTGTACGATAGTGTAACATTACCTTACTTTGTCCCAAAAATTGAGAAAAGATTATGAATACCGTAGTTTTTAAGTGCCAGTAAAAGAGGCTAAAACACAGCGGTTTAATTTTGTTTAAATTATTTATAAAGGAAATTGATGTTACTGTGATAACTCGTGAACGATAACAGAGCCAACGATAACATTATTTAAATTGGTTTAAAATTTTACGCGCTTGCGAATTTATAGGTTTTTCTATACACCGTGACATTTTCATCGCTTTCATCCGGCGATGTAGCCACTATACTCATCATTATGAACAACTTTTACTATGGGACCAAACCGGATATCGCGAAAAAAAATCAGCTGTTCCATACATTTATGTTCACATAGCATAGCATAGCGTATTTTTTTTCAAAACAGAAAAAATCTAGTTGTAAATATGTACCTACCTAGGTATATCGTGAACAAAGTGCATGTATAGGACCTGTTTCCGTCTTACCTCTTGTCATAACATATACCTACTTTAAAATAAGTAAATTACATATGTTCTAAGTCCTACCTTGTTTAACAAAGATAGGTCGATAAATCAAAAATCAACCATCTGACTACAAAAAAGATAAACATCTGTTGAACAAAAATGATACCAATAATAATACACACTTGTTTTAGACTAAGACAGCAATACTTATCTAGTTCATTTTAATAACCTAACAATAAATAATTAAACGTCACCTTTAAAATGAAATAGACGAAAGAACAGCTGACTATTTCACACTATTCATTACGTAGGCGATCTTGATCTTCGCAAACTAGAATAATATTTGTGTATAAGCATGACTCGACGAGATATTTGCTCACACATTTATTCATTTTTTTTTACTTACTTACGCAATACTATCGGCAAACAAATTGTGTTAGCGGTGATAATAATGTTAAGAACACGTACCTAATTTAAATAGGAACTTAGCCGTAATTAAGTAAATTATTTTATTAGATAAGTACCTACCTTAAAAAACGTTAGTAAATCTGCCATAATTATTGTAAAGTTTGCAAAAAACGGTTATTTTTACAATGAATAGTCAATTGTTTACCGGATCATTGACAATGTAGGTATATGTATAAAACCATGAAATTATTTTATCGCTCATTCTAAGGAGTTGAATATTTTTTTAAATCATTTATTTATGTTTTTGGTAGATATGCCGAAAAATGGCTATGTGCATAACTTATTTAAAACATCATCTAATACATAATTATAATGAAAAATATGTGGCTTATTCATGGTGCTGTCGATAAAAAACGAACGAACAAAATTTATCATGAACAAGCTTGCATAATATGATAAGAATAATAAAATTATGATTGAAATAGTATTCTAAATATTTCTAGTGCCTACGTAGGTACTGAAATATGTAGATAGGTAGCTAATAAAAATAGCTGAAGTAATATCTAATAATATCTTACTCGACACATATTAAAATATAGCTTTTTAATCAACCTTAACATCGTAAATCCATCACAATACAATACAATACATAGCAATGACGCTTTTTGTATGGAAAGAACTTCATGATACATAGGTACCTATCATGAAGTTATGTATTTCCATACAAAAAGCGTCACCTAAGTGTCTTATAGTCATAGAATTTATATAGATAAATTCTATGACTTTAAGACAGTTGCGTTGTTTCTGCAGTTACCTACTGGCGTTATGTTCTTTATGATATTTTTTAACTAAAAACGTGTTCTATTTAGTTTCATTGTCTTTTATAATTTACTGAAAACGTGGACAACTTTTCCGGAAAATATAAGTTACCTATTATGTTGAGTTTAATAGGTAGTCTGGCCAACGAAAGCTGCCCACATGTAAGGGCGGCAATTTTGAAAATCGACATATCGATAGCTAAATAACACAGGGAATGCACTGAATAACGAAGTTTATACTAGAAAAAAGTGATAAAATATCATTGGAAAACGAAACGGTATCCATTTCGGTTTAAAGTCGGAGTCGGATTTTTCAAAAATTTTCCCCCTTTCATGTGGACAGCTTTCGCTGGGCAGACTCTAACACATGAAGAGAAAACTTTGTACCTACCCCTTTTAAGCATTTTGCGCGCACGGAGGAGTGTGAGATTTGGCTATCTAGTTCAAGTTTATACTTCTTCATATAAACAGCAGGAAACTAAAATTTGTACATATAGGTACCTAGGTAGGTACCTAGGTACCTATATGTACAAATTTTAGTTTCCTTAGTTTAGTTTAGTTTTACTCATACATTTTTAAAAAAAATATTTATAATAAAATATTATTTAAAATTTATTTATAACCAAATATTATTTATACTTAAGTAGGTACTTAAGTATAAATAATATTTGGTTATAAATAAATTTTAAATAATATTTAATTATAAATATTTTTTTAAAAAATGTATGAATTACTGTCTAATTTTGACCACTGAGCGACCACTAGTAAATATAATTAGGTAATCGTTAATTAGCTAAGCAGGAATGCACGATGTGATATCTAATGTTGTTTGTTTTGTTCTCAGGCATCACCACTTTTATCGCTATCAGCTGTCGGCTAACATCACATCAAAATGGTGAATGTAAGTACATTTGATACATAATATTATTATATAATATTATCTACTTAAAGCCTTCAGCTGCGGTATAACCCCCCCCCCAAAATCGTCGGCTGCGACCACGCCTGCGGAACATAGGTGTGAACATAACCTGTGGTATTTTCGGATACCCCTGGGCCTGGTCCTTTTGGATCATCCTGTATAATCATCGATCGCGTTCTGTCCATCGGCAACATGATCATGCCAAAGTGTGAAATAGCCCTTGGCCTATCTCCCTTATTTCTATACCTAATCTGAGCTTTGCCGGAACCGGAGATCGAACCCAGGACCCCGCGCTCAGCAGTCCCGCTTACGACCACTACACCTATGACGCAATAAATAAATGCATTATTATACCATTATGTAGGTAGGTACACTCAGCAAAAAAAGTTTGCGATCACTTTGAAAAATCGAAATCTTTTTTGTTACGGTAGATTATGGGTATTATGATTTAATCTACCGTAACAAAAAAGATTTCGATTTTTCAAAGTGATCACAAAATTTTTTTGATGTGTGTAGGTAGGTACCCACATAATAAATTGCGCTAGATCAATCTTAGCTAACATGATACTTATTGATACATAACATACTAGATGCACTTTATTAAAGCCTTTGATTGAAGCGACCAACGGCTGTCACAGTGTCAATTACTGCTCTAATTAAGGAATTGTTATTTATCACATACTTAACTTATATAGGTTACTTAAGGTTCTTGACATCATTCTGGAATCACTTAAGATATCAACAAAGGGTTACTAAGGGTCTTATAAGCGATAACGAAAAAGATCTGTTAATATAGCTAGTGGTTATGTGTAAAAATTATAGCTGGTATCTTTACGCCAGGGATGGTAAACCTTCTGAACACAGCTACAACAGAAGTCACATTAATTCTGACATTATACCGTACCTTTTCAATATACAAATATATATTTATTATCTACTAACATTGTTTTTGTTAAAACGCAGAATTTATATAAAAACATAAAAAAAAAATGGCCATCCCTGCTCATATTATTAGATACATTAATTTGATGTTAATCCAACCAAAGTGAGTCATAATTATTATATTTATTGTGTCCGAAGTGTCGCGTGAATGTTTTACACACGACACGAGTACCTATACCTACGCATCGTGTATGTATAGATAGGTATCGATAGACATATACATATTACCGTTTTTCACACGACTCGACGCTCAGCAGGTACCTACCTACGCGTCCATAAACCAACTAACCAAACAAATCATTATCATTTTCAAGGTCCACTTAGTGTTATTCAAAACAAACTTGAAAGGTTAAGATGAGGACTTATTGAAAAGGTTTTCCTTTATAAAGATCATGCAGTTAAATCAAATTAAGCATAGCACAACCATAATCAGCTTATAGCGTCCCCAAGCTTCCTCTCTGGGAGAGGGAGAGAGCCGTAGTCCACTACGCGGGCCTAGGCAAGTGGACGCGTGGAGGTAACATGTCTTTGAAATTTTGGTTCTAGGACAAGCCGGTTTCCTTACAATTTTTCTTCATCGTTTTTAGAGCAGCGAGCGGTTCACCCGGTTCAGCAAAAAATTGCACAAACTGTGCGCCTGCCGAGGTTCGAACTCACAACCTGTAGACTTGTGAACTTGGAAGTCGGGGTCGCTACCACTGGGCCACCACTGTCCTGCAGGCTGCAGTTATAACCTGAGTTATCTACCTGCACAACTGACTGACTATTTTGGTCTAAGCCCGCCCTACAGGAGACTTAAACATGAATAAATAACTGGCGAAATGTGGGTGTACTATACAGGATGTCCCTGGAAATATGGATCGAATCGAATTGAGACGTGGGCAAGGTCTTTTCCAAACTTTTTAACCCTGAGACTATTTGAGGAGTGTCTTTTCAAAATGGGAAATTTCTTTTTATTTTTTTATTAAACCGAATACCTACCTATAACATTATTATAGCTTAAACAATTGTAAAAAGGGATATTATACCCAGGAAAAGGACTTAAAAATGCATGTTCTGAGCAAAACAGCATATTTTCACGAAACATCTCTTTCTAAAGCCCGATGTGTAATAATAGGTCTTTACCTATGAAATTGCCGTTTTGTATGAAAAAATTTAAACGAATTTTTTTCATGTATTTTCTATTTGTATTAATCGAAGTAATCACCCATGCAATCAATGCATCTTTGCCAACGCAGTGGCAGTTTATTGATGCCCTTCTTAAAGAAATCAGCTGGACGGGAGGCAACAAATTCTTCAAAGGGATTTTGTACTGCCTCTCGGGTATTGAATTTTTTTCCCGCCAAGAAGTTATCCAAATTCTGGAAAAAGTTAGTAGTCTGTAGGCGCAAGGTCTGGTGAGTAGGGCGGATGACGGAGAGCTTCCAACCCCAGTTCTTGCAACTTGGAGACCGTCTGCTGTGCAGTATGAGGTCGCGCGTTGTCGTGCAGGAACAGTGGAGACGAGCGATTGACCAATGCTGGTTGGAGATGTGCCAGCTTCTTCATCATTGTGTTCAGTTCTTCACAGTACACATCTGCAGTAATGCTCACCCCGTTTGGTAAGAAGCTGTGATGAATCACACCGGCGCTAGACCACCAAACAGTGACCATCACTTTTCTAGGGGTAAGTTTTCGTTTAGGGCATTGTTTAGGTGCTGAACCAGGATCCAACCAACTTGCTGAGCGCTTGCGGTTATCAAACAGAATCCATTTCTCATCGCAGGTAACAATGCGGTTCAAAATTCCTTCATTTGTGTGTCTGTTGAGCAGTGCAAGGCACGTCTCGACGCGTACTTCGCGCTGGCGATCATTGAGTTCGTGGGGCACCCATTTGTCAAGCTTTTTTACCTTGCCAATTTGACGCAAATGGACCAATATTGTTTTGACGCTAACGTCGAAAGCTGCTGCTAATTCAGCCGTAGATTGTGTATCATCAGCTTCCACAATCACCTTTAATTCGTCATTGTCAACCAAAGTGTTCGGACGACCGCGAGGTTCATTTTTCAGGTCGAAATTTCCAGAACGGTAGCGAGCAAACCAATAACAGGTGGTGCGTTGGTTTGTAGTGTTAGCTCCGTAAACGTCGTTGATGTTGCGTGCCGCTTGTGGCGCGTTGCTGCTACGACGGTACTCGTATTCCATAATTACCCGAATTTTTAACGTATCCATGATGACGAAAAAGATTGAAATGCGATGAAAATGTAACACTAATCAATAAACAAATGACTACTTTTGGAAAAAAAAAACCATGTTTTTAAAATAAAATTAATTTGAAATTGGAATTCTTAGCCAAACAAAAATTATTTTGATTTGAAATGGCCAGTACTGCAGAACGGCAATTTCATAGGTAAAGACCTAATATAATAGGTATAGGTAGGTACTGTCGCGTACAGACTGTAAGTACTTACGGTTTTCTTAAACAAAATATTTTTTTCGATATACTTTTGAATTTTGATACGACTGAGTATAATATTATTATCTTCAAAAGATATTATTATCACAGTTCTTATCGAGGCAAATGTTATCTTTTTTGAAGGACATCAACGTGCCTAAGTAATTAATGCAGCTGGAGATAAAGGTCATCCATTAAAAATATACCTTTGCTAAAACCGATTATTTTTGAAGTTTGGTTGTTTTCATAATATGATAGGTACCTGAAGGTATCTCACCTTTAATTCTATATTTTATTTTAAAAAACGTTGCCCTATACTCCTAGCAGGTATATTGAGCAACGTTTTTTTTCTCCTGTTTCGTGAGTAGGTACGTTTATAAACACAAAATTTCACATACCTACACAAACACTCACACCCGAAACAAATATTTTTTCCGTTCGGGAATCGATCCCGCGCCGCGACACGTTGCGTTGCGAATCAGCCAATCGCTCAGCCACTACGACAACCGTGCCGCATGCCGTCAGAAATTGAGTACATATACAAGTACCTATATGTATAAAATCTCTACTGTGAGTAGGATTCCATAGTAAATCCCTACTACATTGCGAGCCGAACTAGGTACATTAATTTAAAACATATACAGAGTGTCCCACGGCTATGCCAGATGAAGGAAAAGTACTTTAAATATCTGAGACAGGAAGTTTTGCTTCATGAAGACTTCACTTTATTTTTAAAATTAAGTAATACTGCATTCAAAGATTTTAAATAAGTTGTTTGCTTCATCTGGGAATCGAACCGACCGAATAAGAAAAACACCGGCCAAGTGTGAGTCGTACTCGCGCACCGAGGGTTCCGTATCATTTTTGGACGTATAAAGTGAAAAAATCCGGACCGCATAACTAAGTTTGTTTGTGAAGGAATTTTGATGATTTTGAAAAAACTGTACTCGTTAGGAACATCGTTTTATTTTTGGTGCCATATTTGGGTCAATTCCTATCAACTCTAATTATTTCAGATTTTTCGCCTCGCAAACTTCGGAGATAAGGGGGGAGGAATGGTATTTTTTTGGACATTTTTCATCATATGTCGAAAACTGTGAGACATAAAATAAAATGAAAATATATTTTGAAATGTGCAGATCAAGCCCTTTCATATGATATGTCACTTGACCTAGTAACCCCACTTTGAAATTTCGGACCCCTACTCCGGCCCCTTTTGCAATAAAAATAAAAATATTTTTGGACTTTTTTCATTTGCAATAAAGTTAAACAAGCATTCTTTATAACTGTTCCAAATTTCAAGTCGATAGCATTTGTAGTTGCTGAAATAAGCAGGTGTGACAGACAGACAGACAGACAGACAGACAGACAGACAGACGAAGTCGCACCATAAGGGTTCCTTTTTTACCATTTTGGTACGGAACCCTAAAAAAGGACACCCTGTATTTTTAGGATGCCGATCGAAAGGATTGATAGAACCTATACTTGAAAGAAAGAAGTTGATCACCTTGTTCCCGGTGTAATCAAATCGCACGTTGGTATGTATGTCATTTCGACCTACATCTGAAAATAAATTTGTTCTAGGAAGCAAATGGCAATGCGCCTGCGCCGCAGGAGCTGGAGACGTTCCTGTCTCACGATGAAAACAAAAAGGAGAAAGTCGTCAACAAGTTAGTACTATTTTTGTTTGTAATAATTAATTTAGAAACATATTACAGAATAACTTCTAAATTCTAGAAAAACCTATATAATAGAATATAAAGTTATTTTGTCTATCATTAGATTAGACATGCCATACCTACCTACTAGTTTTTAATAGGTAGGTATAACAGAATTCTTTTTAAAAAGCAGTCTACACCTAATAATTATCGGATAATTTATGTACCAATGGTCATACATAAAATATTGTCATCGCGTTTTGTTCTTTACTATGTAATGATTTTTGTTTTAATTTTTTCATTTTCGACATTTGCCACATCAACACTGCGTCTGCTACTCTATAATGATTATAGCCTAATTGAAAATATTTTCTGCATAGATACAACATGACGAAAGATCTGGAGTCAGCCGATTTCGATCCGTTTACCGAACGAAAATTGGAGAATCCCACTTCGTAAGTACTACTTATAATTAATTTTATTTAATAATTTACCTACTTTTTATTAGTTTTTACATAGCACGCCCTAGCTACTCTTTAGTTCAAATGTTTCGACAGAGTCGAAAGTGAAACACGTTCCGTTCAATTTCATATAATCATAATTTGTTATAGGGAGTATCTAGATACTCCCTATAACAAATTATGTTTCTCCTAATTTTTAACCAATAAGTTATTATATCCAACTTCGTATTATGGAAAGCAGACATTAAGTATCGTTTGCCTGAAGTGAAAATCTGTTCCTAAACCCTTGTCAATCAACGCGGGCAACCCTCAGCTAACTAATCGTTCATTACCCTTATTGTAATAAGTAGGTACTTATTTCAATCTTACAACTATTTTATAAATACTAAAGCTTGGATGTATGCTTGTTACTCAATCACGCCAGAACGGCTGATCGGATGTGGATGAAATTTGGCACAGAGATAGATAAGATTACCTATAGTCTGATATAGCACATATGTAGGTTACTTTTTATCCCAATGTTGTAATTTCCACGGGAACGAAATCGCGGGCGACAGATAGTATCTCATACTTGCGTGGGATGATCTGTCACTAAAAACTAACAATCCATCTATAATGTGTAGGTACCTAAAATAAAAGCTATTTCTGTAGCTGCAGTTTACTAGTGACCTAGAAAACTACAGAATAGGTTTATTTCTCTTGCCACGCGATTTACTTGCACACTTTTTAATGCTAATGCGAATTGCTAATTAGTTTAGAATATTTTAAACCAGTAATGTCTCATGTACCTACTACTACCTAAGTAGCCTACCTATATGTAATGTAACAAATTAAGGCCGGGTAAACGCCAACGACCTTGAGTGATTGTATACATATATATCGTTGTTCTCAATCATCGTGAGTGATAGTAAAATAACCAACACCTTGCATTATTATCTGCATAAAAAGATCACAAAAGCCTCGGTTTTTACCGAGAAAATGTCTTCTCCATCGCTTTCCCTTTGTTTTCTCGTAGTATAAAAGTTGACATCCTAAAAACCGTTCCCCGTATTACTTATTAGTAGTGACGGGCCGAATGTGGTTTGAACCGAATACGAACTTCGGCCGAACATTCGGTAAAAATAAAAAAATCGGCCTAAGTTCGGCCGAACTTCGGTTTTTTTTGAAGTTCGGATAAACCGAATGTGAAACTAACCTCGGCCCATCCCTACTTATTAGCCTCATTAATGTCATAGTACATCTCATAATACCTAATTAATCTTAGGTAGGTACGGTACCTACCTACTCAAATTAATATCCTTTTGTGATGCTATCAAGAATCTCGTATCGATCAAAAATTAGAAGCTTTACCCATAGGCATAATAAAATTGTCTATGGCTTCACTTATTTGTTTATTAAATGGGTAGATAAAGTAAACGCAGTACCTAGGTACCTATCTATATACTTTCTTTGCAACCTTGCGCACTTAAGTTCATTGCTGAGCGTAGTTAGGTATTATACCTACCGATAACCTACCTAGTTGTCTGTTAAATTAACAACTCAGATGTATAATGTCACCATGACATTGAATATTTCAGATTTATTATTCACGCTTCATACTTTTATGTAGACAATATTCATTTCATATTTTTTAATCCTCTTCCAGAAATAAAAATATACCTATCTATTGTTGTAAATACTTAGATAAATAGGTTATTATTTGCCCATGTTTGTAAGCTCTCTGAAATCAACCAATTCCAATGTAAGAATTGGAATAACGTTAATGAAATCGTTTAAAAGGGGAACTCATCAAATTCTTGCCTCTATAAGTAGGTAACATGAAAACCTATGGCGAACAAAAATAGCATTATTTTTTCTTGAATTCTGTTAACCTCAGAATAAAATTACTAAGGACATTTCAAGATACCTACCTACTGATGACATGACTTCTCTGCAGCGTTCAAGTATGACACTGGTCATTTAAATTATTGTATTTAAATTTTCAATGAATTCACATTGAAATTAGGTTACTGATTTCAATTTATCTACTGCAAAAAAAATCCGGCGTGGTAGGTAGGCATTATGTTGATGTGAGGCTTCCACTCTAAGGGGGATATTATATGTACTTTCATAAATATAGGATCATGTCACAGTTTTTCCCATACTTTGTGTTTAGTTATAGAAGTAAGTATTCGGAGCAATCAGCTCTATGTTACCGAGGCCTTCTAATGATGTTTCAGAAATATGGACACCCTGACGCATCTGCTGAAGGCGTCCCTCGGCACCGGTATCCTGGCTATGCCCAAGGCGTTCAGTTGCGCTGGGCTCGTCTCCGGAATATTCTTCACCATGCTGGTCGCACTCGTGTGCACTCATTGCGCTTACATCCTTGTAAGTATACTCCAGTCTGCTCTCCAAAGTACCTACTACTTCCGCAACAGCTTATTGCGACTTTTTTATGTGTTCCATGATTATTCTTAGGTTTTGCTTTGCGAGATTCTGCCGTAACGTGTCGATGTGACTGTGACTTAGTTAGATATTTAAACATAAAGCTTAGCGAATTCTACGAATGATTACCTACCTGCTAGTTTCCTGAACAGTAGCCCCAATATTAGGTATAGTATAGGTACCTAAATGGCAAGCATTATAAATGCGAAATATTGTTGATTTTCATGTTTGTTAAATCTTTTTTTTATTGAACATGTTTGTATCAACAGATGAAATGCGCGCACGTGTTGTACAAAAAATCTAGAAAAACGCGCATGACATTCCCCGAGGTTGGCCAGGCAGCGTTCGAAAATGGACCTCAGGCGCTTCGAGCTTGGGGCAATACTTTCAGGTACATTAAAATATTTGCATAAACAATATAAGTATTAATAATCTAAAATTTTAGATTCTGCTTTAGGTACAAACTTGATATCGAATCATTCTACATTATTTCACTTGCGACGCATTATTATATTACTGAATAAAGAATTTGTTTGTTTTCAGAATCTTCATACTTGTCAGTCTCTTTATGACTTATTTCGGAACCTGCTCTGTGTATACAGTAATCGTCGCCAGGAATATTCTACAGGTACATAAAACATTTTAGAGAAAATTTAGTTAGGTGGGTAGAAATCCCAACCGACTACTTAGACCTATTAAAATAAGATAATTTATTTCCTAATTGAGCAGGAAATACCTACTGAAATGGCCAACTTTTTTTTTTATTAATTGAACCTACTCATTAATTGCTGTTCTTCGTTAGGTATGTATTGCAAATGTCCCAATAAAGTGTAGTGTAGGCACCTGGTTTATGGCTTACCTTAACCTACCCATCAACTCAAATCATAAATCGAAAAAGACTATTCATTTCAAATTCCATGAAAACAGTAGGTAGGTGCATACACTGGTTTTCACAACACTAGGTACCGACCTAGGTATTCGAAATAGGTATATTATCGGATAATAAAAACAACTTTTGAAATGTCATTTCAGGTCGTAGCGTACAACATGAACGAAAAAGAAGAAAACGTAGAAATAAGAATATTTATTATCGCCCTGTTACTACCCCTCATCTTTATGGCATGGATCCGCAATCTCAAGTACCTAGCACCGGTGTCCATGATCGCTAACGTGTTCATGGGGCTCGGTCTCGGCATCACCTTTTATTACCTAGTTGGAACAGGGGAACTTCAGATTGATAACATTCAATCAATGCTCTTCAAAGCACCTGTGGAATGGCCTGAATTCTTTTCATTGAGTATTTTTGCGATGGAAGCCATTGGTGTCGTGATGCCTCTAGAGAACGCTATGAAGACACCGCGTTCCATGCTGGGTTTGTGTGGCGTTTTGAACAAAGGCATGAGCGGTGTGACGTTGGTGTACATCCTTCTTGGTTTTCTCGGATACCTCCGCTACGGGGATTTAGTTAATGATTCCATCACCTTAAACTTGGGAAATGCTATGTGAGTATACAACGGATACTATATTCATATAATTATGATCATCAATTCATCAGTGATTCGAGTAGCTATTACTTGTATATATGTATGTAAGTTCACCCGCATAAAATTAGATTATTCCTAAACTTACGCGAAACAGGTTGCATGGGTACGTACCTATGTAGGTACCTAAGTTTACTTATATGTGGATTGCTTGGTTAAGATAAGTAAAATCAATTTTAATCAAGGGATCGCAGGGGCATTTCCATATCAACATTGGTTTGAGGTCATTGGCCCGAATAGCTCTATCTACTCCGATCACTGATGATCATTTTCCTACCTTTTTAGGGTTCCGTACCAAAATGGTAAAAAAGGAACCCTTATGGTGCGACTTCGTCTGTCTGTCTGTCTGTCACACCTGTTTATTTCAGCAACTACTAATGCTATCGACTTGAAATTTGGAACAGTTATAAAGAATGCTTGTCCAACTATATTGCAAATAAAAAAAGTCAAAAAATATTTTTATTTTCATTGCAAAAGGGGCCGGAGTGGGGGTCCAAAATTTCAAAGTGGGGTTACTAGGTCAAGTGACATATCATATGAAAGGGCTTGATCTGCACATTTCAAAATATATTTTCATTTTAATGTCTCACAGTTTTCGACATATGATGAAAAATGTCTGAAAAAATACCATTCCCCCCCCCCTTATCTCCGAAGTTTGCGGAGCGAAAAATCTGAAATAATTAGGGTTGATAGGAATCGACCCAAATATTGCACCAAAAATAAAACGATGTTCCTAACTAGTACAGTTTTTTCAAAATCATCAAAATTCCTTCACAAACAAACTTAACTTACTTATGCGGTCCGGTTTTTTTTACTTTATACGTCCAAAAATGATACGGAACCCTCGGTGCGCGAGTACGACTCGCACTTGGCCGGTTTTTTTCAATTATTCCTCCGATCTGTGATTATGACCGGCATTCCGGCTTTGTAAAATTATCTAAGTAGGTAGCTAGGTACCTACCTACTTAGATATACGCGCAATCTAAGTTAAATGGTCTGAAGTTGGTGCGAATGATAGCGTCGCAGTATCTGTTTAGGTGTAGGTATTTTGAACCTTATTTATACGACTGTATGTACATAGAGCTTGGTATCAGACCAGGCCCGTAAAGTTAGACTGCGCGTACGTCATGTCCGTCTGTCTGCCTGTCTGTCTGTCCATCTGTCACACCCTCGTAAAATCTACAGTTCATAACCAATATGTATGAAACTTCACAGGTAGATGTCTTTTGTAAGCCGCTATAAAAACCTGTAGCGAAATTATAAAAAATAAAATAATTTGGGGTGGGGGGGGCATACATGAAACTGAAGGATGAAAAATATATTTTCGCGCACCCCTTCATGTGGGGTATCGTTGGATAGGTCTTTGAAAATAAGATCAAGGTTTCTAAATTACTTCTTTATTTAAGTGCATATTTAGTGAACTAGAAGCTTCGAAAGTCGTTAACAATTTGTCCCCCCCCCCTGTAATTTTCCAACCGCGTTAGCTAGCCGTCTTAGGGCGGGTTGCTTCAAACCATCTGTATTCCGTCAGTACGTAATCGTTAAGTCAGTATGAAATTGTTGTACAAGCCGCCATATTTGACGGTTACAGATACGTAACTGTAAGTTGAAACAACAAGGCCTTAGTCGATTCGCAACTCGCTGCGGCACCTCATTGAAATTAGTAAAAAATGTAATAAATAGTAAGTAGGTATAGGTACATAGATTACTATGTACCTACCAGGCGCGTGCATTGCATATAGGCAAGTAGGCAGTGACTACCTCTTAAGGTTCAATAAAACCATTTTAACTATTACTACATCAATATACATAATTATATATCAATAAATTAGTCATGATTGATATATTTTATTTATGTAGTACAGTTAAAATAGTTTTATTGAATCATATGAGGTACGCACTGCCTACTTGCCTATATGCACTGCACGCCACTGGTACCTACCTACCACAGTTATTAATTCCAACATGTCTTATTGTTTACAGACCTGCCCAAATTGTCAAGATCTCTATAGCCATCGCCGTTTACTGTACATATGGACTGCAGTTCTTTGTGTGCGTTGAAATAATGTGGAACAGTATTAAAGATAAGTTCACCAAGCGACCAGATCTTGCCGACTACATCATGAGGACCATCATGGTGACCGCTTGCGTGTTGCTAGCCGTCGCCGTCCCCACCATTGGACCGTTTATGGGCGTCATTGGTGCTTTCTGCTTTTCAATTCTCGGACTGATTGCGCCAGCCTTCATCGAAGTGATCACCTTCTGGGACATCGGGTTTGGACCTTGGAAATACCTTATCTGGAAGAACGTATTAGTACTAATCTTTGGTCTTTTCGCATTAGTGTTCGGTACTAAAGATGCTGTAATAGAAATTATACGCGTGTACAGTAAATAAGGCAACACATTTGTGCACAGCCTTTCATTCAAAGAATCTGTGTTAATGTGTGATAGATACAGCGTACAGCTTAGTAATACTTAGATTATTTTATACCAGTTTTGCGCGTGATACTTTGAGTCGTTTAAGTGGTCAAGTGTCGGGGTCGGTATTTTATTTCATTACCAAGGTACTTGTAAAACTATTTCGACAAAATTACTCTTGTGAAATGGACCTAAAAATTCTGTCGTATTGGTAACTATGAGTCACGCTGTTAAACAGATGGTGCTATAATATTGCATGTTGTCAATATTTGCCCCAAATCATGAATTCGAAATTGTTAGGTAGTTTAAACTCATCGATATTAACCCACGGGACATTTGAAAAATGTTTGAAATTCAAATCGACTAACTTTTGAGGCACGAGGGAGGAGAGGGATGGTGTACCGTGTAGGTACCTATCTATTCTGCTATTCCACATAAAGCGATATTACTGTCTAAAAGGCCAACGAGAAGGTCAAGCAGTTTGACTCAAAACTTACGTGTTTGATCAGTTTGTATTAAACCTTACATGTTTGATCAAACAGTTTGACTCAAACATTACGTGTTTGATCAAACAGTTTGACTCAAACCTTACCGTGTTTGATCAAACAATTTTATGTCGGTTTGAAGGCTCGTCAAACGGTATGCGTAGGTACCTAGTAGATAGCTTGGTAGCTATCTACTAGGTACCTACGCATTTTGAATCTATACGCCCCCATCTGTCTTGTAACGCAGCTAGATCGCAAAATGTCTTCGGATACAGATCAAGATTTTTTGCTTCTATCATAATTACTGACTTGTTTAAACAAAAATAAAAAAACACTACCAAACGCAATCTCACGGTACTAAAAGCAGTGCAAAACTGAGCCGTTTGATCAAACGCGTAGTGAAGACGATCAACCGACGCGGCGTGTCAAACATAACATAAAGGACACTGGCAGACGCCCATAGAACGCTGGGCTTCAGATTGTGTATGTCGGTACAGATATCAAATTAGTTTAGTGGGTTTATTCCGAACCTGACCCGAAAATCCTAACCCGGTCGCGGGTTAGGTTAGGAACTTGTAAAAAATGATAATATTTGTTCCAAACGTAACCCTCTTTCTAACCTGACCCGACGTATCGTCCCTATCGTAACTCGAGTTGCGATAAAGATAGGTTTTCCCCTCTCCTCTTCCTTAGAATAAAAAAGTACTAGGAGAACAGAACCATGCAGAAGATGTCACGGAGCGCAAAATATTGAGATAGTGCATTTTTGGTGTGGGTTTTAGTAGTTTCGTCACAACTGTAGTTTCTGTGTCCTCTGCATGGTTTTGTTCTCCTAGTACTTTTACCATTCTACTCATAACTATCATTCTGCGCGTGACAATGCTGCTAGAAAACCACTCTTTGCCTGATTGAAAATAAGACAGATGTGGGCCCAGTCAACCACTATAAATTTTTAAAAGGGGCTACTGGCCCCAGGGTTAGGGGTCATTTGGCCCACTATTGAACTGGGAACGGGGCCAGAAGCCCCTTTTAAAAATGTATAGTGGTTGACTGGGCCCACGTCTGTTTTGTTTTCAATCAGGCAAAGAGTGGTTTTCTAATAGCATTGTCACGCGCAGAATGATAGTTATGAGTAGAATGGCAAAAGTACTAGGAGAACAGAACCATGCAGAAGGCACAGAAACTACAATTGTGACGAAACTACTAAAACCTACACCAATAATGCACTATCTCAATATTTTGCGCTCCGTGACATCTTCTGCATGGTTCTGTTCTCCTAGTACTTTTTTATTCTAAGGAAGAAGAGAGGGGAAAACCTATCTTTATCGCAACTCGAGTTACGATAGGGACGATACGTCGGTTCAGGTTAGGAAGAGGGTTACGTTTGGAACAAATATTATCATTTTTTTCAAGTTCCTAACCTAACCCGCGACCGGGTTAGGATTTTCGGGTCAGGTTCGGAATAAACCGTTTAGTGTGATCGAGTATTTCAAGAGTATTTAAATTATTTTTTTTATTTGTGAGATTAAGTATGGTGTGAATGATCCAGTGAAGTACAGCCCGACTAATGAGTTCTCAATTCAAAGGTTTTAGTTGCTGTCGACATGATATTCTGTGGAGGCATGCGCCAGCCAGCATGCACCCGTTTTTGTTTTGTTGTTTTTTTCAAAATGTTAACGGCATAATCATTTTATTTCGATTGCAATGAACAATTAAAATATATTTTTATTTTTGGTTTAGCTTTTATTACCGTACCATATCAAGCCCAAAACTGCCGACGTTCTTTATATGAATTTCCATGAAACAAGCTTCAAACCCGTAAATGTTTAACAAACCTCTCAAACCGGTCGCGTATACGATCACAATAGTTTGACTCAAACCAAAATCTGTGTTTGAGTCAAACCGTTGGCCATCTCGGGGGCCCTTAACACAAAATCAAACTATTAAGACTATTGGTCGTTTTCATTGTAGGTAGATACTAGACTAGATATCTATCGTTTTGCTTACTGCAGATAGGACCCTTACTTCTATATCAAAATTCGATCTCTAGTAGGGAAAGAGTCAATGGATTATAGGTTATTGAAACAGGGATATATCGCAGACTGTTCTTGTGACGACAATTCGCAGCAAGATGTCTAGATAGGTGAAGAACGACCGTGCTTCGGTTTCCGTGGAATATATTGTTAGGTGCTTATCTATGTTTATAGGCAGATGTTAAAGATAAAATTAATGTGTCGCCTCTTATTCCGCGTATTTTATTAAATATATTTTAAGAAAGGTACAAATATGAGGAGCATGTTAAAATTATATATCTAAAATCGCTAATACATTCCCAAATCTGAACTGAATACCGTTGAATGGTGTACCTACTTTGAAATAGGTATATGAGTCAACATGTATTTTCAAATGTGTGATGTAGGCACGATAATGTTGATAACAATGATTTATTGGTCCCAAACAAAATGAACTAGGTACCATGTAATTAGGTACATGATAGTAGGTAAGTGTTTTGTAAAATTAATAAACAAAGACCAAATAGCGATCGAACATATCTGTCGTAGGGGGATATTACACTATATTAGGCAGGTTATATAACTAGGATCGACATAGACGAATCATTTTGTATTTAAAATTTGTAAATCCTTTCTATGGGGGATATTACATTAACAAATACCTATATATGATCATAGATCTATGATTCAACGATTTAAAACAATGTAACTAACATTCATTTCATTTCATTCGTTGTAACATACCTAATATAGACATATGAATCATTTTGTCATCAAATATTATTAAAATCCTTTCTAATATTAATAGGATGGAGGATAATTGATCCTTTAGGAGGGCTCTCGCATTTGGGCGCTCGCGAAGAACCATAATTATATTTTATAAGAATGTTCAATGAAAAGATACCAATAAATGATCAGATAGCGAACTACAAAATAATATTAAGTAATTTAAATATTACAAACTCAAAGGACAGTTTTTTTTTGGGCCCAGTGAAAATATATTATGTAGTATTTAATGGCGCACGGTCATAATTACATATAAAAAAGTAACCAATTCACTAAAGTTAACAGGCTACAAATTATTTAAAAATCTAATCGGATTCATGAGAAATCATAATAAACAAGTGATGTTTTGATATTCCTGTCACGGTCAATATCATACGTAAAAAAAATTGCGGGTAACGAAGAGTTTATTTTGTACTCTTATTTACAGTGCAATAGAGATTGAAATAAATAAAATAATAATATTATTTTTAATAAACATTTTTTACAATAACAGTAGGTACCTATTTTTTTTAGGTGCATCATTTAGAACAATTCTGTGTGCCGTGCTGGCTTATAGCTTTTAAACCTGAGCGTCGGCAGCTCGGCAGAGGTCAAATGGATACTTAAAAAATAATAATAAAAACAATTTATAATACATAAATAGATGCTAATTTAATTAATGATTTATCAGAATTCCGGTTAGACGAGGTAAAACTAATAATAGTATTGTAATCTAGAGATAAGTAACAAACCAACATGCGTTTCATTATTGTCCGCCACTATTTGTGGTGGGCCTAATTCTCTAACAAAAAAATAAATCTCTTTAATTATTAAGAACTCATTTAAAAAACATATCATAATCGTTTTTTAACTGAGTTTATTATATTAACACAGTATAAATATGTTTTAATTATTTATCTAAGTAGGTATCTACCTGTTAAATTAATATTATTTTATAGTTAGCTAGGTATCTAATTTCATTTTTTTTAAATGCATCTTTTCATTTACGAAGTTACTCCGCGACCGGAATTTGCAGCCGCCGCCGGTTGCTAAATTGGCAGCCGGCGCTGACATTGGAAAAAAGCGGGAAATGGGTTTGGCAATTTGGCATAATTAAAAAAACATTTCATATTTCATTTGAGTAACATACCTAACTAGGGTCCAAGAGCGAGCGAAGCGAGCTCGGGAACTTGGACACCCCGACACGGACAATTTAGGTTCGAAGGGGTTGGGTCAACCCCTTCGTGTTAGGTTACTTTTAACCTTCCAGACAGAAATAGGAGCCCCGCGTAGCGGGGCTCCGTCGACCACCTCCCTCCCCCTTGTAAGTCCAAAAAAGTTGTAGGTACATATTTTGTTTTACATTGACACTGTAATTTAAAAGTCAGTATAAGGTAGATAATTCAACTTAAAACACGGCAACATTAATCTGCTGCTACAGTAGTTTGCAATTATTTTCGACTGGTATCACTGCTACTCCAAGGCTACTTCGGTTTCCAACGGCGTTATTTTTGGGAGCCGCCGCCGGCTGCGGAGGCACTCCCTTTCATTTAACATTCTTAAAAATATGGTTATGTGCGAGCGAGAGAGATGACAAAATGCGAGAGCCCTCTTAAGTTCTTCTCTTAAGTGATTCTAGATAATTTACTGTAATATCGCCCTAGACCATAGTAAATGATTAGTTTCAACGGTAGGTACTTAATATACTTAATATCATATTTTATTAACATTTTCAGTGTATATGACCAAAATATGCTATCATGAGTCTAACTAAACTCTTAGGCCGCGGCCGCACTGGTACGGTGACAGCGACACGACGGCGATTTCGTGAACAAATTTTCGCTTGTCGTTTCTGCAGTGCGGCCACCGACAATATTTATGTTTATTATGAGTTTGAAATCGCCATCGCGTCGCTGTCTCCGTACCAATGCGGTCCTGGCCTTACTCCTTTCTATTAAAATGAACATTTTAATCTTCTATTGGTGACTGGGATCTTGCATTTAGTGTTTGTAAGCTTAAATATTTTATTCATTTTAATGTAACATTATTTATAGAAATATGTGTGTATTTATAAGTGCGTTATAAGTAAGAATTTCGATTTTATTAAACTGCACATAATTATAAGTTGTAAAAATATATACCGAAGAACTGACATAACAATAAGTACATGCAGTCGCTTGTGATAAAATATCTAGACAAAATATCACGGATGAGGCCTTTTGTAGTCGGTGCCTACGAGTAGGTACTTGCCTACCTATCATCCATCAGAATAGTGACCAAACTAGGTACCTAAGAAGTTAATTAAGTCCATATTGACTTATTATTATCCGTCACTTTCTGAGGAGTATACAACGACCATTATTTGATAATGTATCTATTTAAAAAAAACATAAATTAACAAATATACATTTATATTATGATTATTATAAATCAAATTGCTATTGTTATGAATTTTATGAGGGTATCTAATTACATTTTATAAATCATAATTAATAATTATGTAATATGTAGGTAACTACCTATATATTTTTTTACAAAATTTATGGGCGTAATGTCGCAACAACCCCAATAGAGTTCCTATTTGTTTTTAACTATGTAGAAAATAAATTTTAGGTACTTACTTAAAATAAATTTTGTTTTGTTTATATAACCACAGTGCACCAAACATTGATAACGATTTATTTGAAATATTATCAGTTATATGATATTATTTTGTGATTTAACTTTAATCTTAAATTACGCGAATAAACCATTTGTAAGCTCTGTATGTCTGCTCATTTTATTGAAACACCTTTAAACTAATTCCTAATCGTTTTTCTCCCACATCCATAAGAGGGGACGGGGCCTGCGAGGAATTTGAAAAATAGGTATTTGAAGAAACTATTGCCGTCGCGCTGCGCCCGAAAAACCCCCGTAGTGTGTGATAGAGACAGCTGCAGCTCAGACCGATGATATCACAAAAAAATTGACGAGATTGACGTTTCGTATTCCCCCGTTTTCTCCTGGAAAACTGAGCCGATGCAATTATTTTTATTTTATTTTTATTTAAATAAAGAGTATGCTTAGGTTATAAGGTTAGAAGGTAGGTTACAATATAGCAAAGTTTTTAACAAGAAAATGATAGGATTTTCTTTTATGTTAAAAACTTTTCTAAATTGTCTGGTAGTCCTCACTGAGAAAAAAATCCTGACACAAAGCTGCAGTTTTACATTGCGAGCAAATTCTTGCGAAAGTGGCAAAATAATTTTGAGATTATAGCAAAATACCCTTTGCTGCCACAGCAACTTTTTTTTTGTGAAACGCAAATATTGTGAACCCCGCAGTAAAATATTGTGGCGTTATCAATTTTTGGTCCCTTTGATATAATCGCAAAGTGGTATTTTGCGGGGTTCACATGGTTAAAGTTTGTGTAGTTCGCAATGTGCGCTGCACATTGACTTTAGACGTTGTGGCGTTAGCAATTATTGGGCCCTTTGATAAATTCGCAAATTGGTAATTTGCTGGGTTCACTTGGTTAAAGTTTGTGCAGTTCGCAATGTGAGCTGCGCATTGACTTAAGATGTTGTGGCGTTAGCAAATATTGGGCCCTTTGATAAATTCGCAAAGTGTTAATATGCGGGGTTCACATGGTTAAAGTTTGTGTAGTTTGCAATATAAGCCGCACATTGATGTTATAAGTTGTGGCGTTATTAATTTTCAGGTCCGTTGTTAAAATCGCATGTTGGTAATCTGTGGGGTTTACAAAGTTAAAGTTTGTGTAGTTCGCAATTTAAGTTGCACTTTGGTTTTATATGTTGTGGCATATAGCAAATAGCGGGCCCTTTGACAAAATTGCAATGTCCTAATATGAGGGGCTCACAAGGTCAAAGTTTGTGTGATTTGCAATTTAAGCTGTGCATTAATGTTACATGCTGTGGCATTAGCAATTTTCGGGACCTTTGATAAAATCACGATGTGGTAATCTGAGGGGTTCACTTATGGTATGGCTGATTTCTGGTCAAAAGTAATTTTATCCTATTATGTATCTAAATCCATATTTCCATTTATGCTGGTTTTGTTAGCAAACTAACAATAAGAAGAAAGGATTCACAGATTAATGTTTGTGCACGGTTCCGGTGGTTCGACATTGACTTTGACATGTTGTGGCGTTAGCAATTATCGAGCCGTTTGATAAAATCGTAAGTTGGTAATCTGCAATGTGGCTGGGGTTCACATAGTTGAAGTTTGTTTAATTCGCAATTTAAGTTGCACGTTGATTTTATATGTTTTGGCCAATGATTTATATAATCATCACATTATATCGTTAACAATTAATTTTATCAAAGGGTACCTTTGATAAAATCGCAATATCCTATTAAGAGGCGTTCACAAGGTTAAAGTTTGTGTCGTTCGCAATATACCTAAGAAGCACATTAATTTTTATAAAATTGCAAATTTGTACTCTGCGGGGTTAACAATTCTAAGGGCGCTTATATTTGTTAACATCACTAAGTGATAGTTAGCTGAGTTCACAATGTGCATATTCTCTAACAATGTTCAATTTGCTATAAGTAAACACAATTCAAACTTAGCGAGGGAATCCTAACATAGATAAAAATGCAAACCAACTATAGTGAAAATCACAAAGTCTATTCTCGACAATGTTTGAATTTGGTAAAGTTGTTAAAATCGCTCGGAATCTAGTTTAGTCTTCGGTTGGCAGTGGCGGGCAACACTACTACGTATAGTCTGTACTAGAATATATCTCCGCAGCGCGTGCGTTGGGTCGGTACACTTGGTACGCGTTGTAGAAATACGCCATAATTATCTAATTCTAGGAAGTTCTAGCGAACGGCTAGTTAAATACACCGCACGGACACACAGATACATACGTACATAGTCTGTGCAGATACGTGAAAAATAGGTTTTTTGACCAGAGTCGGCACGTCTGCGTCGTTTTTCGTCGTGAAAAAGTATTTTAAAACAGTAAAAAAAGTGCGTGTGGTGAAAAAGAAGTGTTATGACATTAGGTATGTGTAATGAAGTGTTGTGAAATTCTCGACAAATTGACATGTTTTGTGTGATGATTAAACTAGAAAACAAAAATTACGATTTAATATTATTTTTAGTAAGGTTACGGTTTTAGTTTACGTGTGTGTTGTCTTTAAACTGACCAAAGACTAACCGGCTGTAATTATGTGTATTATATTACTTAATGTTTGTGTAAAGTAAATAAATAAAAATTGGTGACATTTTGATAACTGCTTTTTATTATATAGATAAGTCATTCCCGTTTCTAAGACGTTGCACATGATTAATACACCGGGATTCAGATTTTAGCACTCTAGAAGCTCTGTGCATTGCTGGCATGTGCAATGCTAAACAATTCTACTATTGCTAATCTCGTAGTGCCATATTGCAGAAATAGCAATGCTACCATTTATGTTCCCACAGTACAATGTTGCTACTCCAGCAATATTGTACTGCGGGAGCAGCAATGGTAACATTGCTATACCTGCAATATGGTACTGCGGAAATAGCAATGGTATAATGGCGATCATCACAATGTTAGATCACGCCTTTGTTGGAACCACAACGTGAAGGTTGCTAATAAAGCATAGTGTACATAGCTAGAACCACAAGGTTGACAGATAACATTGCGTTAATCGCAACTGCAGGCCAGTTTTTACATCACAACTTTGTTGGAACCACAACTTGAAGGTTGCTAACAAAGCAAAGTGTACATAGCTGGAACCACAATGTTGAAAGATAACATTGCGTTAATCGCAACTGTAAGATTGCAACTATAGCAAACTGTACGTTGCTAAATTATATAAGTTTAACACTGTGATATCTCCACGTTTAAAGTTGCGAAATAGGAGCCAACAGAGTAAGTTTGTGAAATCGAGCGTTTGCGAAATTCGCTATGTGATAATCCACAAAGTACACATTTCCACTTTGTCACATTCGCAATAGTTTTTCGCAATAAAAAAGTTGCTGCGGCAACAAACTTACTCTGTTGGCTCCTATTTCGCAAACTTTTATTGTTAATTTAACAATACTTTTTTCTCAGTGCTCCAATCACGGCGGTAAAATTAGGTCATTTTTTGTAATTTTTGGAGGGTCATATTTTCTTTACTTATAAGTTGCTGAAAAAAAGAAAATGACAGGGACAATCATGTATACAGCAGACCTTAATTTTATGAAAAAAAATACTCTAGACTACTCTAGAGCCATTATTCAGGAAGAAAAAAGGGGAATACCTTTGTATGGAAAATCTCACGCCGTGTTATTATTAAATGACGTACTGAATAATGATCCTTATAATAGGTTGGTCCCTAAAAATAAGATGGCACCTGTTATTCTAATAAAGAAAGGAGATTGGGCACCCAAGTATGGGAGTCTGACTTTCCCCCTAATAGCATTAAGATATACCTACGCCAATGGATAGAGCTCTTCAAGGTGAATATTTGTTATTATTACGAATTATCTCAATTGTTAGTCCGTTCAGAGATTCGGCCCTCTAAATGTGACAACATTATGTAATATCATAATCTTGTAGTTCGTCAAATAATTGGTTGTTATTAATGAAGACCCAATCATCTTTAAATCCTTTAAACGTCCACTTTTTAACACTGGATAGGTACCTAGTTGCATGTTTAAAAAATAAGTAGGTAGATAGTCGTACCTACTATTCTCCTTTAATGCATTTAATGCTCTAGGCAAGAGTGCAATGGATGTGAATGAGACATTCATATTTTAGCTTCGGTAATTTTTTTGTAAAAAAGTATTTTCACTTGAAAGTACAAATTCTGGCTTAAAGCGAATCTGTCCTAAACAGAATATGACCTAAACCGAATCTGTCATAAAGCGAATAATTGGGTACAATTAGGTATGCTTAGGTATAGTCTTCTGCCACCCAAATACGTCCCTACCTATTGAGAAATACGCCTAAGGTAAGACCTACGTACATATACCTGTCCCTAAGATTTCTGTCCTTAAGGCCCCTCTTCTCAGAGAGCGTGATACCTACATAAGTAGCAAGATTTTTCGTTGATTATAGCAACTACGTGTACCTACCTAATTAAACAAATTAGGCAAGGAAGGTTGCCTAGCTAGCAGATTGATAGACCAGGTAAATCAGTCAGTCCCTTGCTAGATCTCTTACCTACCTAAGAGATCTAGTAGACGAGAAAACCCATTGGAATACGTAGATACCTATTTGTGGAAAACTTAGCCCATTATTAGGTAAATCACCAGCTCTGCCCCGCGGTTTCACCCGCCGCCGCCGTTTCATTTAAAAAATATATATATAGGTACCCGCCCGCGCTATTAGGTACCTACAGTAGGCGCGCGATCTGAGTGCAGTTGAGGAATGCGCTAGTGACGACATCACAGCATGGCACTAAACTGCAAGCGGCCGCGACGGGCGGGGGGAGTTGCACCCACCCCCGCTCCTCATACCCCGACTGCACTCAGATCGCGCGTCTACTGTACTTTGTTTCCGCTTAACGTTCAGGCCTTTTCTTTTTGTTCGTCTCCTAAGAGTCGTAGCGTGATGTTAAATACCCAATACTATTTCTCATGAATCTGGCTATCCTATACAAAAGTAATTTTTCGAATCAGACTGCTAGTTCCAAAGATTAGCGCGTTTAAACAAACTATCAACAAATTTCATTTCTTATTATATTACAAAACGTTCTTTAACTTTAGGTTTGATTGTCTGAACCTAAACTCTCACAAACAATAGTTATACCTTAACCAAAACTATCGTTAAACCACTATTAGTAATTACTGTAATTAGGTAGGTATAGGGTGGAGCAAAAAATAAAACAAGTATATCGAAAATTATTATATTTATTATGAACAGTGTCTATTCCCGCTAATATTATCAAGAGAGCTCACTGCTATTTTAAAAATTACGTTATAATTTTATAGACGTCTCCTTCCAAATTCAGCTTAACGAAATATCAGCAATCAACTAAAGAGTTCTATGAACATGCATCGAGTTCGTATCAAATAATAATTACATTACGCGAATGACTTACTTAGTTTTGGAGGCGGTAACCTTATGTATTGACGATACATTGTCAAAAGATTCACATTTGTTTAAATACAATACGCGCAATCTAACTTGACTAATCTGAAGTTCGTGCGAATAGCTTCGCA
This sequence comes from Thalpophila matura, assembly GCA_948465475.1. Classification (NCBI taxonomy): domain Eukaryota; kingdom Metazoa; phylum Arthropoda; class Insecta; order Lepidoptera; family Noctuidae; genus Thalpophila; species Thalpophila matura. Next base: position 13,823,930 of record OX419176.1, on the reverse strand, counting down.
ATGTCTGTTCATGTGTATCCATTTTTAGGGTTCCGTACCTCAAAAGGAAAAACGGAACCCTCATAAGATCACTTTGTTGTCCGTCTGTTGTGTTAAGCGCCATCTATGAGAATATAGCTTGCTACTGCTGCTTGGTACAACTATATTCTCATAGATGGCGCCATTGTACCATCATGATTTTATACGGAGGAAGGTACGGAAGCCTCAGTGCGCGAGTCCGACTCGCACTTGGCCAGTTTTTAACCTTATTTAAACGACTGTACCTATATGCGCGAAATTCTAGAGGGCCTGGTATCAGACCAGTCAAGTTATATTGCGGGTACCTACACGCACAGAATTAATTACGTGAACATTATTAAGGTACAGTTACAATTTTATTTAAACACAGAAACACAATTTCACTTGCTAAATTCCTTTGCATTTGTAAATGACATAGATTTAGTAAATTGAAATTGACTGTATAGGTAATCCGTACCTACCATCATAGTCTACACCTATAATAAAGATCTACTTAATATAATATTTACTATATTTAGGTAATTTATCTTAATAACATTTTTTAATAAGTCATGGCCCAGTGGTAATAAGCGACCTACTCAAGAACAAGGTTACAGACCGTACCTAGCAAGTACCAGTGTGACTTATCAATGTGAAGGAAAAAATTGTTGAGTAAACCTGACCATATAGGTACCTACCCCATTCCATTCGCATTTAACGTGTCGGATTCGGTTTTTAATCGGCTGTCGCCGCCTCTATACAAACTAGTCAAAAAACAATGTCGGATAAATGTGAACAGCTAAAGAAAATGTCCTGCCACTCGAGCAAGTGACGCGCCATTTTGTAGGGCCCGACACCTGACAACATGGGGCTGGCTATCTAATAGATACAGTCGGCACATTCGATTCGGTAGTACCTACTTATTTGTTAAACAACAAAGCCGACATAATATAACCCGAACGTGATACTGGCTAGTTGCACTGTAGTAGGTATATTTCATTTAAAAAATACCTTATTGTTATAGTTAATATGCTCTATTCTAGCAAGATATTTCAGAATTTATTCGACACGATTCTTTTTAAATTAATTTTATAAATTATTTTTTATCTGCATCCAATATCGCCAAAACACTAGTCGCCATATTGTTTAGAGTGCCTGATTGTAAACAGACACGTTTTTCTCAGGCGCAGTCCGAGGGGGAGGGAGATTTTGTTGGGGTCATGATCCCCCAAAATCGTACAAAAATGCGCCAAACACGGTAATTCACGGTGTAGCGCGTCGGCATTAATCGGCATGACCCCCCCACAAAATCTTCGGCTGCGGTATGACCCTCCCAAAATCGTCGGCTGCGACCGCGCCTGGTTTTTCTGAAGGTAGATTTAAACCAAACGAACAAAGAGCTAGAGTAGAACAAGAACATTCTTTCTCGATCTTTTAGTGTAAACGAAAGCTCGTTTTCAGCGTTTACACCAAAATATCAACGAGCAAAACTGAGAACCAAAAACTAGAATAAAATTCTTGCACTATTGTGCAAGAATTTTATTGTTCTATTCAACAACGATAGAATGCTCTACGTCTGTTTATACCAGGGACCGATTAATCGGGTTAAAAGGTTACTAGTTAAATCTCTAACCCATATTTTTGGTTAATCTTAATGCAGGGTAACCGGTTAACACTTTAATACGGATACCCTTTACGGTTAATATTGCTGATTTACCCGAATGAAATAGAAAATTGAAAAAAAAACCGGCCAAGTGCGAGTCGTACTCGCGCACCGAGGGTTCCGTATCAGTTTTGGACATATAAAGTGAAAAAAACCGGACCGCAAAACTAAGTTTGTTTGTGAAAGAATTTTGATGATTTTGAAAAAACTGTACTAGTTAGGAACATCGTTTTATTTTTGGTGCCATATTTGGGTCAATTCCTATCAACTCTAATTATTTCACATTTTTCACTCCGCAAGCATCGGAGATAAGGGGGGGGAATGGTATTTTTTCAGACATTTTTCATCATATGTCGAAAACTGTGAGACATAAAATTAAATAAAAATATATTTTAAAATGTGCAGATGAAGCCCTTTCATATGATATGTCACTTGACCTAGTAACCCCACTTTGAAATTTTGGACCCCCACTCCGGCCCCTATTGCAATGAAAATAAAAATATTTTTTTTATTTTTTCATTTGCAATAAAGTTGGACAAGCATTTTTTATAACTGTTCCAAATTTAAAGTCGATAGCATTAGTAGTTGCTGAAATAAGCAGGTGTGACAGACAGACAGACAAAGTCGCACCATAAGGGTAGCTTTTTGGTACGGAACCCTAAAAAGGAACAAAAATGAACTCTAAGCGTGAACCGGTTATTATTAGGCTGATTAACCCAGAATACGGGTTAACCTTTATGCAAGGTTTTTCACCTAACCCAAAAAAATAACCCGGGTTAACCCCTATACGGGTGACCTTTTCAGTCCCTGGTTTACACTAAAATAAATTTGATAGTGGGGATAGAATGAGCATTCGCTCGACTGATGTAAATCGGACTTCATACGAAAGCCGCGAATGTGGTGACGTCACTCATGTCACACTAACAGACAATATGGCAGTACAGCGTTCTCATGCGTTCATAATTCATAACCATTTTTTAAGTAGGTATAGCTTTTTACGACTTTACAAAATAAATCCACAATTTTAACAACATAAATGCGTCTAAGGAATAGTTTTAAACCCATTTCAAATTCAATGCAACTAGACTATTATTTCGGTAAGAAAGAGATCCATAAAAGCGAATTGCACCCCTTTTTCACGACGAAACAATATACTGGTTTTTACCCGACTGCGCCAGAAGGAACCTATAACATGATCTGAGGTTATAACAGTTCAGTTCAACCAGATTTCAGACATTACAAGTCCTGGAGCCCCCAGGACTGGTACTAACATTTTAAATGGCAACCAAACTATGATTCAGATTATAGTTGATTATACCTAAACAAACTTATACTTCATATTTTAATCTAATAATTTAGTTAAATACAGTAGTGGAAATAAACGTGTACAGGGCAATGCCTATCGCGGACGATCCCTATAACCTTGATATCTTGAACATAGGTCACTTCAAACGTGCTGAGCCAGTTTTCGCCGTCACCATCATTGACATACCTACTGCGTTACAAACACGTGACCTTGCAGATAAACATTACACATTGAGTCTCAGTAAAGCCGTATTGCGAAATAAATACACGATAAATGCACATACTTAAACAACACTCATTTTAAAGACCATTGCATAGTCCCAAACTCAAATCTAAATATCTAGCTCCAAACGACTTGCTTTGTACAATTAAATCCCTTTCTATGCGCAGGGGCAGTCATCCAAGAGCATGCATTGCAGCACCTCTTATCAAATAAAATTAGACAGGCCTTCCATTTCAATTACGAATACAATTTAACACCTAGGTACCTGTTCAAAAACAAGACCTTACAATCTAAAGCAAAAAAAAAATATACGAAAATAATACTTGGTGTAAACGTTGTTTTGATATAGGTACCAAATGAGAAGTATACCTGGTGTTTAACAATAGGCAATAGTTGCAAATGCTGACCACATAATTAAGTCTAATAACTATTTTATACATTTTTTAGGTAAATGTTAACATTTTTTTTTATATTTTAAAACACGATAAGTCATGAGCTAAATATGTAGAGTAACAACGAAATTCGTGCAGGCACTATTCTCACTGTGGTTCTTAGAGACATTGTAATTAAAGAAGCTGTAACGTCTTAAACAAGGCAATTTACCAAGGACATGAGGTTACTCGTTTCTTTGAGAGGAGCCTTCGTTCTAACCGCTAACAGTGCTTTCTATATTATTGCTTATGGTACGAGAACCCGAAATGAAAGTTTCTTCAAACGTTACAACTTCTGTGCAAGTGACAGCTATGCTTACAATGACACAGTGTGTCACAAACAGACTCTAAACTATTAATATTAGTTTCTTATAGATTAAAACAATTCCTGATTTCATCTCTTTAGTAAATTACAGATTACGTTCGATGGGTAAGTTGGACCGAGTTGTGCCAAAACGTTCCAACACACAATTTTTTTTACTGACAAATACTACCGTTCGTCGCACGTCTGTAGTTCAAAAATCAGTTACGCTCTCATTTGTGGGTTGGAACGTTTTGGCACAACTGAGTCCAGTTTATAGCAATTATTTAAACGAAAATTTAACCTAAGTTTGCGACATTATGACATAATATCTAATAAGTATATCAACGAATGCACGCAAATAACCAAAAACATGACTGTGACTGTATTAGTCATTGTAAAACCCAAACACTGACTTATACAAGATAATGTTTTTCTTTGAACTAAAAGGTCTAAGAAAATCTTAGAGTAGGTATTACTATTTTAGCTTATACAATGTATAAGAATTATTTTAGCAAAGGCTTAAAATCCAATAATATTAACAAGGTTCAAGCACCTAAACATGAATAGGTAAGTTACGGATGATTTAACATAATAACGCGTCAATCCTGAAGCCCAATTCTCGTAAAATATAAATGTTCAAAATGTTTCGATTTGGTTCATATATAATCTTAATGCCATTTATGTCACAATAATATTGATGTTCTCATGTGTGTTCTAATGTAGATACTAAATTACAACGTCAAACGGATAACAAAATACCATTTCTGACATTTATGGCATTGAGATTATATCGGAACCAAATCGGAACTCATTTTTTATTACGAGAATTGGGCTTTTTGTCTGATTGATTTGTCTGGGTGATTTTTGTCACCGTGACCGTTTCGTCACTGTCACCAGTCACCACGGCTATGAACTCTGGCGGAGCGCAATTCAATACTACAAGCTGGGTTCAAATCCGTGTTAAAGTACTTAACTTGATGGCAGTGGGTGGCAATTAATAATAGTATTAGTATTAGTGTAATTGGAGTTTTAGACGTTTGCAATCTTTTCTAGAATACTACGGTAGTCCATAATATTGTAAATATTTTTTGAAGAATGATCCAAATACACCTGTCAACAAAATGTCTTTAAAAAAAAACAATAAAGCGTCTCAATAGAATAATGTTTTAGTAAGTTAGTAATAAGTTCTAAGGATATGTAAATAATATCATATTTTAACAGATAATTTTACCTATTTGTAATTTAATAAATACACCCGCCTGCACCCCAAAGTACGTTACGTTCGTTACCTGCATAAAAAATAAAATAAAAAGTCCACACTTTCCACGACAGTGAAATAACACGCAAAACTGCACAGTATTCAATTATCAACATCGAATTCATTTAAAATAATGACTTATTATTCAATAATTTTATTTATAAACTTCCATCCTATCCAAATAAATTAGAATTTACTAAATGGCGCGCTAAACAAATTCTCAAAAATTGAAGTTTATCAAGTTTTCAAGTACCTACTACTGCATAATTTGTTGTTTTCAGTCTATAAAAATAGAAAATAAATTGGACGGACATCTATGTAATTTGAAGTTTCCAGTTTCAATGCACCAAATTATTCAAATATTTAACAACTGAGCACGAAATTTATTGCGTTTTTTAAAGTTACACGTGGAACTTATTCGTATTTGTAAGTAGTATCCATTTATTTTATAGTCTGATCGTCATCGTCTTCTCAGTATTCTATATTTATTGACTCATTATTTATTGAGGTTAACAAATTCAGATAAAATAAAATTGAAGTGAATTGTGTTATAATAATTATTCAAAAAATACTTAGGGTTATATTACAGAACCTCAGTCAAGACTCAAGCGTTACTTGAAACTAGTTTCAACCAATCAAATGGCTTGTACCTAGTTTTAAGTCATGAGTTAGGTTCTCGAGTCTTGATTTAATTTCTATAATACGCCCCTTAGCCACGATTCACGATCACCAGGCAAGAACGATAATTATGTAGCATTATATTAGATTTATATTCGCTGTCTATTGAATTCCTATAACTATCAATAATTAAATGAAAAAATAAAAGCTTACGTAAATTAATAATGCCGATTCTATACTAAAATACCGAGCATGATAATATAATATACATTAAGGTAGAGACTAATAAAAGGAATATCCTAAATTTACAAATGGCACAAGTTTTATTGATCTTAATTTTGGACGCCTGTTTCCTGCGCAGATTATCATGAGAATCATTAAAATCGTCTATATATGTATGTAACTTGTAACATTATAAAGTGCCAGATACTATTGATTTATCACAACATATCCAAGTTCTTATCGAGGCAACATTGAAAGTTTGTGTCTTACTAATACTTACACTTCATAAATTGAAAAAAATATATATATTCACTTTAAATAAGACCCTGCGAGGCCACTTTGTGAGATTCGTCTCTGAATGGGGAATAGCTACTAAATCAACTTATTACTTCACAGTATATGTATACATAAGTAAGTTATGGTGTATGGAAGATCCTTAGGTAATATCAGTTATTGCGTATGAATTACATTAGAATTCAATTAGTATGGAATAATTAGAAAAAAAATGTTACATTACAAGGCCGACGCGAATATGCAGCTACAAACGTTATCCGTTTGGTGATATTTCCTCTATTTAATTATTAATAACGAAGTGATTCGTTATTAATAGTCCCATGCAAGGGCGTAGCCAGGATTTTGTTCAGGGGGGGGCAGGCAAGGAAACCGTACATAGAGGAAAGTTGTACGAGATGATCCCCTTAGGGATCGTAGTTTAAACGATATTCTACTTGACGCGGAATTATCAATTTATGAATTACTAAAAATGCTGTTTTTCTTTCCAAAATTATTTACTTTTCAGTTCGGGAGTTGATAGGGGGGGCCGCTCCCCCCCCCTGCCTATATCAGGCTACGCCCATGGTCGCATGAACCATGTAATCTCCGCTAGCCTTCCATGAACATTATTTAAAAAATACTTAACTAGCTTAACTAAAAATAAAGATCTAATTTAACTTTATAATTATATCGTAAAACTATAATAATAAAGACCTGTCAATTCAATGTTAGCAACAGCGTTCTATTCAAAGCGTGTACATTAATTCTAATATACATGTATATTGCCCGAAAACATAGTATTACTTTACACAGATATAGGTAATATCTTATAACTATTTATATATTAAATATTCTCAAGTAACTGACATTATTGCGTTTCTCACTGGAGGTTAGTTATTTGAAAGTCTATCATATTCTTAAATCTGTCTCTTTACATCTAAAGTTTTAGATTACGGGATTAAAAAGAAGATGTATGATAAGTGATTACACAAAGTACAAAATATTCACAACTTTATAGTCTTTTTATTATGAATCTGAACGGTACAGAGTACTGACCTACATAAAACAATAAAATTTGGAGTCAAAGGAACAAGAGCATTTAATAAAGATATAAGTTTCTATATAGGCATATACAGGGTGGCAGGTTAGACAGTGGAAATATTTAAAGGGGTCATTGTACTCATCATTATCAACTACTTTTACTATGGGACCAACCCTGAAAATGCGAAAAAAAATCAGCTGTTCCATACGTTTTGTTGAGTTATGTGAACATAAATGTATGGAACAGCTGATTTGTTTCTCGCGATTTCGTTTACTGTAAGTGCCATTTACATCTGCTGTTACAAAATAAGAATTCACTCCCTTCAACCCGTCTTTAATTGCGACTTCAGCACTAACTATCCGTAACTGCACTTTTAGAGATTCTATTATTATTTGTAACATAGTAATATCCCTACACCGATTCTACCCGTCGGTGTTTTACTGGCAACTTTGAACTATAGATTAAGTACATCCACAGAATCATTACAAAATCTTAATACATTCTGCTAAGACCGTAACCCCAAAAATACTTGTACACACTTATAGTTATGGCAGTTTAGGTATCTAATTGTATGATATAATTTAAAATTTGCACAACATGATTGTATAATATTGAACATGGATATAACAGGTATCATTCATTTAATATTAAATTACTTGGAAGTACATAAAAAGGCAGCGGAGTATATTAAAAGCTGTCTTCAGACTACGCTATACTATATAACATAGCGCACCATACAAAGCCAATACTATACAGGTTGTCCCACGGCTATGCCACATGGAGGGAAAGTACTTTAAATATTGTAGATAGTAAGTTTTGCTTCATGGAGACTTCACTTTATTTTTAAAATTAAGTAATACTGCAATCAAAGATTTTAAAAAAGTTGCTTGCTACTTCTGGGAATCGAACTGACCAAACGGGGAAAAATGAACATCCTGTATTTTTATGATGCCGATTGAAAGGGTTAATTATAAGCAGTAATTTAACATAGTATCTTAAATTAAAATAACATGGTGAAATTTTACATTTAAGTTTAGGAAAAGAATTGATTAGAATAACTTTTCATGTCGATTTTCATAGATAGCTTTAATTATTTAATAATTAAGTACTTTTATACCATTCCCCCTCTAAAAAGCTTATTTTATTCACTGAAAACAGTGAATAAAAAGCACTTTTACTCACTGTTTTGATGTTTGAAAATGGAACACACCAATGTATTCGACCACAGATTTAAAGAACCTATGCTAGATGCGGCACGTTATTAGATTGTATGAAAACCGAACGAGTCATCTTTTTTATACCTACGATAACTTCACCCCAGCCATTTAGTGATGTGCTCAGAGTAAACAGAATTGTTTCAATCACTAAGCGTCACTGAGCTAACAGACTTTTTTTAGTACGAAGAGTCGAACATGCAGGGCACGCTTGGTCGTGGCTTGCCGTATCCAGTGTAAGTGTAATCTGTGTATTCGACCTATATTGATGTGTTCTAAATTCAATTTGATTGGTCGACATTTTCGACAAGGAGTTTAGCATTAGAATAAAAACTGTTTTGTGTTCTTTGCTGTCCTTAGTAAATTGGCGCTATTTTGAATACTGTAAGTTGTACGAACACAAAGTTTAGTGTTACTTTAATCTTTAATTTTGTGTTTGTTTAGTGTTGTTCTAATCGATTAAAAATGCATTCTAGTGATGAAGATGTGTTAACACCTGAGTTTGTGAAAGAGAGGGCGGCCGATATAGTGGAAAGGTGGAAAGCTTGCTACCCAAAAAATCACGGCTGGTTTACATCAAAGCCAATTTAACTTTACTTTTTCTTCATTATATGTATATTTTCACTTAAATCTTTCTTTTTCTCGTAGTCATGGTATAAAGTATAGTATGCAACTCTTGAATAAAACGGATTTATATCGAGGGCCATGAATCGCTCGCGTCGCTCAGGATTCTAACACTTGAATCACTCGCTACGCTCGTGATTCAATCATCATGAATCACTCCCTACGGTCGTGATTCAATCGTTAGAATCCTTCACTAGCTCTTGATTCATCTATGGCCCTCGCTTTAAATCCGTCCTTTATTCACTAATTGCATAATATACTATTTTGAACTGTTTTCCTTATTAGTCCATGATAAATGCAATGAAATTCCATTTGGATGCATCTTTGCTGTGAGCTAGACAGTAGGCGAATATGAAAAAAGTTAAAATTTAACGGTGTTCCTTCCTTTCCAATGAACCCTTTCGATCGGCATCATAAAAATACAGGATGTTCATTTTTTCACATCTTGTCGGTTCGATTCCCCAGATGAAGCATGCAACTTTATTAAAATCTTTGAATGCAGTATTACTTAATTTCAAAAATAAAGTGAAGTTTCCATGAAGCAAAACTTCCTATCTCAAATATTTAAAGTACTTTCCCTCCATGTGGCATAGCCGTGGGACACCCTACAGGGTGTGGTGTGGTGTACACTGTGCTATACTATACATAGTATAGCACAGTGTGAACGTGTCCATAACAATGTATGGTGCGCGATATTGTTGTGCTATGAGCTATATGCTATAATGCTATATAGTATAGCGTAGTCTGAAGACAGCTTTATGCACAACATAAAAAGATTCTGACGAATTGAGAACCTCCTCCTTTTATTGAAGTCAGTTAAAAAGGGTCGTTCCCGCTCGTTCATACCCTTTCGGTAAAGCCGTGTCTCCTGCGCCCTGTTTTCGTGTTCGACGAACATTGAACAGTGAACAGTGAACGAGAAAGGGGCGTGGTCTACGTGTTTTGACGAATAAAAACACTCAAAACACGTAGACCACGCCCCTTTCTCGTTCACTGTTCACTGTTCAATGTTCGTCGAACACGAAAACAGGGTGCAGGAGACACGGCTTAACACTATTAATGACTGGGAATGTTTTGTCACTCTTCGACAGTGTTGAAGAACGCGACATTTTTTCCCAATCGTTCACCTCTCGTTCCGCGTCTGGTTTAGAAGTCAGGGTTATTGAAAGTGCTTTAATCACGATTTTTGAGGTACCAAATTAATAACGATTTTGTTTAATGTTCAATATTTACATTTGAAATGCATAAAACTTTAACCCCCTTACGCGTCTTTTAACTTAAACCATTGATTAAAATACAACTATCCTTGTCATTTGTATGACATTGAATAGAGATGAAAATTGACTTAAGAGCTGTTTAATTTAATCATCGTCTGTAAGGGGGTAAATGTTTATACGGAATGAGGGGTTAACGATTGGAAAAAAAATGTTGCATTCTTCAACACTGTTAACGAGAGTAATAGAGATTCCCAGTCGCTAATAGTGTTAACGATGGGATATTAACGAGCGGGAACGACCCACATAAAAAAACCGGCCAAGTGCGAGTTGTACTCGCGCACCGAGGGTTCCGTATCATTTTTGGACGTATAAAATGAAAAAATCCGGACGGCATAACTAATTTTGTTTGTGAAGGAATTTTGATGATTTTGAAAAAACTGTACTAGTTAGGAACATCGTTTTATTGTTGGTGCCATATTTGGGTCAATTCCTATCAACTGTAATTATTTCAGATTTTTCGCCCCGTAAACTTCGGAGATAAGGGGGGGGGAATGGTATTTTTTTGGACATTTTTCATCATATGTCGAAAACTGTGAGACATAAAATAAAATGAAAATATATTTTGAAATGTGCAAATCAAGCCCTTTCATATGATATGTCATTTGACCTAGTAACCCAACTTTAAAATTTCGGGCCCCCACTCAGGCCCCTTTTGCAATGAAAATAAAAATATTTTTTGACTTTTTTCATTTGCAATAAAGTTGGGCAAGCATTTTTTATAACTGTTCCAAATTTTAAGTCGATAGCTTTAGTAGTTGCTGAAATAAGCAGGTGTGACAGACAGACAGACAGACGAAGTCGCACCATAAGGGTTCCTTTTTTACCATTTTGGTACGGAACCCTAAAAACACTACATCGAACGTCTTACCCAGTATGTGCGCTGCTATTTAAGGTATTCAAAATAAAGGTATTAAATAGTTCCTTAATATTTCGTTAACGTGAATTATAGCATGTGAATAGGTAGCTTCATAAGTCCTATTGTCGTTGCATATTTTTTATTGTAATGGATGAAAAACAATCACGCTAATACAACCTGTTTATAATTATTGCTGTGTAATTTACTGCCGATAAGAAATCTCAGATTCGCCATTGCTAAGAATACTTACAAAAAAATACTGTGCAAGGGTAAACTAAAGTGTCAACATTTCTCCGCTTTCAATGTGTTCCCAAACTAATATCATTATCATACATGATAACATTGCTTGTCTTACGAGTCGATATAAAAATAAGTCGATATTTTTGTAAAGATTGAACCTAGACTGTGAGATATTACAATCCCTAACCTAAAACTTTAAGACTGAAGACTGTGTTCAGGAATAAAATGCGAAGATACTGTAGTTATTAAGCAAGTTAATACGTCAGCAAGCACGATATTGCTTCAATGTCTTTTAATATTTATAATAATAAAAATAACCTCTAATACAGATCCCTACTTTGTACAACAAGTTTGTGTTAAATAATAGCGAGATACTGTAGTCACAATAATTAAACATATAAATTGTAATTATTACAGTGTTTTAATGTTAAAAATAACTGGCCATTACATTTAATAAAGAAAGATAAAAATAAACGTTCTAATAATATTGATGTTCTATTTAAGATCATACATATCTGAATGAGATTCTATGAACCGTGGCGTAATAATTCTCCCAGAGTCAACGACAGGCGTGAGGAGTTCTTCCGATGGCACTTGAATACGAATTCTATTGTCTGACGGGAGATTGGTAGAGCCGTTACTGTTGTAGAATCCGAGGGAGACGGGTTTGTGGTGTTCCTCGTTGTTATAGGCTTTGTACTTGGAAGGGCTAATGGGGTGGAGGTGCGGGCTCCCGGCCAGAGGGTTGTAGGTGACGTGGATGCGCACCACGTCGTCCGACATGGGCGACACGGACGGCGGGTGCGGCGTCGCGCGCGGCGTCGAGTGAGCTGTAGACGGGGCCCTCTGTATACTCAGCCCGCATATTCCCGAGCTGAAATCGTCGAAATATATAATTTATTAAACGTAACGAATTAATTAGTTTTGTATAGAACAAGGAAACTGATGCATTTCTACAAAGAGAAAAACGTTTTACGAGGTAAATAACTACATAGGTACCATGTGTGGTGCAAACTAAGTGAAAATGAATAGCATAGCTAGCCCAAGAAGTTATTAACAATCAACTTAATGATAATCGATACTGTGTCCGCACAAATTGTATTTGAGATAATATTTAAATCACATAACAGCCTTTCGAAAGTAACAACATACCTAGTCAAATAAAATTATTGTCTTTGTTGCAAAGTTTTGTGTTGTGTGATGTTTGATAGACTTTAGCTTTAAGCTTGGCCCAAAGATGTCAATTAAGCGGGCGCCAAACATGTGTGCAAAGTTCGAACAAAAATTTGCTATCCATTGTCTATTTTATAAGCTCATCAAAGCAATTAAAAGACAATGCCCGTTCTTCTATTGACCGCCGATGCGTATCAAATAATTTAGTATGATAGCAAAAATTGGACAAAAGAGAGAAGCGATAACGTACTTTCAAAGGAAATAAATAAAATCCACATATTCCGTGGGGAAAATCGTCACCATCTTATCACAATATGTAAACATCAACTCACCATCGATCTTTCGCCCAGACTGTGCGTAAACAAATCGAACAGATCACCGACCCTACACTGTTGTAGACAACGATTGTCGAATGTTGAGTCTAGTAGTAAGTACCACAATTATGTACTATAGCATCTCTGTGACAATTATTGATCTATTTAAATCAGTGTTCAAAATAAACGGATGTCATAAACATGAGTCTTGTCATACATGACATGACACTGTATAGCTGCGCGCGCCTATGCGCAAAGAACGAGAAAATCATTGCCATGTAGTGTAATAAATTAGATACTGTTTTATCAGAAATTTCAAAAAAGTTGCTAAGACAACACAAGTAGGTGGCGTATCGTTTTTGTAATTTGCATTTTCACTAAGATTATCTTTTTATTTTAATTTTGTAATCCCTGTTTCCATAAAAATAAAAAATATTAGGAAAAATGTATTTTAATTTTAAATACCTATTGTTTTATCAACATAATAGTCAGAGTTACATTTTATTTTAACAAATACTTCAATGAATACAAAACTCTTTAGGACTTTAAAAAACGCCATTTTAAATCGTAATAGAAATCGATTTACTGCCTTGTTAAATACAAAATATGAATCCCTCAAAATATTAATGATTTTGATTAACTGAACTCACAGAATTTATAAAAATACATTACGATTTATGGATAGTTTATCATGGCCACACTCTTTAATTTAAAGACGAAACGGGATCTGGCATTCTCCTTTCAAAAATCCAACAATGGATGGCCAAGTGCATTTGTAAAACTTTGCACACACTTTAGGTGCACTAAGTACTAATGGTGAACGCAATTCTAGCCCGATTAAAATCGTCTTGATGTATTTAAAAGAAATGGCACGATAAATATGGAGCGCCAAACGACTTGTGAGATGAGTGCATTCTACATCTACAAAACATCTCACCCATCTGACCCAGTGGCGTCGTCGCTGACGTTGGAGTGCGTGTCGAGCGAGTTGTCCATGGCATGCGAGCGGCCGCTCGAGAACACGCTCAGGTCGGCCGTGCTGGTGACGCTGGTGTCAGCCAGCGAGCGGCGCGACCCCAGCGCCGACACCGAGTCGTCGCAGCGGATGCCACCCGCCACGCCGCTGTGCTCTAAATAACAACACATGGATTGTACAATAACATTAATGCTCGTTCGACGATCATTTATGTTGATAATGCAGTCATACCCCCATATTTGCCTAAAACGTTCGTTGGCTTTCCTTCCCGCTACTAACTAAACATAGTCACGTTTATTGCGAACGTAGGTACTGCATAATATGGTGATACGACCTACGTATTGTATAACTTTCGCGGAAATGCGCCAGTTCAGTAATATGACTAAATAAAAAGTTGAATGTACAAATCTTTCATAGCCATTAGCTTCATATGCATAGCGCACAAAACACAAAGCAATATGATCATGCAAGAATATAATTTAATTCTTACCTTATTTAGGGCACACAACGTCTAGCAAAATCAATGTATGTAGTGTAACACAAAACGCACATGCAATATTTTCGAGCTTCAAAATAAAATCTCTGCTCGTAGCTCAATGAACAAAATCAAGAATACATTAAGAATCTTCCTTATTTATTCAATACATACATATTTACATCAAAATAATAAAAAGGAAGGTATATTAACTGTAATTAACGTCTTCGTCTTCTCATTTTTTTATATCTTTTATTATTTATAAGGTAGCTGTGGTTGTGAGGTTCACTTTGACGCATGGGAATCGTGCTCAGGACTGGGGAATCTAGGTGAATGTCCATTGAAGCATGGGAGGTACGAAGTGGAACGCCGATTTGAGAATTATGATCTGAAGAAAAATGTCTGTGTTATTATTGTGTTAACAAGGAACTCCCCGGGGTCAATCTATTTGTCACTGTCGCTGAAGGCTAACTAGAATGTAACATTTTACCTAAAGGGCCAAGGCCATGGTGAAAGCTAATAAAATAATATGTGGTAGCGTGTTGATATGCGGCAGCTAAATCTTACAATTGTATAGAAAAACTATACTGTTCCCTCTGAGGGCGAAAGCGTTGATAGTGTGTAGGTACCAGAAATCTAGAAAAATATCCATAATCGTGGTTTTAATTAAAACTGTGAAAGAATTAAAAAGGGTCACACTTTACCCACATTTACTAGTAAAGTGTTTAACTGACCACCTTATTGAGGATTAATTAGACTTTATTGTCTACTACTCGTAAAAACGTGAAACATTGAATATAGTGACATCATCAGTATAGCGTTGATATTTTTCATTTATCTACTGTAATAATAATAACGTACTGAGAACAAAATCATTTAAAATGTGATAATTTTAAAACAACTAAAAGCGACACTGATAAGATATTAATGGTGTGCTGGTCTACGTAAGGCTCAGTAGGTATGTGATATTTAAATATACGACTAAAACGTACCAAGTCTTTTTATGTGTTTTGATTTTTTTATTTATTTATTGGCGTTCCTCATACCACCACGGGCGGCAAAACTAAAAATAAAACGATATAATTATGTTTTCTCGGGATGTTCAATATGTTGCCCATCTTCGATTACATTTATGATTAAACTTACATCAAAATATCTCGCACTTCGTGGAAAGTTAACACGAAAACATTGACACAGTTGATTATTCCTAAAAAGGATTTGATTGGAAATATTCGGTTCGATAGTTCAATCAATTCATAAAATATATTATTATACAAATTGCCCGTTAAGGGTTAAATAATGCAGCATGTCAAATCGTACCAACTAAAATACGTAGTGGTTTTTAATCAGTTTATTAAATCAATTAAACGTTTTGTTCCCATGGGTTAAAATTCAGGTCATGTTATGGAGGTTTCTTGATCTTAACTTATAGCTAAAGATAATTAAATAAGTTTTACTACTGTACCCAATGATCAATTAAAAACATCGGATGATAGGGGTGGGTTTATGCAAGAACTTAAATATAGGTGAAACAATAGTCGACACAAACACTATTGAGCAGAGATTCATTTGAAAGCAGACGTTATTAACGAGATAGAAGTTTTGAAAAACAGTCATTTAAGGCACATCAAAATGTTGCATTAAGTGCGTTTTGGGCAGTAACACAAGCCCAGCGTTGTTGTGTTATGGTAGAAATATATGTTAATAAGTTTGTAAGTAGTATTAAACAGTATACATAGTGGGCGTAGCGTTATCTTATGAGAAATACCACAAACAATGCGGGAAGCCGGGATCGGTCTTAAGATCTGAGGAGATAGTAGCCTAATCACATTTAAGTATTTTATTATTACATCACTTACATAAAGTATTATTAAAATTTAGGGACTCAGTCCAAAAGTTCGTCAACTCCTTTTGGCTCCTCAAATCTTAAGAAATGCCATGTTAAATGCATGTCGTTTTAATCGTGTTAATCATGACATAAACCCACCTCCATACCACCAATTAACATGCTAGTGCACAAGTTCCAATTACATACTCTATGTCTAAATCTAAAACAAAATATGACTACAGTCCGGTCGCTGAGAGAATGCGTTCCTGACACTTGATTAATTTAGCACTAAACTATTTTAGTTTATTGTAGATTGATGTAATAATAAGAATTTTAGTTAAATTAGTACCTATACCTATACCTATATAAAGATGAAAATATTTTTAATCATACAATATTATCCACTTCAAAGTCTCGCCGCCCGTACAATCGCGAGCTGTCAGGAACGCATTCTCTGAGCGGCCGGACTGCAATGGCCAAAATGCTATTATTTTGGATATTGAAGTGAAGTACATAAAAAAATGCAAGCCAGTGCAGTGTGAAACTCGTCTATATTATATGTTATGTATAACATTTAGTAATAGAATCTAGGCAATAGGTAGACGTCGTACACTTCACTAAACTAGCGGCGAGTTCCACACCTAGTACAACAGCAATAGATGCAAAAAGAATAGGTACATACGACAGGACGTTATACTACTACAAAATAAAATAAAAAAAATATTTTCAATGTAATATAAACATTGGTGTTTAATCAAATATCACACAATGGCAATCTTTGTATTATTACTAATAACTCGGAATTTAGAATATTGTTAATATTTACTACGACCTGTGGAGAGGTAAAAATGGAACTATGAAATTTAATGAAGCATAAAATATGATGCAAACCTGATACTATACAGGGATATAGCCGAACTAATTGAGCAAACATAAAGTACCAACGTTAAGAGGAAATGCGGGCGGAGTTTAATCCATTCAAACATTCCTCTATTATCCCTGAATAATGGCACCAAAGCAAATAATATACTTTTTGTGTACCAAACAACCTATATCTACTTCTGTCATGTTCCTATGTTTTAATAAGAACTAGGAGCCTTCTAAAATTACTAAAATTCCTTAGTTATACCGCCCTTATCAGACATGCAGCAAACAAAAACGAATATAAAAAAAAGAAAAACATACAGACATAGCCAAAGTCCATGTTATATTTCTTGAAAAAAATACTAAATCGGTTCAGTTTTGGAGAAGAAACAGGGGAATACGAAATTATGGTTTCGTCCAATTTACATAGGGATGAGCTCGTCGTCTCTCTCGCGCTCCGCGCGGTCATTCGGGCACAGCGACATAGCAATAGACTTGTGTTAAAATTAAAACCTGAATAGACCACGTTTCCTCTTAGCACTTGGCGTAATATCTCTTGCCTTCACAATTACATAATTATCGCATTCTGTCAAGAAGGGCGATGGACAAAAGAAACCCGGCCAAGTGCAAGTCGGACTAGCGTACCGAGGGTTTCGCACCATCCATGGACGTTAAGAAGCTTTTGTAGTTGTAAAACATGTTCTCCCATACACAGGGTTAGGCAGTATTTGAATTACTTGTAATTAAAATACAAATACGTATTTGGTATTCGTATTTCAATTACTTCCATAAAATGTAATTTGTAATTCGTATTTCAAATACCTGACGTGGAGGTATTTTGTAATTAGTATTTTAATTACTTGAGGCTTCAAAATACATTTTATTCACTCTCCAACAAGAGGCTGCTTGTCTGACAGTACCTACCTACATTTAAAATCTGGTGTTCATGAAAGGAAACTCTGGTTTTCTTGTTTTCCTCTACTTTTCAGCCCGTGCTGGTCTCGATTACTTATTTTGTATTTCAATTAAAAATAGCTAAAATACTGTATTTTGTATTTTATATTTCAAATACCTTACTTAAAGATATTTTGTATTTCGTATTTTAATTACTTGCGATACAGTATTTTGTAATTTGTATTTCAATTAAAACAAAGCATGTATGTATGTATGTATTTTGCCCAACGTTGCCCATACATTCCAACTGCAAATGAAGTTTCTGTGCACAATATTGAGAGATTTACCATGTTATTTTAAGACCATAGACTTATAGGTTTTCCTACATACTACAACTTTTTTTCAAATATAAAAAAAAAATTAAGATCCCCACATGTGAGGATCTTAATTTTTTTTTATATTGCATTTAATGTCACACAGTAGTTTGTAAAACATTTTTATTTTCTACTGGCTGTTCCCCCCGTTGCTCGGCTCCTAAGACTCGTAGCATGATGTTATATAGCCAGTGGCGTAGCTACCGGAGGGCTAGACGGGGCAGTGCCCCGGGGCCCCCAAGCTCAGGGGGGCCCTCGGACTTACAAACTATAAATTGAACTAGTGAAATTTTCTCCCACGTTCGGAATATAAATAAACCAGATCCCAGGAAGGCGACTTTAATAACGGCAAAAATTCAAAATTGTTCATCAAAAATTCAAAATAAGTTACAACCGTTCGTACGTTCGTACAGATAATCTATTTCACGAAGTCCGTTTAACTTTCGTTGTGTGTGTAATGTGTACCGAGATCGTGACTGAGCGCCTGCCGCGCTTACGCACACTAAAGCATTGTATATATGCACGCCTACAACATTCATAACCCAACGGACTTCGTGAAATAGATTATCTGTACCTCTGGTTTTTAATTTTATTATGGAGTTGACTGTATTACTACGAATCTGGAGTACGACGAATCTGGATTTCGACAAATCTGGGGTAGGTACGTCGAATTCGGAACACGACGAATACGGAACAAACGATTTTAAAGGGTTTAGTTGAGGCCCTATTTTATTTTTTGCCCCAGGTCTTTTGGTTACCGAGCTACGCCACTGTATAGCCTATACTCATGCCTCATGAATCTGGCTATCATATATCTACAAAAATATTTTTTTTAATCCGACTGGTAGTTCCACAGATTAGTGCATTCAAACAAACTTCAGCTTTATAATATTAGTTTAGATTTTGCTCCTCAAAAGTGACCCCATACTCAAAATTCATTTATTTACGTTACACGTGGTTACACGTCCGTGTTTGGGTCACAGAAATTCATATTATTATGGGTAGGTACTTAATTGGTCCAGTACATTCGGAGCAAACAGACAGACAGACAGATACACGAGTGAGGGTAGATAAGGATTCCGTATTATTCATTCAGACGTACGGAACCCTAAAAGCAACCAAAATATATCTGATCTGAACTGTTTCAAGGAAGTGTGAACTAAACCGAATGTTGGTTATCCCTTTTATTTCCGCAAAGATAAGGGAACGACTTTTGGAACTTCTAGTTAACTAAATATATACTTAAATAGAAATATTTATGTTATTTTTAAGAACAATTCAGCGATATCCCACATGAAGAGGGGTGCGAATTTTTTTGTCCCTCAGTTTCATGTATGCCCCCCCCCCCCCCCCCCCAAATAATTTATGGCGGTTCACAGAAGACATCTATTTAATGTCAATGAATAGAGTTGGCAATTGGCATACGAGATATAAATTAAGTTAAATAAACCATAATCATCGTTTATTAGTAAGGGGGTTAAAGTGTAATATCGTTTGTCCATTGCCCTTAAAACTCTTCATACTGTCAAAATCAAACTTATCTAAACTTTCATTCCATAAAATAAATAAATTAATAATCTAAAAATATCTACGTACTAATAATGAAAGCGAATCGCGACACAAAGGACACTGGCAGACGCCCATAGAACGCTGGGCTTCAGATTGTGTATGTCGGTAGTACCGACATACACAATCGACATACACACTCGATCACACCAAACTAATTTCATATCTGTACCGACTCGGTACAGATATGAAATTAGTTTGGTGTGATCGAGTATTTCAAGAGTATTTAAATTCATTTTTAATTTAATTGGGTTAAAGAGAAATCTTCGTATTTGTGACAGTGAGGTTAAGTATGGTGTGAATGATCCAATGAAGTACAGCCCGACTAATAAATTCTCAATTCAAAGGTTTTAGGTGCTGTCGACATGATATTCTGTGGAAGCCCGCGCCAACCAGCATGCACCCGTTTTTGTTTTATTGGTTTTTTCAAAATGTCAACGGCATAATCATTTTATTTCTTATTTATTTCGATTTTTGATTCCAATTCTTAATCTCTAAGATAAATTTATTAGGCTAAGAACAATAAAAATATATTTTTATTTTTGGTTAAGCTTTTATTACTGTAACCATATCAAGCCCAAAACTGCCAACGTCCTTTTAATTTCTACCAATTTTACTTTCGACCTTTTAAATGAACCATGACTAATATAATATTGTTTAATTATAATACTTTATTATACCATTAGATTTATTTAAAAAAAAATTGTGGCGCAGTTAAAAAATATTGTAAAATTTTCCGTTGCCTGCTTTTAACCAACAAACTATAATATAACTCCTGCGTGGAGAACATGGTTGTAATAATTGTTTAATTAATTATTTATTAAGTACCTACCAACCACTAACATATCAGTTAGTTAACATCAACTAACTCGCATAATTATTATATAGAGCACATTTTAATTAATTTGTACTTATTAGGTTAAATACTACATCATGATTTACCGAGAAATCTACGAGTAGTAAGTCCAACCTAAAGCTATGTCAAATATACACTACATTTAAAACGATTATTCCCGATGTCCACCACTTGTCTGGCCACCACTGGGGGACAGCGAGACAACTTTGAAACATTATTCTCGTTGTCCACCACTGGGGGACAGCGTCACAACTTTTGCCTCCGCAGCCGGCGGCGGCTCCCAAAAATAACGCCGTTGGGAACCGGCGTAGCCTTGGAGTAGCAGGACGAAAATAATTGCAAACTACCGTAGCAGCAGATTAATGTTGCCGTGTTTTAAGTTGAATTATTTACCTTACAGTCAGTTGCAGAAAAGGGCATTAAATTTTAAAGGAGTCTTTAACCTTAACATTTCTGTTAAGTTGTTGCAGAAAAGAAAGTTAGCTACCTCTTTAACTGGTTATTAATAATTAACTATTCAAACGTCAAAAAGTTACATTAGACACAATTTACGTTGCATAAAACGTAGTTAAGGCATAACAGAATTTTAGTTTATCTTAACGAATGTCAAAATTTAATAGGTCACCAAGCATCTATTAAACATACAGTTATTTTTGTTTTTGCAATAACTTGTGCTACTATTCCTACTAATATTATAAAAATGCGAAAGTTTGTGTGTTAGGTTTGTTACTTCTTCACGCTGAAACGGCTGAACGGACTTGGATGAAACTTTACATATTTTTTATTTGAAAATAGGCTTGAGTTTGACCGCTATCTCGCCTGATGATGCGGTCTATCATTGAGCACGCTTGCCTAGAAGAAACCGATTCACTCGCGAATTGAACACACCCAGATTGTAACTGTCGAGGAACACCCACTCGGGCAGCGCATTCTACTGTTTGGCGGTTTTCACAATGAAAGAGGAGTCAAAGCGCCTAGATATATAAATATGCCAGACAAGGGTGAATTAAGAACAGCAGCACAAAATTTTTATGAAATTGCTGGTTTTCCATGTGTAGCTGGTGCCTTGGATTGCACACATGTTAAAATTATATCAAGAGGAGGTATGCTCTCAGAGCTATTACATCTACAAAAGTGCCCCTTTCTACATCTATATAGGTATAGACCTATATAGATGTAGAAAGGGGCACTTTTCAATAAATGTACAGGTGGTGCGTGATGCCCAACTTAAAATAAGGGATATTATTGCTCGTTCGCCAGGGTCAGTAGTTCAGTAGGTACATGATTGCACGATTTTCAACAATTCACACTTATGTGCTTTTGAGATGGGTTGATATAATGATTATCATTTATTAGGCGATAGTGGGTATTTCTGCAAGAAATATTTACTTACGCCTCTTCTACAACCTCGAACACCTTCTGAAGACGCATACAATAGAAGCCACATTTTAACTCGAAATACAGTCGAAAGATGTTTCGGGGTGTGGAAAAAGTGAAGCCCTTGCTTAGAGAAGGGGATGACATTGACAAAAACCATACGTACAGCAGTGACCTGACCACAATCACTTTTAGAATGGTTGATTAACCATTCTAAAAGTGATTGTGGTCACTGCTGTACTACACAATATGTGCATTGAACTGGATGAGGTAGAACCTCCGAATGATATCGACTTGGAAGATGAGGAAGTTCTTCCACTTCTGCATGATGGATCACAACATGATTCTTTCGTAAGAACAATTGTTAATGCAGTATTTTCTTAGTTGCTTCTAAGAAAATACTGCATAAACAATTGCAGTTAATAATAAAGTGTGAATTTACTTATTATTACTTAATAAATATTATATTATAATAGGGTAAATTCATGTGATTCAAATATACATCAAGTATTTTTATTTGTAATCTTTATTACTATAGAATTACACCTTTATCTTTATTTTTCTAATTTAAAGCGTTATAATATTAAAATTCAATCAATATCAATCAAAACAATCATTTTCAACAAAACGCAACGCTATTGGTTGTTTGGGCAAGGGTTCAGTCTGCTCCTTTATAATGCTCAAAATTTTGGCATCATCATCTGTTGTTTGTGGCTGGTAGGATCCTCCTCCTGTTTTATGGA
The DNA here is from genome assembly GCA_948465475.1 of Thalpophila matura. Classification (NCBI taxonomy): domain Eukaryota; kingdom Metazoa; phylum Arthropoda; class Insecta; order Lepidoptera; family Noctuidae; genus Thalpophila; species Thalpophila matura. Next base: position 13,800,943 of record OX419176.1, on the reverse strand, counting down.
TTTGAATCTGAAATAATTATATGCAACTAAATTGTACCACTTTAATCAAAACTCTCCTGCACAGAAGTGGCACTAGAAAAGAAAGCTTGCCCAAAGTCACACAGATAATAAAAAAAAATCTTATAATTTTACATTATAGGTAGAGCTATTATTTTTATTTTATTCGGGAGATGTATCATTAGTGTTGTATTGTATACATATATAAAAAGAGTTTGTGAAGGAAGACAGGGTTAGACTAAAAGGGTTTGTGGGAGAAAACTTCTGCTCTGGCATTCTATATTCAATACCAGTTGTTGTCTCTTGTTCACTCAATTATTTATTATAATTTTTATGCATCTTGCAACGACCCCAAGTCCAGTGTTGCACTGCAAGAGGGCGTCCTGGCGGCGTTACAATGAGCCTTTGCTAGGCACATACCATCTCAGGCATCATACAAAGTAACAAATTAGGTACCAAAATACTCACTCGGATACAAGGTCAGCTAATAGCGCCTTTTCTTACGACGCGACGTGTAATTAGCACCACGTGCTCGTCGCTTCTTTTTATTTGATTCCTCCATTGGCTCCATTATACGGAATTACACATGTAATAAAAATTTCTTGTGATATTTTAATAAAATTAAAATGTCAGTTTGATTTGACAATTTTGCAGTGTTGCCAGGTCTATTTTTCAATTTACCCTAAACTCCGTTAACTTTTACCCGAGATTTGCAGTGACATTGGAAAAATACACTAAGGGCCGATTTTACCAACGTGTGGAGAAATCGGCCCTAAATATTAATGTTTTAAAATGAAATAAAGACATTTGCATTGCACGGTTTGATGTTCACCATTAGGCAAACGGCATGCTCATATTGTTACTCAAATAATAAAGAAATCTATCAGTTATTGAACCTACTCAGTCTTCTACCTCTTCAAAAACGGCTGAACCTTTTCTTATTAAAGTCCGTGCCACCAATAAAGTCCTACGGAAAAATAGTGGTAGGTACTAAGCTTGTAAGTTCCGCTTTTACCTTTTGTTTGTTAGTTTTCAGCGATATCAGTGCCGTGTATAATAGACTTCTGGGGTGGCGCGGACTGTAATGCGTTTTTATTTATTTTACAGCAGAAAATTTCTTACGTAGTGTTATGACAAAATACCCTAAATAATTTAATACCCTAAAAAATTCCCTACGAGTTCAGTCAGTTTTACCCTAAATCTAGGGAAAAATACCCTAAGGTGGCATCACTGCAATTTTGACAGTTTGACGTTTGAGGTTTGACGATTTGATTTTTTTAAATTGCGTAGGTACGCGTTTAGTTCGCCTGCGTTTCGTCCATAATAAATGTAAAAGCACAGACAACAAAACGCAATCATTCACTCTTTGTTCATTCGATGTTTATTTTATGATGACAACATTTTTAATTTCAATTTTAGTTAACGAACCAATATTAAAAGCTAAAATGCTTTTCTGCAACCTCAATTAAAATAATCATATAATTAGCTCTAATAACGCTTTAAGCAAACGGGAGATAACTGAAAGCTTTCTGCAACCGAGCGTTAGACTTTTAAATAACAGTGTCAATGTAAAACAAAATACTACTATTTTGGACTTACAATGGGGAGGGAGGTGGTCGACGGAGCCCCGCTACGCGGGGCTCCTATTTCTGTCTGCAAGGTTAAAAGTAACCTAACACGAAGCGGTTGACGGGGGCTTCGTTCGCTCGCTTCGCTCGCTCACTGAAGCCCCCGTCAACCCCTTCGAACCTAAATTGTCCGTGTCGGGGTGTCCAAGTTCCCGAGCTCGCTTCGCTCGCTCTTGGACCCTAAGACGCTGTCCCCCAGTGGTGGACAACGAGAATAGTTTTAAAGTTGTCTCGCTGTCCCCCAGTGGTGGCCAGACAAAGTGGTGGACATCGGGAATAATCACATTTAAAAGCGTTTCGCCCGTACCTATCCAAGACAACATACTGGGCAACTATAAAAGGACACACCAGTGAAATGGTCTCGAGCAGAACTGTAATCGTGTAACTAAACTACGATTTGTGACTTAGGAGATACGGAACCCACATTGTTGGCGATTTTGAGCCATTCTCACAGTAATGCCACTGCAGTTTAGACCTACTAAACTTCACGGCCTCAACAACATACATTTATTACTACAACTATACCTAAGTATTTCTCCATAATTTGATTCCGGGCAGTCATGGATCACGACTCTTCACGATTGTGCAAAATCAGTCAAGAACATGCATCGATGATTACCATTAATACAACGTGAATATCATGCAAATGTGATTGATTTATGTGAGGCATCCAATAGCATGCCGAAAAAAAATACAGCTACAGAAAAGTAGCTCTGAACAATCTGGTCCATCTCGACGAAAATTCTGAATGATAAAAGCGAATGAAGTAACGAATATAAATAAACGTGCTCAAATGCGATTATACATTTTGCTGTTGACACATGATGAGTTTAGGGTACAGTACTGAGATTGAAATTAATCGTTTTATTTCAAGATAAAAATCGAATATTAAGTATTCATGCAAGTGCTTCAACAAAGTGTGCCAATGCAAATGAGCAAGTTTTATAAATGCGTGAAGTGGTCGGAGCCAAGGCTCTCGTCTGAGGTGGTACGAGAAGTGGGTAGAGATGCTTCCAAATTACCTGACACTGTGTCACTCTGTGAGACCCGAAGCTCCTGCAATTCTATTGCAGCCTTTTCGCGTCTGCAACAATATAATTGCTGTTAAGAACATTGAACTCTGAAAGACTAACGTGACTCAAAAACGTAGTACTAATTTTATGTTACCACAATTCATGTACCGAAATTTGTATGCTTTCTAAAGCTGTATGTCTTACTAAAAAACCGGCCAAGTGCAAGTGGCACCCGCGCACCGAGGGTTCCGTACCGTTTTTGAACGTATAAAAGTACAAAAAAAAAACGGACCGCATAACTAAGTTTGTTTGTGAAGGCATTTTGATGATTTGTCAAAAAAACTGTTCTAGTTACGAACATCGTTTTATTTTTGGTGCAATATTTATGTAAATTTCTATCAACTCCAAATTTTTTCAGATTTTTCGCTATGCAAACTTCGGAGATAAGGGAGCGAATGGTATTTTTTTAGACATTCCACCGACATAGACATAATTTTATTTTCATTGCGAATGGCGGGTTCGGCGCCATTCGCAATGAAAATAAAATTAATAATTTAACTTTTTTCATTTGCAATAAAGCTGAGCAAGCACTCTTTATAACTGTTCCAAATTTCAAGTTGCTAGAATTAGTAGTTGCTGAAATAATCAGCTGTGACAGACGGACAGATGGATCGACAGACAGACGAAGTCGCACCATAAATTTATTGAAATGGTTATTTTTAGGGCTCCGTACCAAAATGGTAAAAAAGGAACCCCTTTTTTACGATTTTGGTACGGAGCCCTAAAAATGACCATTTCAATAAATTTACCACTTTATTACTGTGCTATTTCATTTTCCAATATGATAATTAAAGTAGGAATTCAACTCATAGCCCATACTGGAAACCATGCTGAATTAATTGTGAATCGACAGTTGCAAGCTAACCTGTATGGCCTAAAGCAGGGATGGAATCTTTATACAATTGTGTGATATAGTTACTTGAAAAAAAAATATGGCTATACGGTGCCATATCTTAGAAAAGGAAAAAAAATACATTAAAATCCATAATTAAAGACAGTTTTAACACAAATTGATACCTAATGATATAATTATGCACTGTAAATCTGTTTTATTGTAAAGATACTTAATAAAAGTCCTAATGTGACTTTTGTTGTTACTGTGCCGATTTTCGCCATCTCTGGCTTAAATACCTTAGTATAAGCACGGTATAATGTTACTTTTTAAGCCTTACCTCAATATCACAGTTGCTCTAGCCTGCTTTTCAGTCTCAGAAAATTTTTCTGCCCGCTGTCCAATCTTTGATTTTTTGTCGGGCTCCACAAACAATCCAAGCTGTCGCTTTGGTAGTTCGTTGGGTGGCGGCGGGCCAGGGTAATCGAGCTTGGCTCGTTTCAATTCTTCCATTGATCGCTCCAATTGATAAATTACTATATCATCCTCAAACCCAAAGTCTTTATGTAGCTTAACCTAAAAAATTAATATCTAATTCACTTACAACATACAATCTTGTATTAATATCCAAACCGGATATTAATACAAGATTGTATATGCTTTGCTATGGTTTACACAGAAAATCAGCAGACCTGAATATAATTTACAATAAGATCCATATCATTTAACTTCATGATGGCTTTCTTGTGTAGCTTGAGTATTGTATAAGCCATTGCAGTGACCACTCTTTCTCCATCTAACAGATATATATCCCAAACCCTGAGGCAAAGGCTAAATGGCACTCTTTCCACAAAGCAAACAAAGAACCATTTGAGGGAATACAATATAGCATCTAAACCGAACTTGTCAAAATGGTGTTTCAATTTTGGCATAAATTTTGTGAGTATTTTGTCATGGTGCTCAAGGAACCTTGTTAGCTTCGGAAATCCTTCTATGTATAATCCATGCATAGCATACTTCTTATCCGACAGTAGTACAGCCAAGGCCCAGAACGCATCTTCTTCATCCATGTACATGAGCAGAACTCCGGCCAGCCCAGACATACCTTGACAGTAACCAACTTCAGAGTTATACATGCTATAAGCACATAGGACATTGAATAATGAGCATTGTTTTTCTGAATATCTTTCTCTATAAAACTGGTGTTCACGAAACTGTCTGTTCACATCTGAATCTATTTGCCTTACATCTGTAGACCACAGTTTAGCTAGTTTCAACATTTCATGAAATTTTCCAGGATTGGCTGATTTAATTCTGTTAACATCCATCAACTTGCACCAAACTTTTATTCGAAGTGAATTTGGAATGCCTTTGTATATTCGCCTGTGGAGTTTTTCTTTGGTGGTTGGTGAGTCCCAATTAGTAAGCATTTTGACCCATTTTTTCTCCCTCTCCACTTCAATATTGACTTTATGGGGCCCTGTTTTCTGAGGCAAGCGCTCATCATGTATGAATCCATATCTGAAAGTATGATCATATTTATACATTTTAAATAGAAAATTAACACACAATTTTCTATAACCGATATAAATAAAATAACTTTAGATAAAGATGCTTTAATATAAGTAGTAAACTTAAGCCAAACGTACAGCATACAGCAATTAGAAAGAAAAATATGTCGCCATGCAATAATTTAACTAAACTAAATATACAGCGCTGAAGTTGCTAAGCAATAAAAATTTATATGCAATAGTTTGTATTGCTTCAGTTCCAGCAGTTTCAGACATAGAGCAGGAGGAGCCCTAAATGCTGGTGAAGATTTTATCAGTTCTGAATGTAGGCCTTCACTACGTAATCTGGGCTAGCTCCTAGCTAATTTGTAATACTCAATACTTTAAACATATCATAATGTTTTGACAGGTGCTATGCTTAAGTCTATTTGGAACATTATGGACCCTGGAGAGCACAGTAATTGCTTAACACTAAGCATGTAAATGTGAACCACCAAACCTTTTGATCTGTAATAAGGCTTTTTACAGAGATATTTCTTTATTTTTTAATAACAATTGATATTCTTTACAGTACAGCTAATTCCAAAACTCTGTTAAGAGTTCATATTCAAAAAGTATTTACATAACAAAGTGTACTTTATAGACAATATTAAGTATCCATTAAAGTATTAAATCACTCAAAACTTTAAAATGTAAATAATAAAAATACTTGCAAAGGAGACTGGCAGACGCCCATAGAATGCTTGTGTAAGTCGTTACAGATATGAAATTCGTTTGGTGTGATTGAGTATTTCAAGAGTATTTAAATTCATTTTTTTTTTGTTTTTGTACATAATTGGGTTAAAGAGAAATCTTCGAATTTGTGACCGTGAGGTTAAGTATGGTGTGAATGATCCAATGAAGTGCAGCCGTATAGTATAGTAGTCTATGAGCCCGACTAATGAGTTCTCAATTCAACGGTTTTAGTTGCTGTCGACATGATATTCTGTGGAGCCACGCGCCAGGGCGCATGCGCCTTACGCTGCTGGGTTTAGTCGCCAACGTTGTTTGTTTTTGTTTTATTGGTTTTTTCAAAATGTCAACAGCATTAATCATTTTATTTCTTATTTATTTCTTAACAATTAAAATATATTTTTATTTTTGGTTAAGCTTTTAGTACTGTAACAGATCAAGTCCAAAACTGCCAATGTTCTTTTCAGACCTTTGCTTTCTTTTCTGGAATTACCTATGTATTTTGTAAAATTTATGTGAAATTCGCTAAAATATGGCAGCAGTTGTAGCATAGCCTAATAATAAAAAAAACCAGACAAGTGCGAGTAGGCCTCGCGCCCTGAGGGTTCCGTACAAACTTAATTATGTATGTAGATATATAAAATAAAATATTCCACTAGAAATATGCAATAGCGCCATCTATGAGCAATATCCCATTATTACATACGTCTTCTAGTGGCGCCACTTATTAACAGATGCCTCGGACTTGCCACGGACAGCCAGCCGACGAAGTGATCCTTTAAGGGTTCCGTTTTTTCTTTTCAGATAGAGATACGGAACCCTAAAAACCGGGCAAGTGCGCGTGGGACTCGCGCCTTGAGGGTTCCGTACAAACTTAAATATGTATGTGGATAGTTGATAAAAAAAAAGAACGGGCATTGCAACGTTCGCGTGAAAATTACAAATCTATCCCACGGGAATCGTACATTTTTCCAGGATAAAAAGTAACCTATTATGCTATTCCAGACTATAATCTACCTCTGTGCCAAATTTCATCCAAATCCGTTTAGCCGTTCTGGCTTGATTGAGTAACAAACATCCATCCAAACTTTCGCGTTTATATTAGTACTAGCTTCCACCCGCGGCTTCGCCCGCGTTTTTGGGATAAAAAGTAGCCTATGTGTTATTCTGATGTATAAGCTATAATACTGTTAAGTTTCATGAAAATCCGTTCAGTATTTTTTGCATGAAAGAGTAACAAACATCCATACATTCATCCATACATCTATACATCCTCACAAACTTTCACGTTTATAATATTAGTAGGATAAATGTAAGATGAATTGTCTGTCTACATTTGTCTTGAAACTTTCTACAGTTGTTTTGGGGACGCCAGGGAAGGTTTATGATAAAAAGAAAAATACGGAACCCTAAAAAAACAGGCATTGCAACGCAAGCAGAGCACAGCAGCTAGTCTTATTATAAAAATGAATTTCCGTACGTTAGTCTCGCAAAAACTCGAAAATAGCTCGACCGATTGACTTGAAACTTTGTAGGTACAGCTGTTGTGGGGTACACCAAGGAAGGTTTATTGAAAAAGAAAAGGGCATTGAACAGGCACAGCTAGTTATTTAAATTTATAATTATAAAATACAGGTATTTGAATTTATAATTCCAAACTACCGGGCCATGTATAAAGCACTACAAAATCTTGATTAGGTAATCTGTAATGTGATACAAATATGATCAACCTAATGCTACCCGTTGGCCCCGTTGCGCACATAATCAGTCTTATAAAATCTAACTCAGTGCATCACACTGCTAAATCAGATTTACAAAGCCAAGCAATCCATGTTTTATCATGAATTAAATTATATGATGCCAGAACTGTAACAATTTCATTATTAAACACTAGCTTCCGCCCGCGGCTTCGCCCGCGTTTTAGGGATAAAAAGTAGCCTATGAGTTATTCTGATGTTTAAGCTATATTACTGTAAAGTTTCATCAAATCCGTTCAGTAGTTTTTGCGTGAAAGAGTAACAAACATCCATACATCCATCCCAACAACCTTTCGCATTTATAATATTAATAAGATTTACTTGAAAGCCATTACAAGCCTATTACATAAGTAAACAATTATAAGTCTTGTATCATAAATATACACAATGGGTCAGAGTATAGAGATAGAAAGGGTGTCCATGGGGATTTAGATCTTCTCTTTTTTTCAGGAAACTGTTATTACCTACTTAATTTATGGCTCAAAATAAAAGGTTTTTTTACGAAATAATAGGTTTGCGTTTGACCGCCATCTCGCTTAATATTAAGCGATTATGCAGTCTACGATGTTGTCAAATACTATTTAATTAAAAAACACATGCTTTTTTCAGGAAACCATTATTTTCATATTCTACAGTCCAAAATAAACGTCTTTTGCTTGTGTAGTTTTTTTCCCTACTGACTGTTTCTTGCATTCACCAGCCGCTGCTGCAGTACCACTTGCTACATCCGCTAGGCTTGTGTGTTTTGAGATCACCATATTAACTTAACCTAACCAGTCTCTCAACTTTATACTTTGGCCCTTAACTGTTTGCACTCAGCAACTTGACAGTTCAATGCAAAATAATGGTACCTACCATATCAATTATAATAGTAATGTTGGAGTACTCACTGAATTTGCAACAAGAACTAATAAAAAAATAGTTTAATATAAATAAATCTTAACAAATGCATGTCTTTTTGGATTTTAAACATGTCAAAGCCATGTTATGTTTATCTTATTGCTTAAGTTATTTTAAATCTCATATAGGTACATTTTAATAACAAATAAATCTTAACAAATCAATGAAAAGTAGGTACATGAGTCAGTTCAATTAACTTGGTTCATTCTTTTTTCACATGAATACCTTTTTTACCATGTTTTTATCTGTCTGTTCATTCGGTACAAATTTTGCAAGACATTCTTCAAGCACTTTCCATCAGAGGACTAAATTATCCTATGTTCTTTGGATGACAATGCAATAATTTAAGGACTAAAAAGTAAAAAAAATAATGATTGGTTTTTTTTTTTAAAACATGTTTTTAAAATTATTTCATACTTTCAAGTAATTTTTTTTTTCCATTATTTTCTTAAAAAGTGGTATCCCTCCAGTTGTCAAGTTACTGCAAACAATTAATAGTCAAAGAATAGGTATTTCCTTTCTTTTTTTACGAGGGGCCTCCACCCCTGCTCTCCTTTCGGAATTCTATAGCAATTAGTCTATATTGCTTATGGTTACATACCTTCATAATCTAATAACATTCAGTTGCATATTTCTCGCTAAACTATTAGTTGAAGAAAAAAAGTTCAAAAATAAAAACATTTTATTTAAAGCCAGTGATTATGTAAACAAGTTTCCTAGACAAAAAAAATGATTTATACACATGCAAAAATGTCCCAATCGCATTGCACACCCATTGCTACACTCCAATCAGCACCATTGGTCAATACTGTTTTGTGTAGTGATGCTGTGTAAAAATCTGTACTTTGCCAAATGCATAAAGGTAAGGGAACTTAAAGTATGTGTTGAATCAATTTAAGGTTAAATATATCCTGAGTTAATATATAATATGCATGTTTACAAATTTTAAGATACATAATCATGTACCATGTGTTATACAATACAATAAAACATAGATATAAGTAACAACATAGGTATTTAATTCCTAGGTGTCTTGCAATCAAATGAGTTTATAACTTATTTCAATAATCGAATGAGAAAAGATTGTTTATCATCAGATAATGCGGGAATGCTGAAGCTGAACCTCATTTACACAGAGAAGATTAAAAAAACATGACATTACAAAATAGGTTTACTTTTAGATAGTTCCATCTTGATAATTAAAATTAACTACAATCAAATTCAATACTGCTAACAAGCTACAGCAAGTAATAACTGATTAGGTAAGTAAACATTAGATCATCCAATATATGCAAATTCGCAAAATATCATAAAATAATGGCATACCGATCAGTTTTGTGGTATTCCTCGAACTCCGGGTCTTCCCAAGGGTCAATCTGGCCAACAAGGTTCTCCCGGCCCCGCTCGTATCGCTGGAAGATGCGCTCCCGCTCCTCGGAAGCCCGTGCCAACAGTGCCTCCTCATTCATAACACAGCCTGGTCGTACCACATACCGAAACACCTACACGACCTACTATCTTTTCACCGAATCGAACTACAAAATACGTCGTTCACTTTGGCTCACCTATGAGTATGACTAACCCAGCTACAGGGCAGCCCTGTTAAACTTATATTACTGTTAAAATCATCACGCCCTTTTCAATTGAAATTGAAAATGTTCTTGGACGCTAGACTATTTGACGTGCTGTCATGTCATATCTGCTACCAAAGACGGCTGAAGTAACACACAATGCACACGAAGAAGTTTTTTATAAAAATACCATCAATAAAAGTCAAACAGAGGGGACGTAACATTAGGCGTATGTAAAATAATGGGTTTTTAATATTAACATTATAGTAATATTAAGGTACGCGAAAATTACGAAACTAAACTTGTATCCACGAGAGAGATTCCTACATTTCTTGCATTTCTCGTTCGTTTATTATTTTAAGAATAGAGAGGATTTTTTTTACTCTATGCCATTGACTAAGACCACTAAAGGCGCGTCTCCTGCGACCTGTATTCGTGTTCGACGAACATCGAACAGTGAACAGTGAACGAGAAAGGGGCGTGGTCTACGTGTTTTGAGTGTTTTTATTCGTCAAAACACGTAGACCACGACACGACACGAATACAGGTCGCAGGAGACGCGGCTTAAGACTAAAGCCGCGTCGCGTGCGCCCTGTTTTCGTGTTCGACGAACATCGAACAGTGAACAGTGAACGAGAAAGCGGCGTGGTCTACGTGTTTTGACGAATAAAAACACTCAAAACACGTAGACCACGCCCCTTTATCGTTCACTGTTCACTGTTCGATGTTCGTCGAACACGAAAACAGGGCGCAGGAGACGCGCCTTAAGATCCATAGACGGAGCTACTCTAAAAAAGGAAACATTATTATGGAACTGCAATATTATAGGGTAAACCACCTAGTTTTTTTTTATTAATATCTTTGTTTGGAAATAAATCAAGAAAAATACTTTTATATAAGTTACTTTAACATATTATATAAAGAAACATCAGTCATTACCTATAATATCTTTGGAAACTTTGATATAAAAATTAAACAAAAATAAAACCTCTAAAATCACAGTGATTGCCCGGTAGACATAGTAATTGCCATGGGTGAGAAACTCTTTTTCGAAAGACATGCTCGATGAACGTTTGTTCGAAAGAACTATTTGCCGAATCTAAATTTGTTTTTTTTTGGTGTGGCAATAGTTAAACTTTGTGCCATTTTCACTAAATTTGTTCGAACAGTCTAGTTTCGAATGACAAAGTTACGAAACATTAAGGCGCGTCTCCTGCGACCTGTTTTCGTGTTCGACGAACATCGAACAGTGAACAGTGAACGATAAAGGGGCGTGGTCTACGTGTTTTGACGAATAAAAACACTCAAAACACGTAGACCACGCCCCTTTATCGTTCACTGTTCACTGTTCGATGTTCGGCGAACACGAAAACAGGGCGCAAGAGACGCGGCTTTATTCATCGACGGACGTTTGACCGAATGAACTTTTTAACGAATAACAATTTGTTCGAATGGTCTTGATTTAGATTTTACCTCGTTACGAACAGTGGCGTGCCTAGAGGGCAAGCCCGACGCATTTTTTAGTTTTAGAGGGTATCTATGTTAATTTTTTATGAATTTAAGTGAGTTAATGTCGTTTAACCTAACCTTCTTGCGTGAAACGGTCAATAGAATCAGTTTTAGCGACTTCCTAGTGACTAGACTTTTGACATTGAGTCGACTTTCTAGTGACTTTGATATTTTAGAGTTGGCAGCACTGGCGGATTGTCCAAAAAAAAGGCGCCGGCACAGTGCTGCCATTTTAGCGCTTTCGGCGCTAGGTCTAGCACTTTTTTGACATGTTTAGCGTCGAATCTGAGAATTTAGCGCCTAGCGCATAATCTGGGGCTTATTTCATCCGGCCCAAGGGGCAAGGAATATACTATAGGTAGGTACTCTACTAACTCTACCGAGAAACGTGAACTAAGCTAAAAAAAAAGACTAGTTTTCAAAAACAGTCTTATTTTTTAAATCCGACGACTTTCTCTTCAGTTGTCGCACATGTCAAGCGTACCGACTACTGAACAATCAGCGACCATATTTTTCTTCAATTTCACGTGTTGATTTTATGAACGTTACTGATTAAAATGTATATTTCCATTTTGATATGTTGTTTTTTCGTAATTGTAAGTCATACATGTAGCGCAGAATCTAGCGCTTTTTTGTCACGTAAAAATCTGCAAATATAGCGCTTTTTTGGTAGTTTTAGTAGCGCTCAATTCATTTTTCCATCTGGCAGCACTGGGCCCAAGGGGTATGGAATATACAATAGGTACTCTACTAACTCTACCGAGAAACGTGAACTAAGCTAAAATGACAAGTTTTCAAACAACAGTCTTCTTTTTTAAATCCGACGAATCCAAAATTTCTCTTCAGTTGTCGCACATGTCATGCGTACCGACTACCCACCAATCAGCGACCATTTTTTTCTTCAATTTGACGTGTTGATTATAATGCGCCTGCTAGACTATGCTCCTTGCGTTGCCATGATTTGCCGCGATGTTGCCCTCTCTGCCCCACAGAACAATATTACTCTTGCTCTGCCCACACACTGCTCTACTCGCGCAATTAATCGCGACGCTCCTCACTTGTCATTTGCCTTAGTGAGACAATGGACGTTGAAACGGTGGCAGCGTGCGCGCTATGCATTTTTAGTTTAGCTAATTATAAGTATTAATGTAGTAAAAATAAATATACATCGTCGTCGTCGTCCTCGCCAACGGAGATGGTGGATCACATCTATTCAATAAACATGAACACTTTTTCATTTGACCATTCCACGCTTGGCGACGACATAATTTCCAATTTTGCATACGCGTGCGTCTTGCGCGAGCGCTCGATGCGGACTGCGACCGCGCGATTATGTGGCCAGCCACTCGCACTCGTATTGCCGGTCCTTTGACTCGCGCGCAAAAACCGACAAAATAGGGAGCAGTGGGTAGGACGAGGAGCATGACGTGTGGCATGACGAGTAATGTTGCCACACTATGTCTCTGCCTCCTTTCCTCGTTACTTCCCATGCCACTCATCGAGTGTGTGGCAGGCGCGTAAGAACGTTACTGATTAAAATGTATATTTCCATTTTGATAAGTTTTTTTTTTTACTATTTGTAACTCATACATTTAGCGCAGAATCTAGCGCTTTTTTGACTTGTGAAAATCTGCAAATCTAGCGCTTTTTTGACAATTCATTTTTCCATCTGGCAGCACTGTGCCGGCAGCAGCGATAGTGATCACTGTGATGAGTGATTGATGTGAATCTTGAAAAAAGTTGTTTTAGCCAATAGGCCAATAGCTATGCAGGGGGGTGATTCTCGCGGGTGATATATTGATATCGAATTCGATATATATCGCAACAAATGTCAAAATGGTAGGGATTTTGACAGTTGTTGCAATATATATCGAATTCGATATCAATATCGAACCCGCGAGAATCACCCCCCAGTAATGTTATTGTAGGTATTATCAAATTGTGTTATCGACCAAAGTACCTACGTAAAACAGTGACTGGAAGAATTTTGGAATTTGGACTGATTAGTTGCTTCATTGCTTGTGATTTCGATTGTTTTATTTGTTGGGCGGACTGTTGGTGTTGACTTGTTGAGTTGACTGATATTTTAACCTAAAAAGCCGTGCTCATAATAATTTAAAAATGTTTAAGGTAAGTTTATTGTAATTGATTAAAGATTTAGGAACTCAGCGATTTAAATCTTTGGTATTAGAGTGATCAAACCCGGTGCAAAGTGAAAGTTAATGCTATACAAAAAAAAAAGATCTTAAGAACCTATAAAATGATAAGTAGGTACCTACCTAGGTACCTAATAGGTAGGGTTGCCAACTTTCATAAGAAGAAATAGAGTATATCTGATTTCAAAGGAGGTAAATAAAGAGTACGGACTTCCAAAAAAGAGTATCATTTTTTAAAATGGTTAAAAAGGTATTTTTTTGTGCTTTTTGCAGCACATAACAATTTTAAATGGTTTTTAAAAGAATTATATGACTCCAAACTTTCTTACTCTAAATTTATAAAGATCAAGAGCTCATTCTTAATCTTCACATCCATGACCGAAAGACTCTCTCAGTAAATGCTGTAGTAGCTCAGTAAAAGTTTTCCAAACAAAAAACAGTCACAAGTGTCAGAACACAATGAAGAATCGAGAATTTTTCTTGCGTCAAAATTAACGTACCCTCAAAACACTTCTCAAAACTTGTGACATGACATTGACATAATAACATTAATAACATTAGTGCTTGAGTTCAGAAACGTCCGAATGTGGTTTGGGGAATTGGGGATACCAACATATTAGGTAACAGTTAATATTCGACTTTTTTGGTTATGATAAATTGATAAATATGGGTTTGCATAATATTATTATGACTGGCACTACAGTAAACATTGTGTAAAAAAGAGTATTTTAGCGTACTCTATTAGTTCTATAGATTATAGAGTACGCCTACATGATATAGAGTACAATACTCTATTTTAGAGTACGGTTGGCAACCCTACTAATCGGTATACCTACTCGTTTTCGAATGGTGGCCTTCAATAAAATGTTACAAAATCATTAACTTGCATGTTTTATTGTGCAGTAATTTTTGCTATAAGTACTTAAAAATTGTACCTAATTAAATGTCTTTTATTAGTTTTAGAAATTATAAATTTTGATAGATAATTCAATTACCTACCTTGTGTTAGGGCCTAGTTGGTTTGGTGACTGGAGGAGCATCGGGTCTTGGCCGAGCAACAGTCGAACAATTACTGAAACAGGGTGGAAGGGTAGTGATATGTGACCTGCCTACAAGTGCTGGACAAGAGACTGCAAAGCAGCTTAAAGAAAATGTTGCATTTGTGCCAATTGATGTGAGTAAACTTGTGAAGCACACAGTTTTCATACTTAGAAATCTATACTACACAATTATAATCTAAACAGAGAATAATTTTACTTTTGAGTTGTTACCTAGGTACTTTTAACACACGATATTTTCTTTTTGTTGTCTTTGAAAGTGTCAAGGGTAGTTTTACAACCATTTAGATTTAAATAAATAATTAATAAGTAGGTATGTAACTCGTTTTTAGGGTTCCGTACCTCAAAAGGACGTCAGTCACCGGACCATAAGTGGAGCCATCTGTTCATAGATGGCGCCATTGAAAGTATGCAGTAGCGCCATCTATGATCATATTTCGGAACCCTTAGGGCGCGAGGCATACTCGTACTTGTCCGGTTTTTTATTTTTATAGAAAATCTATTTGTCTCTTCTCGCCTTATCAGATTCATTACCGTACCGAAAAAACTCTTTAATAGTGTAAGCTTAAGAAGGCTCTCGCATTCGGCACCTCTCTAGCTCGCACAGAACCATATATTTTAAGAATTTTAAATGTAAAAATGCATTTTTAAAAATGTAATCTGATAGAAAACTACAAAATGATATTAATTATAATATTATAAACTCAAATTTAATTATTAAAAACACATGAGTTAAACAAACCCCAAAAACAGATCATAATCGTTGTTTAAGTTTGTTTATTAGATATCACAGTAGAAATGTGGTTTAGTTATTTAACTGTAAAATTGATATTATTTTGTAGTTCACTATCAGATTACATTTTTCAAAAATGCATCTTTTCATTCAAAATTCTTAAAAATAGTTCTGTGCGAGCGAGAGAGGAGACGAAATTCCAAGAGCAAGTGGTGGGAACAGAGAGTAAAACAGAAATATTTTTTTTACGTTTGGTAAGCTATTGATGCATTTTCACATGCACGGTAAGATTGAAAATAAAGTATTTTCGCATACTTTATTTTTATGCATAAGTATAAAGTATATTCATCGAAAATAAAGTAGGATACGTTATTATAAAGTATAGTTGGCAACGCTAGGCTCCTGCCTAGCGTGCAGTCCTCTGCAGGCGGGGTGTACGCCCAATAATTCAAATAAACGAGATTCGATGTTTCAATTCTTGAGAAAGCGCGGTAAAATAACCGAAGTTCGGCCGAACTTCGGCCGAATTATTTATTTTTACCGAATCTTCGGCCGAAGTCCGTATTCGGTTCAAACCACATTCGGCCCATCACTATAAATTATGGTCATTACATCATAACAAAAGTACAAAAAAAAACATTCGGCTTTTACATTAAAAATTTACCTTTTTTAAGAGGCTATGACCGAAAATTTCTTTTTTCACATTTTGTCGGTTTGATTCCCAGATGAAGCAAGCAACTTTTTAAAAATCTTTGAATGTAGTATTACTTAATTTCAAAAATAAAGTGAAGTTTCCATGAAGCAAAACTTCCTATCTCAAATATTTAAAGTACTTTCCCTCCATGTGGCATAGCAGTGGGACACCCTGTATAATACAGGGTGTTTGGTGCATTGTTTGCATGAGTGGCTGAAACTATAATATGTATATGAAAATCTTTTAACAGGTTACTTCAGAAAAGGATGTCAAGAATGCGCTGCAAACCACTATAGATAAGTTTGGCCGTTTAGATGTGGTTGTGAATTGCGCTGGCGTGGCTACTGCATCAAGAGTCTATAATTTTAAAAAGGATCAGCCTTTTGATTTGAAGAGTTTTCAAAAGACTATTGAGGTACCTATGTTTTTTAATCCTTTAACCGTCTAAGTTGGATTAACCAGACAAATATTATCGTGTCATTTAGGCCTGTGTAGTATTTATATGACAAACCACCACCATTTTTGACACTTGTTTGACTTCAAACAAAAGGTTCCATGATTTAAGCAGAACGCCCATCTATGCGACGAGTCGATCGCGCCGAAGCAGCCGACTGAACCGAATTTTAGGATTCTTTATATGAAAAGTAAATGAAACCTCGCCCACCTATCCGCCCCGAATCGGAAGAGTCGCCAGAAGAATTCGGCAGATATACTGAAAATCCCTGAAAAATTCTGATGACGTCATCAGAATTTTACGAAGCGCCTGGTATCGAGCCTTCCACGTAAGAATTCCCTTCGACGCTATGTTGACTCCCCTGTTTGTCATTCTAATTTAGTTCATATCGTTTTGTGTTTTTTTGTAGATTTAAGTGATGAAAGTGAATTGGTGCTGATTGCTGAAAGAAAACTTCCAACACCGTTAACTCTTCAATTCTCATGCCTTTGTTAGTGAAAAAAGAAATCATCTCTTCTTCTAAATATTATAGATACATTTGGGTCAACAAGAAAACAAAAAAAAGGACTAACCCTTTTTTGGGGTGGAATTCGACAAATGACGTATAAGTAGTACCTATACGCCGTATGCTATGCGTATAGATGCTGCCAGTTATAGGCTTTTTATCAATAATAGTAGGATTCAACAATTAAATTGTGGTGTCGTCTAAAAAAAATTATAAACAGCTGTCATCTACAGGTGACACAGGGAATTCACGGGTAAAACGTAATAAATTGAAATTCAGGGCAGCCAACATAGCGTCGAAAGGAATTCTTATGTGAAACGCACACACAATACGCCCGAATTCTGCTAGAAGACCGTTCCACGTAAGAATTCCCCTAGAAGTTATGTTGGCTGCCCTGAATCTCAATTTATTACAACGTTTTTAACGGTGTTGGAAGTTTTCTTTCAGCACCAATTCACTTTCATCATTTTTTAACATCCTAAATATTATTATAAAACATAAATCCACAAAAAACACAAAACGATATGACCTAAATAGGAATGACAAGCAGGGGAGCCAACATAACTTCTAGGGGAATTCTTACGTGGAACGGTCCTGCCTATCAAATTCTGTATTTTAAGGCGTAATATCAGTAAAATGGACGCGTGACCAAAGAGTATACAATGACAATGTAATACTTTGTTGTTGTAAAACAAAACACAGATAATAGAGAAGGCTAGATATTGCAAGCCGTCCATCCCGGCGTGCCCAAAACGTTGGTGCAATGCATTTACTTGCCGTGCTACCTACCTACTTCAGTTTGCTAATTTTCTTTTAAACGCACCAGTAAAACTTGACCAAGTAGTTTCATTGAAGACATAAAAATGTCAAATTGTGCCGAATTGAACTGTAAAAATTCTTCCAAAGACTACTCAAGGAATTATTACCGTGCCAAAGCCATAAATGACTTGCGTGTCGTCATCGTCGTCATCGTAGATAGGGAAAAAAGGCAGATTCGTTTTCATAATATTTAGTGATAT
Organism: Thalpophila matura; assembly: GCA_948465475.1. Classification (NCBI taxonomy): domain Eukaryota; kingdom Metazoa; phylum Arthropoda; class Insecta; order Lepidoptera; family Noctuidae; genus Thalpophila; species Thalpophila matura. Next base: position 13,782,814 of record OX419176.1, on the reverse strand, counting down.
CTAACGATATCTAGCCATATCGCTACTCTACTGTACATCTGTGTTTGATTCGGTTCTTTCGGCTCGAGTGTGTGAGGCTTTAAGAAAATTTGGTTCAGTCGGTTCTTTCAGCGCGATCGGTTCGGACAGCTGGACAGCTTTATAAGCCGATTTATGTGAATCTTTTTTATTGTTCCGTACCAAAATGGTAAAAAAGGAACCCTATGGTGCGACTTCGTCTGTCTGTCTGTCTGTCTGTCACACCTGCTTATTTCAGCAACTCCTTATGCTATCGACTTGAAATTTGGAACAGTTATAAAGAATGCTTGTTCATCTTTATTGCAAATGAAAAAAGTCCAAAAATATATTTTTTTTAATTGCAAGAGGGGCCGGAGTGGGGTCCGAAATTTTAAAGTGGGGTTACTAGGTCAAGTGACATATCATATAAAAGGGCTTGATCTGCACATTTCAAAAAATATTTTTATTTTATTTTATGTCTCACAGTTTTCGACATACGATGAAAAATGTCCGAAAAATTACCATTCCCACCCCCTTATCTCCGAAGTTTGCGGGGCGAACAATCTGAAATAATTAGAGTTGATAGGAATTGACCCAAATATGGCACCAAAAATATAACGATGTTCCTAACTAGTACAGTTTTTTCAAAATCATCAAAATTCCTTCACAAACAAACTTAGTTATGCGGTCCGGATTTTTTCACTTTATACGTCCAAAAATGATTCGGAACCTTCGGTGCGCGAGTACGACTCGCACTTGGCCGGTTTTTTTATTTGAATAGTGACTCTCGCGCGGTGGTCCTACGCCCTACATAAATTGTATTTATAAACCCTGGTTGAGTCGTTTTTTAACCAGCTACAATAAACGGTATCTAATACATTTCGCCTATTTTGACGACAAGCTGTGCGCGGTTTCACCCGCCGTTTAATTTAAAAGAAATCGGATTATTTAGCTGCCTGCGGTACCTATTACTTCGATTATTCCCGATGTTCACCACTTGTCTGGCCACCACTGGGGGCAGCGAGACAACTTTAAAACATTATTCTCGTTGTCCACCACTGGGGGACAGCGTCACAACTTTTGCCTCCGCAGCCGGCGGCGGCTCCCAAACATAACGCCGTTGGGAACCGGCGTAGCCTTGGAGTAGCAGTGATACCAGACGAAAATAATTGCAAACTACCGTAGCAGCAGATTAATGTTGCCGTGTTTTAAATTGAATTATTTACCTTAGACTTTTAAATAACAGTGTCAATGTAAAACAAAATACTACTTTTTTGGACTTACAAGGGGGAGGGAGGTGGTCGACGGAGCCCCGCGTAGCGGGGCTCCTATTTCTGTCTGCAAGGTTAAAAGTAACCTAACACGAAGCGGTTGACGGGGGCTTCGTTCGCTCGGTTTGCTCGCTCACTGAAGCCCCCGTCAACCCCTTCGAACCTAAATTGTCCGTGTCGGGGTGTTCAAGTTCCCGAGCTCGCTTCGCTCGCTCTTGGACCCTAGAGGTATGTTACTCAAATGAAACATGAAATGTTTATTTTAATTATGCCAAATTGCCCACCCCATTTCCCGCTTTTTTCCAATGTCAGCGCCGGCTGCCAATTTAGCAACCGGCGGCGGCTGCAAATTCAGGTCACGGCGGCGGTCGCGGAGACACTTCCTAATGTAAATCCCTTTAAATAATTTCTTATCCTCATCTTCGAAACAATATTAAAATAACTACTACTTATCTTATTACCTAATTATTGTAGTAAATACATATTTTATATTATTATTTTATTATCAGTGCTCTATGATATTGGGTGGGTAGGTCCAGATAACACTGATAAAGATTGGTCATGTCGATTGTTTTTTTGTTGTATATATTATCTTTATACTGGCTTACGTAAGCTTCAATCGGTTTACTCGATCCTTTGTCTAATAAATCTATGTATATGTTACTGTAAAACCCCGAATAGTGGTAAATCCTAGGTTTTACCGGTAAATCTTAGGATTTACCAACATGAGTTGGTAAATGTAAGGATTTTATGAAAAGGAGATATTTTTTCGGGCTTTTACCATTAGAATTTGGTACATCCTAGGTTTTACCAATGACGGTTGGTAAAAGTTAGTTTTGGGGCTGCAGATACTAATATTTTGCGAGTTGCATCTTCGTTTGCGGAAAGTGCAGCCCCCCCGCCCTTGCGTAACAAATCGCAAGCACCCAGGCTCCCCTTCCCAACTTCGGATTTTTCGAAGTTGCAGTTCGGATTCGGACCAGCCTCAGCCGCTCCGGCTCGCACGGGTGCCTACGCTCCGTCACAGCGGGCGGGGGCTGCTCTCCCTCCGCGCCTCCGTGTTTATAAAAACACTCTAGGGGTAGGACAGACTAGATCACGTGGAGTCGGGGTTGACCAATTCGGTTCTGTCACAATTTATTCACTCATTTCAACATTTATCGTGTCTCTGAGGTAAAACCTAAGATTTACCGAGTGTATGGTGGTAAAAGTCCGAAATGAACAATGATCATAGAGCAGTTCGGACTTTTACCATTAAGGGTTGGTAAATCTTAGGTTTTACTGGTAAATCTTAAGATTTACCTAAGTTCGGGCTTTTACAATAACATACATTATACATGCTTTAAATTGGTATTAGTATGTAATCATTTGATTTGTTTAGAAATTCATGAATACAATGCAATTACCCAAAACAAGTGATCAAAGTCCAGCCTGTAGATTGCTTAAGTCCATATTGAAGATTGCTAGCGGTTTGTCTGCTCTTTGGTAGTTGGCATCATCGTCATTCGCCTAGCCTTTTTCGAACTCAGGTGAGATCGGCTTCTAGTAGTAGGGTAGACTGGGTACGGTTGTGCCATGTTACGGTTGTGATAATCGTAATATTAGCGAAACTATAACAAAGGAAATATACAGGGTGTCCAGTAAATAGCACGACATACTGCAGGGGGTGATAGCTTGGGTCAGTACCTACCAAAACAACACAACATATGTTCAGCAAAATCTTACGGATTTACAGTTTTACAAAATTTTCCGAAATATCGAATAATCTCTACCTGGAAACAGATTTTTAAGTATCTCGTAATGAAAAATTCCTTTTCTAGTATTTTTTTGACATCAAATTATTCGTGAGTTACTTTACTCATTGATAAGTCTTTTTTCTATCAAAAACAAGAATGTTTTCAAGAAATAGTACTTTTTGTTTAAATTTTCACAGAACAATTTTCTTATCGCTTAACTTTAAGCTACAGTGGTGAAAAAAAATCCGTAAGATTTTGCTGAACATATGTTGTGTTGTTTTGGTAGGTATTGACCCAAGCTATCACCCCCTGCAGTATGTCGTGCTATTTACTGGACACCCTGTATATAAGGAATACGGTTGAGGGTGTAAAGGGAAAGGGAAGCGCCTTGGGGGTCTGAACGTGTTCCACAACATTGCGTCAGCCAACGCGCGACTTTGACGTTAGCAGGGGCCCTCATTGTTGTTTATATGCGTACCTAAACGGTAATGAGTGTTCTTTATCGTTATTAGTTATACATTAGTGGTTAAATAGCAGTGCTTAATTTGTAGTTACATTATTTTATTTTGCCATTTTTTTTGGGTACGTTTGTGACAAAATTAAAATGTTTGTGATGTTATTCTGGTGACTCTGACTAGATCTTCAATGTATTTTTGTTCAGATTTAAGATTTAAAATAAACATTTATTCTATTTTTTTATGTTGTTGATACCTACTTACATAAATTTTCATTTTTAGGGTTCCGTACCAAAATGGTAAAAAAGGAACCCTTATGGTGCGACTTCGTCTTGTCTGTCTGTCTGTCACACCTGCTTATTTCACCAACTACTAATGCTATCGACTTGAAATTTGGAACAATTATAAGGAATGCTTGCCCAACTTTATTGCAAATGAAAAAAGTCAAAAAATATTTTTATTTTCATTGCAAAAGGGGCCGGAGTGGGGGTCCGAAATTTTTAAGTTCGGTTACTAGGTCAAGTGACATATCAAATGAAAGGGCTTGATCTACACATTTTAAAAGATTTTTTTTTTTTTATGTCACAGTTTTCGACATATGATGAAAAATGTCCAAAAAAATACCATTCCCCCCCTTATCTCCGAAGTTTGCGGAGCGAAAAATCAGAAATAATTAGAGTTGATGGGAATTGACCCAAATATGGCATCAAAAATAAAACAATGTTCCTAACTAGTACAGTTTTTTTTAAATCATCAAAATTCCTTCACAAACAAACTTAGTTATGCGGTTCGGTTTTTTTCACTTTATACGTCCAAAAATGATACGGAACCCTCGGTGCGCGAGTACGACTCGCACTTGGCCGGTTTTTTTTTCGAAGAAGTTGATTGTGATTAACATTTTTAGTGATTAATTTGTATTTTAACATTATATTGTTTAATTAGAATTCTTTGTTAGCTTTTTTGGACTGATAGTAGAAAGAACTAGTTTAAGCAATCAGACTGCTATATGAAGATTTGTTAAAATAGCTACAGATGCTACAGTGACTTATTCCTTACTTAAACATTTTAATGTTCTTGTGTTACGTAAACGTATTTAAACATTTTAATGTTCTTGTGTTACGTAAACGTATTCTTTTTAGAGTAGAATGAATATTTCGTGCAATAAAAGTGATTGATGAGCATTTTGGTGTATTTTTGAACCTGTCACTAACGACCCCAAGTACTGTCACAACCGCCCCTGGGGTGTGGTCGGTTATGACATTTTCTTTTTTTTTTCTAACTTGCTCCTTCGAGTTAACCATAGTACATAGAAATACCATTTTAGTTTTCATGCGTAGGCAAATGTACCCTTCACAATATACAACTTATTTTTTACAGCTAACTGCCACACTATCAAAATTATTGTCACAACTATACCCAGTCTACCCTAACTAGATGATAGATCTACCCTGAATGTTTTAGCTGCCATTTTTCCATAGGAGCAAAATAAAAATCCGAAAAGAGCACATCAAAATCTATAAAACCACAAATTTTCAAAACTCCCGGAAAACTTTCCAGGTAAAACTACCAAATGACGAAGAGATTCCCAAAAACAACTGACACAGGCAGGATGTTTTTGGGAATCTCTTATATATTTAATAACATTATATAAGCATAACATGGCTTTAAAATTCGCAAAAATATACATTTATAAAGATGAAAAAAATATGTTGGTTAAACAAACCCCTTTAGGGATGAAGTTTCAAAATAACCTCGCCTCTCCTCCTAGTGCACCTCTAAGTTACTCAAGGAATATTTCCTCCAAATTTCGAAACTAGGTTCAGGCTGTGCGTTGTCTGTCAGTACAGAAGATTGATTGCCGATTTATAGAAAATGGTCTTTATAATAAAAAAAAAACTACTTATGCTCATTGTAGAATAACTTGTAGGTTAAGCTTGAATCTCGATTTTAATTTAGATGTGAGGGTGGATTCATGCTTAAGCATCATTCTAGAATGGTGAATGGACCTCAAAATCTTTAGACCTGCTATACAATGTACTAAAAAGATTATGCATTTAATTGTTATGTTCCAGGTTAACCTAATAGGAACATTCAATGTGATTCGGTTAGCAGCTGGCTTAATCGGCAAGAATGCTCCAGATGCTGATGGGCAGCGCGGAGTTATTGTGAATACAGCCAGTGTTGCTGCCTTTGATGGACAGGTAATTTTGGAACTATATGCTAATAAGGTACATTGGGGTATAAGGTTTTATACCACAATGTACCTGTGCCGTTCTGTTTGCTTATTGCAGTTTTAATATTTTCAATAGATACCATTGACTGTAAATAACCAACAAAATAAAATAAAAATAGCTGTTTAAGCGTGAGGTGGCCCCATTAAATAAGGGTTCTGTACGTTATTGATAATTAACGTGCGACTGAAGCGCATCAATCTAAAGCACTGATACCTAAAGTGGTCTATCGATGTCGACCTGCAAGGAGTCCATATCAGTGAACCATGTGCCTCCCACGGCGAATGGTTCGAGTTCGATCCCGAGGCACGCACCGCTGACTTTTCGAAGCTTTCGAAGAACTTTAACGGTGAAGCAAAACATTGTGAGGAAACCGGCATGTCCATGTTTGGTTCTAACCAAAAATGCGAAAACATGTGACGTCCATCAACCCGCACTGGGTCACAGACAGAGGAGGCCTGTGTCCCAGTAGTGGGAACATAATAGGCCGATTAATGGAATAATCTGCACTATGCGAGCTGCGGGTCTACCCCTCAGATCATAGAAACAAGGAGATATGCCATCATAGCAAATTAGTACGGGAACAACTGTTCCCACTTTAAGTACATTTTTCGACACGATTACAAGTGCTCCTTGTGAATAAAAAGATCTCCCACACATAAAAAAATCCGCACACCCTCACTGTTAATCGCGCTAATCGTCACTCAACACTAGCACTAAACTAAAACACTGTATTTATATCATCGATCGTGCTCGGTTCGCCGGCAGCGTGTACTTTTGTACTACGCTCAAAATGACCAAACTAAAGTATCAAGCTCAATAGCGCCTTGGCACATCTCCCTTGTTTCTCTCTCTTTTTAACTGAGGTATACCCAAAACCGAAAAAGATGGCAAGTAATCTACGAGACAAACACGTTTAGGAATTTCTGATCTAAAGCAAGGCTGCCCATCCAATTTTAAAGGTGGGCCATAATGAGGATGGCTCCTATTTTTTTTTTATTATCTAGATCGATAGAAGGTACGATTTTATCAAATGTTGTGAAAAAAATATTGAAATCGGATAAGAAATGACGAAGCAGTGATTTGAAAAGAGCGTTTTGAAAAACGATACAGAAATGCCTAAAGATTTAACTGATGAAATCCTTCTAGTTTTTTCACATTTCTATGTTCTATCCAACATTACAAACCTAATCATGTAACTATAATCTATCTAGAACCTTACAGTAATCCTACAACAACAATTTTAGATACATAACACTTATTCCTGTTTGAAGGTTTTCCTATTGGCGAGAGGTTTGTTTGACTATGTATACATCTCACGTAGACATGTATCCTACACAATGATTGCGCAGGCCCTCGTCAAATCCTTGATGGGTCAAATCCTATACTAGTAAAAATCTGAATTTGTCAATTTCGCGATTCGTCAAATTATTTTTTTGTCAAAACCTTTATTCGTTAAATACGCAATACGTAAAGTAACTGTACATTCAAAAAAAAACCTCACCTAATTACAGCGTAGGTACCTAAATTAGACAGATATTTTACACAAACCTTCCGGAGTTAATTCTCTAAATGGTGATGAAAATCGCGTTAAAATCCATTGTGTAGTTAAGAAGAATTAAGCGGACAAACAGACAAACACAAAATTGGTTTACACTTCCAGAGGTACCGTACTAAAGAATATTTTCTTCTAATTTTAATCTTCTAAGTCCACCGGATTGGGTTGTGCGTCCGTCTTTAGAAAGAAGATTAGGATGGTTTAATTTTGTTCTAGGCTATGAATAAGAATATATTTTTTGTTTTAATTTTTTACTATATGTACATTAATAAAAGTTTCAGTTACTGTAATATTTAAGTTATTTTATTACCTTATGTTTCCTTGACTGTACGCAGGCTTTGACGAATCGCGTATTTGGCAAATTAAGGCTTTGACGAAAAAATTTTGACGAATCGCGAAATTGACAAATTAAGATTTATACTAATATAGGACCTACCTATCAAGGATTTGACGAGGGCCTGCGCAATCTACACAATAAAATCACAATGTGCACAAAACCTCGCTCTTAGTTTTAAAGAAAACTGAATGGAAAGCCAAATCCAGCTGACCTTCATCGCTGCAGCAACCACTTTGTCCACGGTTTCGAAAATGCAGCAGTGGTTTTTCTTACACAGAAATTCATGATCTTTCAGATGAGCTTTGATTTTTTCAGGAGTCCGATGGTACTAGATACCTAAGTACGAGGCGTCACTTATCGTGCTGCTGCCACTGAGGTGGCCAATAATGAGCGCTTGCAGCACTGCATAATCTTATAGTCCTACCCCTCCCCTGTTCCGAGAAACAAACGAAACTTGGGAGTCTTATCATACTAGAAACCGTTTTTTTTTTTTTAACATTTTGTTTCATAGCGCGGCCACGGTTTTTGCATTGCAGCATCGCCATGTCGTATTCCCCCATTAAGCCCGTCACAGACGTAGCTATAATATTATACAGGGTGTCCCAGAAATAATGGATAATCCTGAAACACCCCATAGTAGGGCTATTGGGAAGTCAAAATATAAAATAAAAAAATATATTTTCCATGTGGTACCCAAATTACGGACTTTTTTGAAAAAAGTGTCGATTTTTTTCATACTACTGTGCATATCTGTATACCACAGCTACAAATAAATTAAATCCATAGGGTTTTTGGTGTCATAACATTCTACATGGACTATACCAATTAATATGCAGTTAATCGTATGAGTAGCTATTGTAATTTTTTTGTAATAAATAACCTGACCTTATATTTTAATCATGAAATATGCTATTTTTTTCTTCAAGTTTAATGCACTTGGTGAAAAAAAAATGTAGGTATGAAAGCTTAAGCGGCCAACAATTAAAAAAATATGCCCGTTTAATACAGATTTTAAAATGGTTTAGGTTAAAGGATTTTAAAATTCATACTATTATCTGAAGTAAATACGAGGTTATTGCTATTAATATGCAGAAGGAGTAAATTCGACTAAAAAGCAACATTTTTTATATTCATTATTTCTGGTTTTAACTGACATGTTATCATATCCTAACTCTACAGTTATGACAAACAATTAATGAATTTAAAGACTTGATGAAAAAACCTTATTTGCCTAAGCTACATTTAAAGTAAGTGCTCAAACAGTCTGCCACCAACACAATAGACAGATATTCGATTTTTGAGAACTCTCTTAAATATTTAATAACAAATAGTACATTATTCACCAAGGGGATAAAATAGTGTCTTGTCACGGGCGCTTTAATGAATCCTGAGCGAAACTAAAGATGCTAGGACTAACTCTCGAGCGAAGAGACCAAGACACACATTCCCGAGGAGAATACTCTACCCTTCCTGGTAGGGATGGTAAGGTAAGCAACGGTAGGGAAGGGTAGATAGAGTATTCTCCTCAGGAATGTGTTTTGTTTCAAAAACCATGTTTTTAAACCAAAGTAACTGACAGACAGAATTGTGTTGCTGCGGAGTTTGTTGCGCCGTTTCTTCTTCGCAGCTAAAACACTAGGAAGCGGTGAAGGGCGGGCGTTTTTGGGGGCTGTCTTATGTACATTGACGTTCAAAAAGTGCTAATTCGTTAGCCCACTTTGAATAAATGATTTTTGAATTTTTTTTTTTTAATTTTGAATTTTTTAACCGATCTAAAAAGTATAAAATCATTTCTAATTAAAAGAAAAACGTGGAGCGCATCTTACAGTTATGCGTCCTACATTTTTCATTTCATTAGACCGTTCATTACACTTTTTAGACCGCTTTAAAAATGTGGTTTTTGAAAAAAAAAATTTTTTTTTTCTATTAGTTATTAAAATTTAACCCTGTGTTTCGATAGTACTACTGAAGGCAAATCGTTCTGCCGCGGGAAAACAACCACAAAAATTTCACGTTGTATTATATGAATCATAGCAAGGCATATTACGACATATTTTCTATATAAATTTTCGAGTGACCACACACGCAGCTATATATTTCTATGACGTCACCAATACATTATACCGATATATTAATATATATTATAGCTACGTTTGTGACGGGCTTTAATGACGTGACGAAAAAAAATCAGCTGTTCCATACATAAATGTATGGGACAGCTGATTTTTTTTTTCGCTATTTCAGGGTTGGTCGCATAGTAAAAGTTGTTCATAATGATGAGTACAATGACCCCTTTAAATATTTCTACTGTCTAACCTGCCACCCTGTATATGTACATCTCATTTAAGAGTCTTATCGAACTAGGTTTAGTGTCGTCGCCTCTTAGAAGAAAAGGAAATAATAAAGAATATTTATTTTAATAGAGTTAATTTTATGCATACGCGGTACAAGGTGAATACGACAAAAACGGCTAAAAAGATTTTAATATAAATTTTGTGTTAAGCTATAAGCAATACAACAATGAAATGTATATTATACATTTCATTGTTATATTTAAGGTATGTGCCACCTCAATCGGTCGAGTAAAGCCCAAGATACAGCTTACAGTAGACAGCTTCATACAAAACGGAGGTCATGATTGGATGGTTTTAGCAAAATAATGTTTTACACGGTGATTTTGATGTGATTTCTTATCACGGCGGTACCTAAGTTGTAGGAACTTTATAGTACCTACACCTTATGATTTGATAATATATCGTAAATAATCTAAGTTTTGAATATTTTATCACATTCCCGAGCGGTTTTTAACTTTTGCGCGCGAAAAATGTATGGAAAATCGTGCGATAGCGAGTGGCAACGTGACACGTGACGTCACTGACGTAGTCGCGCATATGGCCGACCGTTTTGTAAAAGCTGCATATAAAACACGCTATAACTTCGACATTTCTGAATGGATCTCCGTCATCCAAAAAACAAAAATTATCTATATTTTCCACTGAACACGGCACAGTGTTTGAAAGTCTAAAGGCGCGTATCCTGCGACCTGTTTTCGTGTTCGACGAACATCGAACAGTGAACAGTGAACGAGAAAGGGGCGTGGTCTACGTGTTTTGAATGTTTTTATTCGTCAAAACACGTAGACCACGCCCCTTTATCGTTCACTGTTCACTGTTCGATGTTCGTCGAACACGAAAACAGGTCGCAGGAGACACGCCTTAAGATTTGATTGAGTGAGCCATCCTCATTTTGCTTCCGTGGCAGCTGGCGGGACATCTAGGCATAAAACTTGCCTGTTGTAGATAGCTTTTTATACTAAGCAAAACTTTATTGTAATCAACTAATCATATTTTAATGATAATCTAATAAAAAAACTTCAATTCCTTTGAAGAGGTTTTAGTGCTATTAATTTATTAATAATTAATTGGCGAAAAATCTCGGGTCGATAGTAAAATCAAGTCTGAAATTTTTACTTGTTTTTCACAAAGCTGAGAGTTGAAAACGGTGTTGGCGGGCAAATTCAAATGAATTGATGGGCCACTCCGTGGCCTTGGGTTGGGTTTTTTATGGTAAAATCATTGTTAGGTAAGGTGGATGATACATAAAACATTTTTATTGCAGATTGGCCAAGCTGCTTATTCAGCTTCGAAAGCCGGAGTAGTGGGCATGACATTGCCCATAGCCAGAGATCTGGCCAAGCAGGGTATCAGGATAGTCACCATTGCTCCAGGTTAGTAATTTATTTTTCATCCCATCTATTCGAAAAGGACGACTTGGTTCGCCTTTAAGTGCGCCCAAAGGTGGTGTTTTCTATATAAAAAACTTTTAGCGGGTAGTAATGAGTTTTTTTATCCTCTTTAAATGTTCCAAATTCAATAAGTGCGCGGAAGAGATCTTTTCCGCGCACTTATTGAATTTGGAACATCTATGAATTTGGAATCTGACTAATAACCGATGAACTGTAGTGTTTTTGTAAGGGGGCTAAGGGGACTAAGAGGACTGGGACTAAAGGGACTGGGACTAAGGGGACTATGGGGACAAGGAGACTAAGGGGACGATGGGGATGATGGGGACTAAGGTGACTATGGGGACTAAGGCGACTATGGAGACTATGGTGGGGACTATGGGAACTAAGGGGACTATGATGGGGACTATGGGGAATATGGGGACTAAGGGAACCATGAGGACTAAAGGGGACTAAGGGGCTTGGGGGTAAGGGGAGCTGGGGGAAGGGCAATGGACGAAAAATGAATTCTTCAAGTGACAGTGAAAAACATGAGGCGCCTTTTATTTTCTCATATAGGGTGATGAAAAGTAGAGTGTATCATTTGGGTGCAAAATATATTTTTGGCTCGGGCGAAGTACTTTGAATCCCTCGCTACGTTCAGGATTCTACTATACAGCGTGACTCGTAAAACCATTGTTCAGCCGTAAATTCCATATTCTGTTGTGTATTGTTGATCATTGTATGAGATCCCCAACACTGTTTATTAAAGTTTTTTAATGTTTTCGACATGTCAAAGTTTTTTTCATATTTTTGATGGAGTCAACCCTGAAATTGATTGACCTCTGTTGAACTTCATCGATAAAGGGATAAATGCGACAGATAGGACACTTAACACATAATGGTAAAAAGCCTATCATTTTCTTGCATCAGAGAGGCAAGTTGTATTTTTATTTCAAGATTGAATTAGGTCTTGAATACCGGTACGGTATGCGACATACCTACGCAGAGCAAAAGTAGATGTACCTACATACATTTGCATAAAACTGTTAGTTAAAACCAGACAACTAGGTTTTTATAAAAATACAAGTTAAAAAAAAAACCTTTTAGCTCGCTATGTAATGTAATTCCCTTTGTTTATTAGAAATCCACCCTTAAAAGTACAAATAAAATAATACAAATCGAACGACCTAACTGTTTCATTACTCTTTGGTGAAATAGAATTGATTGCAGTTGGAATCATCTGATTGGTAAAAATGCAACCAATGTCGAACGTATTACTACACTAACTACACGCCCTAATTATTTCCGGCTTTCTTATTGGATATGACAAATCCGAAAGATTTTTTTAAGCTGAAATTATTTTGAATGTTATTTTATCATTAAAATAAGATTCAAAGTCTTTCAACTTACAAAAACCCTTTGCTAAGCCGCCTCTGCTAATGTTGCGGACCGACAATCGTTTGAGCTTTGCCGACGCGCCGCCGCGCTGGCTCGAAAATTAATTTACTAAGTTCCGTACAATTGTTTTTTTTTTAACTAAGATTTACAAACCGAACATTTTTCGAAACAACTAGTTATAACCGGGATAAAACAAATATCATTCTAACTTTTAATTTATTCATGCGTCAAGTACCTACATAAGATTAGTGTAATGATGATGGGCAATCTTTATGAACTTTTCGAAAACTGTATTCGATTATTCCGAAATTAGCATTGTTTCGTAATAAGCGATATTTTTTCGTTCACAAAAAAATCAGAAAATAGGTAAAAAAAAACCCGTAAGACTTGTAATTAATGCTACAAATAGTCAACCTCAATATCATAATTTTGTCTCGCTCCTTATCATATCGACAGAATTACCGTAGGCATCACAGTGTAGGTATGTCAGGGGTATGTTTTATCCACAATGAAAAGAACTTCTTATTTTATTTTAAAAATAGTATTTATTGGAATTCACATAATATCATAACGATCTCTAAAATTGTGTACATTTTTATTTGTAGGCTAGTTAGATAATTACGTATTTATTTTGTTAGTTCGTTTGATGCTTCCGAATCGGATGCTTGTCGTCATGTCGTCTAGTTTCGCGTTGGATTGCAGTGAATTTAGCGAGGAATCATGAGTAATCATGACGGAATAGTAGGTAGGTAGGTACTTACCTACCTAGTTGCGAATGAAAATAATCTTCATCAGCAAGACAATGCTACAGGCGGCGGCGTTTTCGCAACAGAACAATTCCGTAGTAGGTACGATTGCTTCAGTGGTTTGGTGCATCGCCTTCACTCCACTGGGACCTTTCGTCGTACAACCCATGGTGGTATTACGCATTGATTAGCCAACCAGCACAAAGAGAATGCCCACCCGTCCCGCCAATTTTTGTGAAGACTAATAAATTAGAGTTATGTGACTCTGACCGAGTTCTGTGTGGAGTTCTGTGTTCAGGTAGGTACCCACCCTTTGTGTTTGTTGTTCCTTTAGTAAATATTTTCATGTAGGTACCTACCTACCTACCAAAACTATGAGTGTACGCGTACGTGTGTAAAGCTACGCGGGATTAAAAAAGGAAAATGGTAGACCCACAAACTTAATAGTTACTGATAATTTCACTCATGAGTGAAATTGTGTCTAATCGGCGCATATTATGAATAATATGCGCCGATTAGACACGGTGTAGGTACCTTTGTGTTTTCGAGCGACGCGCGACAAGGTCAAAGGACGCGCCAGTGCCTACTTATAGATATGTACAATCTTTGTTAATAATTGGCTCCGCCCATCGATTAGGGTTGCTACGACATGGCAAAGTTAAAATATTATTAGTACTTTGTAAGAGAAAAACAAAATTACTTAAAGTTGAGATACGACCATGGCGACCTTCCAGAATAACTACTAGTGTACAGAGCCATGCAGTGTTTACGGGTTAAAACCCTTATATTGAATCACCCTGTAGAATCCCTCACTTCGCTCTGGATTCAAAAAAGCGCCCTCGCCGTAAAAATATTATTTTGCTCCCTTAAGATACAATCTACTATTGATATCTATAGGTACTAATATGATATTCAGTCACAATAAGAGTAGGTAAGCATTTTTTTTTTTTTACTTTCGTAAATATTAATATCGTCTTAGTAGATCGAAGAGTCACCAAGTCATCATAGAATGGGCTAAATCAAGTTTTTATTTTCATTAATGCTGAAAAATATACTGATATTAATTAACAGATGCTTTAAAACATTCTTATTCTCTCTTTCAATGGAATCAGGAATATCAAACACCAACAAATTTTTATGTCTCTTTAAGCTGAACGCTCACCAGTCCGAGCCGAACGTGCCGAAGGAGCCGACCAAACCGAATTTTCTTAAAGCCTCACACACAGACACATCTTTTCGCGCTGAAGGAACCGAATCGAACACTTACCTAATAATAAGCTAAATTATGTCTAGATAGCGCATGGTCACTAAATAGTATAAAAACGAATGTGCCGTTTTTCCCAGCCTACGATGACGTCAAGCAAGTCACTTAAGTGCCTTGGGCACGGGGTCTCATCAGGAACAAAGGAACATTTGTTCAAATAACTCTTAATATATGGCGTTATACGTATCGATTTGTTATTGAAGTTTGTGTAAAATATAGAACATGAATATATACAAATATAAATATTTGTTCAAATTTAAAAAAATCGTTTAGTTACGAAAAAATGTATAGCCCGATAGCCCGCGTTACGGCGGCGGTCACGTTTTTTTGTATGAGATGAGGTATCTGTACGCGTAGTATTGTATTATCTATGCCTTGGGTAACCTTTGGAAGAGTTTTTACAATAATAAAGAACACTTAACAAAAAGTAGAATTTGGCATTTGTATGTCTTCAATGATACAACTTGTCAAGTTTCACCGGCGCGTTTGAAAGCTAACCCATTTAGGTAGGAGCACGGCAAGTAGATGGTTAGTTGTAGTGACGGGACTAACGGCTTGCGATATCTGCTGGTTTCACAGTCACGCTGACCGCCAGCGCGGGCGGCCAGCGTGGCTCGTAAGCTGTACGATCGTAAGTTTCACTATTAAACGGTACAAGACACATCTATCTGGAGTCCCGTGTAGTTTTCATCTAAAAAAGGCAAATCTATCGATAGCCCTATCGATGCTATCGATAGCTCTAAATGTGACAATAATATTGACGGACTGCAATATTATCGATAGTACTTATATAAAGCAATACTATCGATAGTATCAATACTATCTATAATCAAAAACAATCGATAGTATCGATTCTATCGATAGTGAAAATACAACCGATAGTCCAAAACAATCGATGGTATTGATACCAATCAATACTATCGATAGTATTGTATTTAGAACTTTGATAGTATCGATACTATCGATAGTTTATAGTTAATGATCAGCAATACTAGCGATACTATCGATATTAGTATTGTCACGATCCGATTTGTCGATACAATCGATATTCTTGCTATAGGTCAGCTATCGATAGACTATCGATAGTCGTCTATCGAGAAGCAACGCTAGTCCCGTGCCGCTTACCAGCCGCGACGGCGCTAGCGCGACTGAAATCACCCTATGGCCGCGGCCGCACCGGTACGGCGATTGCGACGCGATGGCGAACAAACTCATATTTAATAAACATATATGTCGATCGCACGCGTTCATATTACTGATATTACCGTCATAAATTACGGAACTTGATAGGCAGCTAGCATAATTCGGGCGTACCAGGCGCTTCGTAAATTTTTCAGGGATTTTGAGTACCTTCCGAATTCTTCCGGCGACTGTTCCGTTCGGCGCGGATAGGTGGGCGAGGTTTCATAGGATTTCATACAAAGAATCCTAAAATTCGGTTCTGTCGGTTCCTTCGGCGCGTTCGGCTCGGATAGAATAGATGGGCGTTCTCCTTCAAAAACCCGTGCAACTCGTCTAAACTTGCTATACAGGAATAATTTATTAAGTCGTTATTTTGGTTTATACGCCCTTAGAAAGGTAGGTATAAATATGCCTTCAATCGCTTTTCTATCAACCTAAAAAAAAGAAGCGTCCGTTTCGTTAGTCGTTCATCAATATTCAATATTTAATTCTAGGTTTGTTCCGCACGCCAATGATGGAGATGCTGCCTGAACCAGCAATCAAGAGTCTCGAAGCTACCGTGCCGTTTCCCCCTCGGCTGGGCCATCCTCAGGAGTTCGCCCTGCTCGTTCAAAGCATTATTCAGAACCCCATGCTGAACGGTGAGACCATACGCCTCGATGGCTCGCTCAGGATGCAGCCCTAGGTACGGTACAACAAACTATTATGTAGATATTACCTATATACTAAACTAGAAAAAATCCTGGTTACTAGATAGTGATAACGTTTTATTAGATATTGTATTTTCAACGTATGTATATTATGGTAAATAAATAAACTTATTTTCGTTTTAGTTTTGATTTTATTGTATTATTAAATGAGCACCTACATACACTCATGGGCACAATTAACCGTCCACCTAGATTTTCTTGATTTTTAAAGATATCTACTGTTTAATATTATGCTAAGTTAATAGAAGATTTATTTTATGCTATAAAATATTTTATCATGCCTTAGCGATGAAAACAAATGTCATAACTTCTTGGAAATTGGATTAATTTGTTTTTCCCACATAAACGCGTTTTTATTGAAATTTTACAAAATGAAACATTTTTGTCACGTTATTTAATTAGGTACCTTAATTTTTTTAATAATGTGTGTTACCTCTTCAGGCTCTAATGACTTCCTGGAGCCTGTTTGGAAGTCCACCCATGGTGTCTTTATTATCCGTTTCGGGGATATTGTGCCATCGCTCTAACACAGATGTCCTGAGCTCTCCTATGGTTGTTGGTGCTGGTACTCTTGCCCGAACCCGTTGTTTATGATTGTCCCACATGTGTTCTATAGGATTGAGGTCAGGACTGCAAGCCGGCCATGGGAAAATTTTAATACCGACCTCGTCAAGACACTGAATAGCGGATTTAACGACATGGCAATGTGCATTATCGTTCATTAAGATAAAATGTTACCCAATAATTGGCACGAACAGTATGACATGATCTTGGAGAACTTTTTCCTCGTATCTCTGAACTATCACACTGCTTCTATCGAGGACAATAAGTTCGGTACGAACTTCACAAGTGATACTGCCCCATATCATTATTGACCTCTCTAGTAACTCTCTGTTTCCACTATGGTGCATGGAGCAAACCTCTCGTTTGGTCATCTATACACTTGCTAAGGCCAATCTAGACCTTATGAGGCTACTTAGTACATTCTTCCACTGCTCAATAGTCCAGTCAGCATATTCTTGCGCAAAATGAAGTTTAGCTCTACGGTGCTGTGGGAGAAGTTCAAAAGCCCGAGCCAGGTAAAGTGTTTATGGTTTCTTTCTGGCAGTTTTCTTCTTATCGAACGTTCACTTACAGTAACATTTCTCACATCGTCGTCTATTCGATGTGAGAAATGTTACTGTAAGTGAACGTTCGATAAGAAGAAAACTACGTACGAGCTTCAGTAGCTGTTAGAAACGCGATCTCTTAAAACATTGTTGACAATAAAACGGTTGTCTCAAGCTGAAGTGTATCGATTTCGGCCTTGACCTGGCCTCTATGTGTAAGAACCAGTTTTCTGAATTCGTCTGATGGCATCCCGGACAGTGGTTCAAGGTACACCAAGGGTGCAAGCGATACAACGTTGGCTGTAAGCAGCATCAGCTAAAGCTACAGCCCCAGCTGCTTCAGTTGCGTCTAATGGCGTTTTTTGTGATAATAACTAATAGAAGATAGTCAAGGATTCAAAATAAACAGTTTGGAATGACCAAAAACAAAGAGAACGGGAATTCGAGTTACATTAGTAAAACCGCTAATAATGACAATGTACGACGAAATCATAAAAATGCTTCGGGAACACAAATCAGAAAAGCAATGAGAGTAATAAGTGTTTAATTTATTGCTATAGTAGCTACTTAATAAGTAACATCATGATATGCATTATTTAACTTAAACAAACGTGGTGACACTAAACACAGGTGGCCGGTTAATTGTGCCTCTGAGTGTATTTTAATGTATTAGTGTATTCTATGTATTAAGCTATTATAAATTTTATTTTAATATTGATTAATTAATCATGTGTAATGGTACTCGTAGTTAGTGGTATTAGCTCGTGGCACCGGACTCTTATAGCTATAGGGAGCCGCCGAACAAAAAATCTATATCATTTGCTCATGTGGCAGACTTTATAAATAGCGATAATTATATGAAAAGAAATATTAAGGACCGCGTCTGCCACCATGGTAGCGCTGCGTCGTCAATTGACAGCCCCTTAAAAATGTAAAAAAAAAAACAGGTATAGGTACTATATCATTTGCTCGTGTCTGCCTCTAAGGCTGATGTTTAGACACCTTGTCAAAATGAAAAAAATCGAAAAGGCAGAGACATCTAGGACTCTGACTTTTGAAGTTATGAATTTTTAAAGAGATGTTTATAATTTAAAAATATATATATGAAATGCACGCTTGGCAGACCTGCAGTGTTCGTTTAAAAACACTGTGAACAACCGCAGAAAAATAGTCTGACACCACCGTAGCGCTGCGTTTTCAATTAACAGCGCTTCAGAAATGTCAAAAAAAAAAAACTGCTATATCATTTTTCCTAGCCTCTTTGACCGTTGTTCATATTGCCTCTAAAAAAAAAGAACATAAATGAGGCAGACATCCAGGGCACTCGATATTCCGAAAGCAGACCATTTGAATTCTTTTTTTTAATCGCCGCTTGGGTCAAGCATTCAATCAATAGGTCTATGTTTACAAAATATTAATCGAAGTAAATAATGTATACACGCACGCACACACGCGCGCGTACGATAAAGGACGCTTTATAAAGCGTTCTTCGAGGCTCTTAAGGCATAATACACAATGGTACACGTGCTCTACATTCAGTCAAGAAAGTATCGGAAATGGATGATTTGTTTATGGTTCCAAATCCAAATTGTTGTTTTTCTTGTTAGATTGGCACAACTGTTTTCCATTTTGGTGCGGAGTTTGAGTTGCATCTGTTATTTATATTAAGTACAGGGGGGTGATTCTCGCGGGTTCGATATTGATATCGCCTTCGATATACACACATCAAAAGTATCTAGGGATCAACATATATTTTTGCAATAACTTTTCTCCTGATTGATATTAATTAAAATTTTCTTTAAGGATTCATCAAATAAAGTGTTTTCGTTTGTCACAGTAACGATAAACCAAGTCACCTTTGCATTAATAAAGAAATTTGCCATTTTCCTAATAAAGGGATTTTTGACATTTGAACCACTAACATTAAAGTTCGAAAAAAAGACTGAAATAACAGTTTTCTTTAAAATTTTATTGGGTAACTTAAACAATTAATAATCCGTGTTTCTACCGCGAACACTAACAACACAAGAACATCGGTTTGGCATACTCAAAATGAGTTCATCCAAATCACGCTGTGGAATGGCCGCCCATGTTCATTGCAACAACAAAAAAAGGTCTTCTTGCGACTGGATACCCTCCATATTCGGCAGAGCTCTTCTCTGTAGCATATCCCATGCATGCTCAATCGGGTTCAAGTCTGGCGACTGAGCAGGCCAGGGCAGGACATTGATGTTAGCTGCGGCGAGAGTCTGTCTTACAACTCTTGCGGTGTGCGGTCGTGCATTATCATGCATTAACTGAAATAAGGGACCGATTTGCACTTGTAGAGGAACGATGACGTCTGATACAATCGTCTCAGCATAAATTTGAGCGTTGAGGTTGCCTCTGATCCAAATCAACTCAGTTCTTCCGCCGATCCAAATACCCGCCCATACCATGATGGTTCCACCACTATAAGGATGGACTTCCTGGCAGGATTTTAATCGCTGTTGGCGTCCAGGGGTTCTCCAGTGTCGTATACGTCTTGTATCCGGTCTCATACCAAAACGAGACTCATCAGAAAAGCACACGAAACGCCATTGTTCTTCTGCCCAATTTCTGTGTTCAAGAGCCCATTGATATCGAATCCTACGATTGTGCATTGCTATAGGTGGTACCCGTAGCGGTCTTCGGGAATGAAGGTTCACTTCATGCAAGCGGTTTCTGACTGTTTGGTCGCTAATTAAGTTCCCTGAAGAGTGATGAAGCCTCACGGCTAACATCATGGCGGTTATTGTTGGAGCTCTTCGAGTTAAGATTTGAATGTATCGGTCTTGTCTCCGTGTGGTGCAGCGATACCGTCCTCCATGGCGCTCAGCCACGGTACCAGTGCTTCGGTAACGTGTCCAAAGTCGACTGATAACACTCTGACTTGTATTCAGAGCTAAAGCTACAGTACGTTGCCGGGAACCAGCTTCTATCATTCCCACGGCTCTGAGCATTTCTTCCCTGCTTAAATGACGTCGCCGCTCCATAATAACGTTGGTTTTAATCAGTAGTAGGGAAACAGTAGCACTAATAATGTCTTCAATGCGTTGTATGTTTTTATAGGGAAAATATTGACAGCTTATTTTCATCTTTTACTCGAATTTGATTGAGAGTTCCTGATTCAAATTATGAAATGCACCAAAAAGGATCCATATAAATTTATAAAATCATAAATTTATTACAAAGCCACATCTCAATCTCAAGAAATCCGCATAAAAATGCTTGATCCCTAGACACTTTTGATGTGTGTATATTGCAACAACTGTCAAAATCCAAATCCATCCAAATTTATTTTATCACCTTCTAAGTATGCTCCTTTAGAAACGATACACTTACGCCAACGAATAATCCAATCATAAAAACATTTTTTAAACGCTGTTTCCGGAATCGAGTTCAGTCCTCGCCGCAAATTCTCCTTTGTGTCTTCTACCGAATGAAAACGGGTGCCACGAAGTGGTAATTTGAGTTTAGGAAAAAGAAAGAAGTCGGCTGGAGCCATATCTGGTGAATATGGTGGTTGCTCGATGGTATTTGTTGAGTGTTTGGTCAAAAATTCGTTCACAATGATGGACTTGTGCGAAGAAAATTCAGGTCTTTTGGGACTAGCCGAGCGGTAACATGTTTCATACCCAAATGATTAGATAAAATGGTACGGATCGACACGTGAGATACAGAAAGTTCGGCGGCTATCTCTCTCAAAGTTGAATGAGGATTTTCAGTCACTATTTCCTTCACTTTTGCGATGTTAACTTCAGTTGCAGACGTTGATGGCCTACCAGAGCGAGGTAAATCTTCCATCACATCTCGACCGCTTTTGAACGCTTTGTACCACTCATAAGCACGTATTTTTGATAAAGTCGATTCACCGTAAGCCTTCTATAACATTTTCAGTGACTCCGAACACGAAATTCCATTGGCGATGCAAAATTTAAGACAAACTCTATTTGTTCAATGTTTTTGTCCATTATGAAATTCGCAATACACACTAGATATTAGGGATTGCAATCCCGCACTGTTTTCAATCCCGCGGGATTTTTGCTGGATTGACTTCAATCAGTTGCACACAACAATTGCACAGTTCCTACGCATTCTGTACGTGTAACTAAGTAATATTATGCAAAAATAATCGCTGGGAAACGACTTTTATTTTTAGGTTAAGAAACAGCAGTTTTTTTGTAAAATTACACTCTAGCGACTGTGCCTTTGGATGTGTTGATTTGTACGGGACGGGGGAAGTGGAGTATAGGTCTGCCCCGGCCCCCAAACCCCGCCGCTGCCGCCCCAGTGCCGTTTTCGTGAAAAAGGTAAAAAAGATATTGAAACTTTAACCTTCAATATCTCCATAACCAGTCGGTTCCCAGGTATGGTCCAGTGCAAAAAAAACATCGTATTGATGGGTAGAATATGTGGTTTCAGTTTTCGTTAAGGTTCTTTTTACACCCGATATATTGCAACAACTGTCAAAATCCCTACCATTTTGACATTTGTTGCAATGTCAAATGTCAAGTATTAATAATTGTTATTTTTTTAGACTCTTTTATTAATAAATAAGTAGATAGGTAGCCGAACTGTAAAATAATTTAGACTAATTATTTTACACTTCGGCTACCTATCTACTACTATACAATTTTCATAATTGGTAGAATGAGTTACATTCGATGAAGTATTACGCAAGCAAATTGATACTACCCACTTATTATAAGTTATAAGTATATTTAGTTTAGACTAGCACTTCACCCGCGACTTCGTCCGCGTGTCCTACAGGAACTGTGCAATTGTTGGAGGGTTTAGCAATTTTTTATATTTGATTATTATCATAGAATAGTATATTATGCAATTAGTGAATAAAGGACGGATTTAAAGCGAGGGCCATAGATGAATCACGAGCTAGTGAAGGATTCTAACGATTGAATCATGCATTTTTAACCGATTAGAACAACACTAAACAAACACAAAATTAAAGATTAAAGTAACACTAAACTTTGTGTTCGTACAACTTACAGTATTCAAAATAGCGCCAATTTACTAAGGACAGCAAAGAACACAAAATAGTTTTTATTCTAATGCTAAACTCCTTGTCGAAAATGTCGACCAATCAAATTGAATTTAGAACACATCAATATAGGTCGAATACACAGATTACACTTACACTAGATACGGCAAGCCACGACCAAGCGTGCCCTGCATGTTCGACTGTTCGTACTAAAAAAAGTCTGTTAGCTCAGTGACGCTTAGTGATTGAAACTTTACGTGACTGAAAGTTTACTCTGAGCACATCACTAAATGGCTGGGGTGAAGTTATCGTAGGTATAAAAAAGATGACACGTTCGGTTTTCATACAATCTAATAACGTGCCGCATCTAGCATAGGTTCTTTAAATCTGTGGTCGAATACATTGGTGTGTTCCATTTTCAAACATCAAAACAGTGAGTAAAAGTGCTTTTTATTCACTGTTTTCAGTGAATAAAATAAGCTTTTTAGAGGGGGAATGGTATAAAATACATTTTTTTAATTTCATATAACAAAAAACTAACCTATGCGGGATCCCACGCTGGTCCCGGTACTTTCTTGACAGAGTAGTAGTTTTACTACTCTGTCAAGAAAGTACCGGGAAAATTAACAAATTAAGAGTTTTGGAGTAATTGTAGTATTTAGAGTTTTGGAGTAATTGGAGACTTCAACGAGCTGTAATGATTCGCGCTGTGATGAGTCGTATTGAATTTTTTTTGTAACTACTCAGGTGTTCTAATAAATTGAATGGACCTAATTAAAGCTACGAGCAAATGATTTAGTAGAGATTTTTTTATTACATTTTTACATCTATCTCCTGCGATAATGCAGACCCCCGGATGTCTGCCTCATAGATTTTCTTCGTTATCAAAATTATATTCACCACTAACCCCAGAGGCGGACACGAGCAAATGATTTAGTACCGATTGTTTTTTTACAGATTTAAAGCCCTGTAGCTAAAAAACGCAGCAACATAGGACCTTAATTCATTCAGAAATTATGTCCTATTGATCCGAACTTTAATGCCTAACAATACGAAGTACGAGCAAATCATATACTTAAATGCTCGCCAGCCCCCTAGCTATTACCCAGTGACGTGCCTACAGGGCAAGCCCGAGGGTATATCTCTAAATTTTTCATGAATGTGAGTAGCGTACAATTAAAAACGCAATCATGAAAAATTATGCGAAATACCCTCGGGCTTGCCCTGTAGGCACGTCACTGCTATTACTCTAGTTATCATAATTTATAACTCAAAAGAAAAGAAAAATAAGATGGGAAGTTATGGTAAAAGGGAAAATTGCTGCTATTTACCCCAACGGCAGGAAAAACTGTAGTTAGTGGCCTTTTTGGCCTTTTTAACCCCTTACCGCATAGGAAGCCATAAATGGCTGCTGAAGTTTCTTATTTCTTTACAGATTATATAAAAATCATATAAATTTAAACTAACATGCATGTTAACAAGCATTTCCTTGGTACATAGGACATATTTTTTTCTTTTATAATACGTGAATCCTGTTAAAACTATTTGAGGTTTGTGCATCGCGGTCGGCCGGTTTAGCGTTTCGAAAATTGTGACTTTTGATATTTAAAAGAAAAAACTTCAAATGAAATCGTAATTTACCCTTCAGTCTTTTAACTTATATTTTTACTTTTTCTCCTCCATTTGAGCCTTTTTTGATTTTTCCATATATGGCTTCATATGCGTTCCCGTCAAAATAATATCGGGCATATATGGCTTCGTTTGCATTAAGTCTTATTTAGCCTTTTTCAAAAATCAAATAATATGGGTAAGATAGAGAAAGTATTTCAATGGGAAACATACATGGTGGTCTGGCTAACATCCTTGGAACACTGAAATCAACCCACGCTGGTAGTCAAACCAGCCAAGCACTCCATGCCGCTTGCCTGATTCACTTATACCAAAATATTTAGAAAAACTCTGGCCTGACATCATGGTCTGTTTTCACAATATTGAACATTTTTCAAACTGGACTAAAATAATCTACAGTTATGTTAGAACTGTTCAAAGTTTTGTTCTTTCACTTATTTTGAAAAATTTTAAGTCGACACTGTTTCAGAGATTTCATAAAATATAAGTGTCTAATTGCTTAAACGCATACGAAGCCATATATGGCTTTATAACATTTCACTAGAATACATATGAAGCCATATATGGCTTCTTAATATCTCGACATCAGCAGCAAATGGTCGGATATCCAATTTTTGCAAAAATCCCTTTTTAACTGAATCGTATGTAATTTTCTTTTTTCTTTCTTTCTGTCTATGCGATAAATTTCTATCTCTCCTAATTCAAAATTTCGTTACGTATAAATGGTCGGATATCCACAGTACTCTAGAGAACCATACAGTCTGAACTTTATTTAAAACTTTATAGTCGTGTGATAAATTAAAATATGTTTTATTTTGAGGTCTCATGTAAAGATCAGTCCTAAAAAAATTGTGATTTACATGTCTCATTTTAATAACTTACTCAATGGCTCGAGTATTCGCAATCGTAAAGTAATTTATTAACAACAGTCCCTATGGTTCGGGACTGATTCACCGAAAAAGAGATAGCACTATTATTATCACTGGATGAGAGTAAGATAAAACATAAACATGCGACCATAATCCCCTCCGCCTGTGCCGCCGCCGCCCGCGCCTTGCTGGTATTGTTTTTTTAAAGGATCTTGAAGTCTGTTGGTTTGATTTGAGTTTTGTTTTCATATCAAATCAGCTGAAAGGCGTCCATTGTTGACATTGGCCTCCCCCAAGCGTCGCCACATTGCCTGGTCCTGTGCTTCTCACATCCAGTGGATTCCCGCGACTTTCATCTGAGTGCCTAGTGCGAGTTAGTCTAACATTCTCGATCGTGAGAACGTTAGCGTAGATCGTAGACAACGACCAATCCAACACCAACACGGTAGTGATGAAGCTAACGCACGTGATTGGTTGTTCCATTCAGTTCAAAAGAAGCTTACTCGATTATCGCGGTAATTTGGAGCTTGGAATCAGCATTCAGATTATGATCTGCTTGGGTGGGCCTTCACAAGGTGGACCCATAGATCCACCTTGCGAAGGCCCACCCAAGCTACACTGCTGGTCAATCTGTTCTGCAAGCAATGTGGCCCGCCCACTGCCAAGTACCTACCACTTAAGTTTAGCAATTCTTCGGGCTGTGTCGGTTACCTAGGTTCTCCGGCGGATTTCCTCATTTCTGATTCGATCACGTAGGCAAACTCTGAGGTCCTTTGGGTGGCCTCGAGTCTTCTAATCAGGCTCTTTGTGAGCGACCACGTTTCAGTGCCTGGAATAATCACTGGCAACACGCACTGGTCAAAGACTTTTGTTTTAAGACACTGTGGTATTTGAGACAAAAAAATATTGCGTTCCTACCCGAACGCTGCCCAACTGGGTCGAATTCGACGATTGTCATCTTTCTTAAAGTTGGACCTACATAACTAGACAATTTGTCTTAGGTAAACATAACCGTCAACAATTCGAGTGTAGGGTCTCCAACTTTCGTGGAACTGGTTTGTTTGGGACGAACCAGGATGTTTTTATGTAGGACGAAACTCAGTGGGACAAACGAAGAATAAATCAGTTTACGAATGAGTGGCTAATACGTAGGTACTTACTGCGCATTTGAAGTCGATAAGGATGAGGCATGACCTAGTTGTTTATGTTACTAAACATTTAGATGGCTAAAACAGCTTTTTGTACCGTACCTAATAACTGATAGGTATTGCTGTAGTTACATCTGAATCTTCATTATAAATGAAGACTAAACTTTATAGACGTGATTTCATTAATATTAATGTAAATTGTGTATAAATGTTAAGGGTGCGTTTACAAAATAGACCGCATCACTATATTGACACGGCTCAAACGCACAAATACGCAATTATAGTTGCGGGAATAATAAGTAAACTAATTTGGGAGCTGCTGCTTACAAGCGACACAGGGTCCACTCACAACACTCACAATGTGGACTTTCATTTTATTAGATTTTTTTGTACAATAAATCAAGACAAGTAAAATAAACCTTAATGCCACCCATTAAGGTTCATGTCTATTAGCAAAATACGTGAAAAAGTAGACGTGACTTTTTTTTTTCTGAGATTATTATTTTGTAACATTTTCGTAATTATTTTTTGTATCGTTTTGAGATGACTATACAGGGTGGCAGGTTAAACAGTGAAAATATTTTAAGGGGTCATTGTACTCATCATTATGAACAACTTTTACTATGGGTCCAACCCTGAAATCGCGAATAAAAA
Organism: Thalpophila matura; assembly: GCA_948465475.1. Lineage (NCBI taxonomy): Eukaryota > Metazoa > Arthropoda > Insecta > Lepidoptera > Noctuidae > Thalpophila > Thalpophila matura. The sequence continues at coordinate 13,755,776 of OX419176.1, read as the reverse complement.
ATCAGCTGTTCTATACATTTTGTTGAGTTTTGTGAACATAATTGTATGGAACAGCTGATTTTTTTTTCGCGATTTCATGGTTGGTCCCATAGTAAAAGTTGTTCATAATGATGGGTACAATGACCCCTTAAAATATTTCCACTGTCTAACCTGCCACCCTGTATATGCTTACCTAGGCAATTTTTAAAGAAACAAGATTATGTCAATAAATCAAGACAAATGATCCTAAACTCAAGCTCGTATCGTCAATTTTGTGTGAAGAGGCAATGGGAAATCGTTTTTACATTATCAAAAATCAAATTAATTTTTAAACGCGTCCTTAACAAAATACATATTTTATTGCATCTAAATGAAATTTTTGACATCTAAACTTATATATACTAATATTATAAAGAGGAAAGATTTTTTTGTTTGTTTGTTTGTACCGAATAGGCTCCGAAACTACTGGACCGATTTCAAAAAATCTTTCACTAATAGAAAGCTACGTCATCACTGAGTAACATAGGTTACTTTTTATCCCGAAAAAATGCACAGTTCTTGTGGGACACGCGGACGAAGTCGCGGGCGAAGTGCTATATATTATAAAAAGGAAAGATTTGATTTTTTGTATGTTTGTAATGGATAAACTCGAAAACTACTGAGCTGATTTTAAAATTCTTTCACCTATAGAAAGCTACATTATCACCAAGTAACATAGGCTATATTTTATTTTCAAAAAAGTATAATTATATCCTTACGAAAATTACAATAATGTAACCCAAGGTATCAAAAAATTGTCTATAAAAGTCATTATTTGGCGTACGCTGCTAAAACTATTTATGGTAGGTACATTAAAATAATGTAGATACCTACTACAAAAAAGTCCGCGAGGCTATATGTCTACATAGGTTATAGTTAAGTCAGAATAACCGCTTTTCGTTCAAATGAGTCAATCAAAACACGAGCAGAATGGAAAGATGATGACATTTGTATCATGATATTAATACTTATCCAAATAAATAGTTTCTTAATCAAGGTTGATTATAATGGTTATGTACATGTAAATTACTCTTTAAAATCAGGCAATATAAAAATGCTAAAAGTAAGAAAAATGTCGCGGTGTCAGCGCACAGCCCTACGCTTAGTCTTTAGTAATGACTATGAATAAGCTCAAAAACTGCAGGACTAATTTGAAAATTTCTTTCACTAATAGGAAGCTGCATTATGGCTGAGTAACACAGGCTACTTTTATCCCGAAAAATGCACAGTTCCTGTGTGTCACGCGGACGAAGTCACGGGCAAAGTGCTAGTAAGAAATAAAAGGGTTTGCCACTATGTCAGTCTCTGTGTCATCTACCTACCTAAAACAGTAGACTGCGATAAGTGAAGTATTAGTTATAATCATTACGATGTGTTTTTGTTGGAAGAATAGCTCATAATATAAGCTTATTAAAAGAAAATAAAAAGAATAATGTTGAATTTTTATTTGTTAGGAACGAACTGCATAATTTTAAAAGATTGACAAAAATAAAGTAAAGATTACAAAACGATAACTTTTTGTATATAGACAACTAATAAGTATGAATATACAACATGCTCCCTCGAAAAGTTAATTGTATTGCACTCATAAGTCATAAACATAACACAGAGGCATAAAAAAGCAGTAAATAGAACCATTACGATACTTATACCCATCATTTGCAAACAACTGCGATGTTTTGTTGGACCCAAAGGTTTCGTCAAAACATCTGCAGGTAACCTGTCGGTAGGCATATACCTAAGTTCAACGGTTTTATCTTTCACTTTTTCTTGGACAAAATGGAACTTTACATCGATATGTTTTGTCCTATTGTGGTGAACCGGATTAATGGCTAATTTTTCTGCACTCTGACTATCCGTATACAGAACTATGTTATGCGACTTACCTGTTATATCCGATATCAGTCTTTTTAAAAAGGACGCATCCTTTACTGCTGTAGCCAACGCCATATATTCAGCTTCAGCGGACGACAAAGCCACTGTGGGCTGTTTTTTAGCTTCCCAGGAAAAAGGGCCGCCTGCAAGTTCATAATAGAACCCAGTGTAGGACCGTCTATCAGTTGGACAATTTGCCCAGTCTGCATCTGAAAAACCCGTCAAAGTTGTAGTATTACATTTTTCTTTCCTGTATGTATTACCAGTAACTTTTGTCGCCTTCAGATAACGTAGACATCGTTTAGCAATATTCCGTGACTGATCAAATTTAGAGTTAAATTGACTCAAGTAACTCACGGTGTAGGCTATATCTGGTCTGGTATTTACCGCCAAAAACATTAGACAGCCAATTAACTCTCTATAAGGGTACTCACACTCACCTATACCAGGCTCAAGTTTCTTCTTGACCAGTGGTGTAGAAACACCCTTACAATCAACATAAACAAGATGCAGATACAAACATAATGCAGAACAGAACGACTCACAGTCGGGGCCCATTTAAATTTTACCAATCAAATCTTCCCAAGGGGCCCCGACTGTGAGTCGTTCTGTTCTGCATTAGAATTTATGATTTGTTTTATGTGTTTATCGATTATAAAACTATTTCAATTGTGTAGTTATTTAGTATTACTTAACAGAATTCTAAACTACTGGGCTTGTGTCTTTCTTTTTAGTTTTTATTTAAGTTAATTCTTACACGTATTTTTTAAAATTAGTTTTTAAGCAATCGGGTTTTTTGTTTTTCTATAAATTATTATTTTTTATTTTTATACAAAATTACTAGATCGTCGACGTATACAGCCAGAACCAAGGAGTCTAAGTTTGTATTGTTTTTAAAAATACACGGCTCAGATGTCTGCATAAAACCAAGAACTGACAAAATTTGTTTTAATTTAGTATATAAAGATAAATAATAAAGTGATCGTTTTAATAAACACACTTTCGACTCTTCGCCTTCCTTTACAAAACCTTCTGGCTGTGTCATGAATATTTCTTCTTCTAAATCGCCATTCAGAAAAGCTGTGTCCACATCCATATAATCAGACCTTATAATCTTCCTGCACTGCAAGTGCAAACACGGTTCGCAACGATGAGTTGCGTACAACTGGAGAAAAGGTTTCGTGGTAGTCGATACCTTCTCTTTGTCGAAAACCTTTTGCTACTAGGCGCGCTTTATATCTAACAACGACACCTTTCGCATCTCGCTTCAGTTTGAAGACCCACTTGCTAGGAATACACGTTCTATGATTTGGCTAGTCTACCAAAACCCATGTGCCCTTTCTGACTAAGGCATTGTACTCATCTTTCATTGCTAAAATCCAGTTATCTTTTTCATCGCTGTTAATCGCAGCCTGATAACTATTTGGATCATCGCACCCATCGTCTAACAGAGTATTATATGAGAAATAATCCGGTGGTTTGCGAACTCTTGAGGGATATCGACTAGATTCATTTGAGGAATCTATAGCCTCACTTGACTGCTGATCATCAACATTGTTGACCTCTACATTGACTGCTTCATTGTCATCATCAGCATCTTCAGCATCCATGGAAGAGGTATCCATGGTAGGAGCATCTACCTCACATCTTCCAGGTGAAGAAGTCGGTAGTACTTCTTGTCTTAAAACTGCTGGCGATGGTGACTGTGAGAGCAAATTGACAATATCAGAGTTAACAGTACATATAGGCTCAATATTTTCCTTCAGTCCAGTAAAGTTATTTTCAAAAAATGTAACATCTCTTGACTTTAATAACCGTCTAGGACTTGCCGCATTCCGGAAATAATAACTACGAGGATCATCTGAATATCCTACAAAAATCTGTTCCTCAGCTTTCATGTCCAATTTACATCTCTGACTTGATGGAACATGAGCAAGTGCTCTGCATCCAAAAACCTTCAGATGAGACAGATCGGGTTTCTTACTAAACCACATTTCAAATGGTGTTTTACCACTAAGCGCGCGGTGTGGTGATCGATTTTTCAAGTAGACGCTTGTCTCCACTGCGTCCTGCCAAAAAGCTTTTGAGAGAGAACCATGTGATAATAATGACCGAGCCTTCTCTACTATGCTACGATTACACTGTTCACTTACCCCATTTTGCTGAGGGCTGTAAGGTGTTGTCGTTTGCCAATCGATACCCAGGGACTGAACATAATCCATCAACTCCTTATTAATGAACTCAGTTCCATTATCTGACCGCAAAGTCTTTATTTTTCCATCAAACTGTCTCTCGACATGAGAATGAAAAGAACAAAACTTATTTTTGACTTCAGTTTTAAAAGACATAAAATACACAAAAATAAAACGTGTATAGTCATCTATAAAAATAATAAAATACCTATTACCTGTAAACGAATTTGTAGAAAAAGGTCCACAAACATCGGTATGAACCAATTGAAGCGGCGATGTAGCCTTATTTAGCCTATATTTTAAGCTTTTAAAGGGCTTTCTAGACTGCTTACCCTCTATGCAGGGTATGCATGGTTCCTTGTCAACCTGTGTGTACTCCACGCCGATAGCCTGACCTTTTCTAAGTAGATCCATGCCAATTCGACACAGATGTCCTAACCTTTTATGCCAAAGCTGAAAGTTGGAACAATCAGAGTGCACAAGTTTAGCTGAAACATTATTGAACATATTAATTGAACAATCGAGAGTATACAGCCCATTACATACAGAACCATACGCTAAAACATTTTTATTGTTTACTACATCACACTGAGTCATAAATAATGCAGCCTTTTTTATTGAAAACTACAGAGAAACCTTTCTCTACTACTTTCTTCACTGAAAGTAAATTACAGTTCAAATCAGGAACATGAACTACATTCTCTATTCTGTTCGCCAAAGTATCTGTATCAATGGATACATCACCAATACCCACAGCTGCCACTTGTTGTCCATTAGCCACAGTAATCGTTCCACCTTGTACAGACCGATAACTGCTGAACCACTCGCGATGCGGAGTCATGTGGATGATTGCACCTTAATCAATAATCCATTTCCCATCAATTGCAGCTGGCGCAGAGAGAGCCATTTCCTTTACAATAGCCTGTTCCACCTTTTCATTATGATGGCAATCTGTACCTTTAAAAACCTTTCCCGACACACTCAAAGCCTTCTTATCCTTCTATTGGGACATTCGCGACTTTTGTGTCCTGGTTGTCTACACTTAAAGCAGATTATAGGCTTCTTCTTTTTGCTCGTAGAACCTGTTGAACGTAGCGCAGCCACCTCGTCCGGGTGAGGGTCCTTAGAAAGCTCGTTTAATAGCTTTGCCTTAACCAACTCACTGGTTACTTCAACATTCGAATTCTCTAAAGCCATGATCAGCGGTTCGTATCGTGATGTCAATCCTCCGAGAATAATCGCAGCCAGAGATCCATCGTCGATCTTCTTACCAATATCTTCAAGATCTTGAGCAGTACTCATAATGGCGTTGATATAAGATTCTGTCTTGGAAATCGGTCAAGGTATATTTGTATAGTCTACGCTCTAGAGAGAGCCTTCGACCCATACCTTTGTCCTCGTAAGCTTTTTGTAAAGCACTCCAAGCCTCCTTAGCGTTTTTCGCATTTCGTACATGCGAAATTGCACCTTCGTCTACAGTAAGGCATATTTTTGACAATGCCTTCTGGTCATTACGAGAGCGCACATTTTTCGCCGTTTTATCAGAATCATCGTACCCTGTGATGGACGTCCACAGCTCCTCGTGAATGAGAAGCATTCTCATTTTGAACTTCCAGGTTGGGTATCCGTCTCGGTTTTTTAACATCTGAATTCCTTGAAAATTCATACTACTATTCCCTGACATTATTTACTTTAAAATAAGCCTTCGTGCTGATAATGTGTTGGAAGAATTAGCTCATAATATAAGCTTATTAAAAGAAATAAAAAGAATAATGTTGAATTTTTATTTGTGAGGAACGAACTGCATAATTTTAAAAGATTGACAAGAATAAAGAAAGAGTACAAAACGATAACTTTTTGTATATAGACAACTAATAAGTATGAATATACAACAGTTTTGCAATCAGCTATTATCGTAGTTTGATCTTACGATAAACTGTGGTTTAATCTCCCGTCTTCGATTGTTTCTTTGGGTTTTTGTATTAGAAAACAATCGAAGACGGGAGATTAAACTTTCTTCCGTTGTTAAGCTACGATTGATCTTACGGCCCTTACGGCCTTACCACAAAAAAGATAGACACGCGTTAAATGCGAATGCTACCAAAAATTATACACACTTGTTTTAGACAAGTTAGTGCTAAAAAAAGTGCGTATTTTTGGTAGCATTCGCGTTTAACGCGTGTCTATCTTTTTTGTGGTACGGCCCTTAGTGTTTAACCGGTGGGATTATACATACACATACAATAATTATAGAGGAATAAATAAAATTAAAATTATTTAAACGAAAATATCATTTATTTCTACAATAACGGGCGGCGGCGCGAGCGCACGCCCTCGCCGCCGGCGCGTACGTGCGTCTCACAATATTTATTAATCACCATGAAAATAAATACATTGAAGATGCTCGGGCGACATCTCACACCGCCTTACATATCATCTATGTTGCCATCTAAAAATAGATCATTGTGTTTTAAACGTAATGACACCTCTAAACAATAATGACAATAAAATAATTTTAAAGATTTAGCGACAACAATAACTATTATTATTTTTATAATGTCTAAAAGACGCAAATGTGAGGTAATGACACGGTACATAATTATGTGGCTGTGGTAGCTAATGCCGGTTGCTCCACTCTAACTGAACTTTGAGGAAGTTGCGTTTTAGTGACAATTTTAGAAGTCATCGATTTCAAATATCAATATTAAATCCCTAGCAGGACATGTGTGATACTAAGTAGGTAGTCGTGCCGTGACAAGTTCACATTTTATAGTTACATCTATCATATGAAAATATTATTACTATCATTAAGTGATGTTAGCAGTGATGTGGTGTTTAAACGTTTCCCGTTTAAGTAGAGCTAAGTTGCGAACACGCGTTCAGTTAAAATAGGAGCAGCCTCACAATAAGCCTTCGTGGCTGAACATTATTGGGTGTACTTGTTATTATATAATAACATTAATAATAACTATTACAACGGTCACTGGACCGAGTTGCGAGGGTCGTGTTCCACTCGTGGCGTGGATGGAGCCGCGAGGCTCGGCACGTCTCGGGACCGGGCTCGTTGTGCGCGTCCGATACAAGGTATTCGTATACCACTACAAACTGTAGCTAAACAGCGCAGCCGCAATCATAAACCCCGCCCTCGACTCGTGACCTTACCACCTTCCATAACAGTAACACATAAATAGCCATACATCTAGGATGGTATCAGTTATAAGATTTATTTTAATTTATTATCAGCAAATGCGGTATTGCATTGGTATTTGCCAGCCCCATGTTTTCAGTTAGGTACAACAATAACCATTAAAGATGAATGAAAACTGTATACCTCGCCCTATCTATATGTACAATCAATAAAATAGAACTAACACGGCGCGCGAAACAAAGTTAGGTGCAACAGAAATTATCGCTTAGGTACTTAAGATTTACAGCTAGTATGAACCTTTCAGGCTGCGGCCTGTCGATTCGCTCAAATTCACATCCTCACATAAACTTAACCACGAGAATACTATACACAGACTAAAGTTAAACAACATCGACTGAGATTAATCCTAACTTATCGTTAATGAACAACAAAGTGGTAAACTTACAAATTGCAACGCTTTGTCTATACGCGTCATTTAGCGTTACGTTTAGCGATATTTTGGAATGTGTGCGACGCGTACATAGATATTCATCAGCAACCGATCACCTAACATAGTTATTATCGAGCAAAGCACGTGATAATGAAACGATTTCATGCAAGTGAAGCGGACATCGCCACCGGACGCGGGCGGCGCTCGGGGTCCGCGATAATGTATGTATGTAAGACCGGGTACGGATACGTTACGCTGCGCGAGCGAATCTGAGCGAAGTAACAGTGCCCGACTTGGACGAGCATCACGCTCCCGTGAGTGAGTCCGTCGCGGCGACCACGAGAACGCGATGATCCCCGCTGCGCAGTTTGTTTACTACCTATCACTTACAATCTAGTTGAACTCAAAATTTACATTTACATAGAACACTCATCGTGTATCTTAACTTTAAAATACTTATAATTTTAAGTCATAAATATAGATATTACTTACCTACATAAACGCTAAAACACAACTTTACGTTGTACGTTACAACCTAATCTTACATGTAAATAGTAGGTTTAGATTTTTATAGATTTTATATTCAAATCAATTAAATATTTAAACGATAAAATGATAGTTGATTAAATGAAATGTGTAGCGAATGACAAAATAATTATGTAGGTAATAGGAAATTAATTGGCTAAAAAAAGCTAATGATTATGAACACTGGCACCTTATGTTTAACCGTTTATTGTCAAGAGAATGTAAGCCTTTGTAATTCGTGTTGAATCGTTGTACTTAAAGGTTGATCGCGTACGGGCAATTGGTATTCCAGAGGCTGCGGGGCACTAGTTGCAGACGCTTCGGCCCGAGTAACCCCGCGCTAGGGATGATCGCAATCCTGAGAACGCAGCTGCACCTGTTCGATCAATTAAGGGCACACGTCTCTGCAATTCTGCGCATTACCGCCACTGACTGACGAGTGACTACATCACTATGCATACACTTGATATCTTATTAGATTACATAGGTACTCGTAGTATATTATGTCACATTGATAAATTCATAAAGTTAGATGATATTAAGCTGTTAAAGGAAGAGGGGCATAAATGTATGGGGCCGACGACTAACTACCAGGCTTTTGTCATTGAAAAGATCTCAAGACAATCATTTTATACTACGATTCTACTACGTCTCAAATCGTGGGAAAAAGTTGTAGCTTAAACAAAAATCTATGTTAGTTAATGTTTGATAGCCGTTTGTTGACAGCGGTGTATACTATACACCAGATACACCTCAGTCTACCCTTTCAGGGTTGTTCTTATACCAATGCTATTTTGAAATTAACATTATTTTATTGATTAAATGAAGACGAGGACTACCTAGTACCTAATGATTTTTATTTTGTAATAAGCGACTTTAGAATTGGTTTTTGTTTTATCTATAACCGTTTCCCCACTATGATTTGAGACTGACTGCCTTAATGACAAGTTCTGCCATAGTAAAAATAGTTTTCCAATGGCATAAATGTCAGTCGCTGGGGTCATTTTACCCTTCTCCTCTGAATAAATCAAAACTTAATCAGTTGACCGTTTAGTCGGATAATGCCTAATTGGCAAAATGGCACCCGAGTCTCAAAAGGGACAATTCGCGAATGGACTAGTTCTCGCAAGGACTTATTAGCAAAAAGGCTAATTCTCAAAAGGACTATAATAGTAAAATTAATAATAACTAGAATAGTAAAATGCCTAGTTTGTGAAAGGACTCATTCGTGAAAGGACTAATTCGTAAAAGGACTAATTCGCAAACTGGCCAACTTTTACCCACTTACGCCATAAGTTAAATGACATGAAAAAATCAAGTTCATTTCCAGGTTATGTTGTGTTTTATACATAAATATTGTATGACACATTGTAAGATGCCTTGTTGATTTAAACCTTTTTCACCATAATAATCGATCTATGATTGTTTTATTTTAATAAAATAATGTTTTTACTGATTGTTGCTTGCATTTCGTATAAAACATGACATAACGTAAAAATTGGTTTTTTCATGTCATTTAACCTATGGCGTAAGCTGGTAAAAGTTGGCCATTTGGCGAATTAGTCCTTTTACGAATGAGTCCTTTCACGAGTTAGGCATTTTACTATTAATTCCTTTTGAGAATAATAATTAGCCTTTTTGCGAATAAGTCCTTTAGAGAACTAGTACATTCGCGAATTGGCCCTTTTGAGACTCGGGTGCCTATTTGCGAATTAGGCATTATCCGACTAAACGAGTTGACTGATACATAGATATTGGTGCTGATTCTGTTGTATATAGTACTATACTAATTTTAATCACATTAATATATCTCTTTCTTACAAATATAATTACAAAAAAAGGACAGGAAATATTATTAAGAACTCTCAAATTAGTCTACGCCCTTGTGATTTACAGGAAAATAATCGTGACCTATTGTGATGACGGTGTCATCACCGTGCTGAGTTGCAGAAAAGGTCATTAAGTTTTAAAGGAGACTTTGACGATAGAAATTGTATAGTCTCCATTAAAATTTAACACCCTTACCACAAAAAAGATAGACACGCGTTAAACGCGAATGCTACCACAAATAATACACACTTGTTTTAGACAAGTTAGTGCTAAAACAAGTGCGTATTATTTTTGGTAGCATTCGCGTTTAACGCGTGTCTATCTTTTTTGTGTAGTACTGCCCTAATTTTCTATCTGCAACCAACCGATACTGAAACAAAATAATTTAGTTCGTAAACAACAGAATCGGCATCATTGTAGTTACTTTATATAAATTAATTATTATTTCTTTAAGCTATATTTTAACTAATATTGGTTGGAAAATCAGTATGACTACTTTGCATCAGATACCGCGATAAGAAACAGCTGTTACTATTTTTTTTCGATTGTGGATATTACATAGAATAACTATTTAATTGCATAAAATATTTTAGTTGCCCATTTAGATTTTTGGGAATTTTCAGATAATATACAATGATTGGCGCATGGTATTTAAACACCTTGGAAGCACTCGATGTGCAAAAGAACAATAGCTATTTTGGACTAGGAAAAACATTTAATTGTTATGGAGATAATAATGTCACTAAAATGTAGTACATTAATAATGTAATTTTATTATTGGCTATCATCAGTTTACTTTCAAAAGCAGGCAAATAGGTAAACGACTTTAGAAATATTGCTATTTTTATACACGGGATAATGTATTTATTTTTTAAAGCATCCATTATTTACGTTCCTAGAGACGTCCATACTTTTTCTAAAGTCTACATCAATTTTATTTTATTCCAGGCTGTATGCAACTGTTTAAATGCGCTAATGTTTTTTTTTGCATTTAGTCATTTCCTCGCTGAGGTGGGATGAAAAGTTACTTGTTGCACTCGAGTGCAAGGATTTTTCACCTCGTGCTCTTTTGATTCTCTCGCTACGCTCAGGATTCTAATTTTGTAATTTTAGAATCCTTCGCTTGCTCGGTCATCAAAATTGAACACGCGGTTAAAAAGCAACTTTGCACTCTTGTTTACCAAATAATTATTATTAAAGCCAAATTATTAATTTAAAACTGATTTTACATTAAAAATTGATGCGGCCGTTATAGTAATTCACTCGCGACCTCAGGTATGTTCAACCAGTATGAACTTGTCGCTAGTTTCGAAGTTCGAAGTATGTATTTAAAATCAAGCTTTTCTGCGATTTTAGCCACGCGCAGATTTATCCGGCGCGAACTCTATATAAGTGAAAAACCTCTAAAATTCAAAATACTACAGATTAATAAAATAATAATATACCAAATAACCTCAAAAAACCTTTTACTTAATTGCTTGACTCTCCGTACTTTTAAAAATATATTGAATGCCGTATTTAGTTATGTATTTATAAAGGCAAATGAAGCGACATAATTATATTTCATCAATTTACATTTTATAAGATTTTTCTAGTCCAAGTAGATAGGAAAGTGGCCATTGTTCTATAAAGTCTAATGCAAATAAGCCTCACGAATTATAAAATACATATATAAGTATTATATAAAATATACTTTGAGACTTGTAATAAAATGTATGCATGTAGTCATTTACTCCGAGGCAGTATGATGTGATTCCTTCAATTAAAAACGTGAATTTTGCTTGAATAATATATCTATCAAAATAATACTGTGTATCTAAGCAAAAATATCCATGTGACTGATGATAAAATATTAATATTGAAAATGGTAACATGTTTGGTAAAATATTCACACATCTAATTAAAGGAATCGAACATTGAGGTATAAACGGCTTCCGAACTAGAGGTGCTAATGTTTTATAACTTGTCTAACACGTTAGTATTAAGTAAGAATTCTTAGTTCACCGACTTTCAACCAAGAACTCTGTCGGTAAACGAGGTCTATTTTAAAGCTGCACTGGACAAACGGGTGATTCGATTAAAATTGGTCACAACAATCGTTGTACTCGTAGAAATACGAGCAAATAATGACCCACGCCGTCTAATGTACTTAACTATGTCATACCATCACAGATCAGCTTTGCCTTCGATAAAGCGCCTAAACTTGAGAAGCTGCGAGTTACTTCAATTCCGTTTGATTTCATCGTTTGCGATGTAGAATCGAAGTGACGTTAGCGAAGAATACTTTGGATTAAGGACGATTCCAAGAACGATCCCAGGATAAAGCACTCATAAAAGTATCTAAAATCACTGAAAGATTAATAAACCTTTTTTTTTTCTAATGTAATGAACATTACAAATCAGTAGGTACATACGTGCTTATTCCAAACAGTTTCTTCCTATATCGGAGCTTCTTTATGCACTTATTTTAGTAAAACATTACTCTTTAAATTAAAACGAGACGTACATACGTAAGATTTTGATATAACGGTTCTAGATACACGAACACAAATATATTATGTGGTCGTCGATTGTAAAAAGTGTAGACGAAATGTTATAATGAAAATGTATTAAATATGCTGATATTACGGCAAATAACTTAAAACTGTTACAGTCGTAAATAAATGTTTATAAAACTTTCAACAGTGCTCAAAGAAATTTAAGAATTGTGTATATTTTAAAAATTGTACCACAACAACGTTTTAAGGAACTTTTTTATTCATCTAAACAAGTACTACACACTGTGCTATTGTACCCTTGCTGTATTCCAACTAGTAACACGTCTATAGAAAGTTTGATTCGTGAATTTGTAAAACAATATCATGATATTATAATTACAGTGTATCCTGAGTGTTCACTGGACGGTATTGTAGATAATATGCGGTGCTATCATGTTTTGTACATATTAGAGCTTAGATAAAATACGCCAAAATGAATAAACCATCGTAATTTTGTAATATTTATCTACTCGTTGACGCAACCTACTACCTAAACATTCGCACTTGGTGCATTGACATTTAAAAAAAACTTTGAATATAAACATTCATTTGAAACACAAACCGTAAAATCACAATTCATAATTAGTTAAATAATTTGTTACATTACGTAGAGGTACCCAATTAATGTACTTCTTAGCGTCTACCGCTCGGTCTCCCGAGCTTTACGGACAAAATTCGCTATCATCACGTTTCATATGCTCAAATGTCGAAACAAACAAATTGTTCTAATGGGCAGTATCCATTTATCAAATTGACACCATAGTAAAATGAAAACGTTTTCAAATTAAATTTGTAACGTCGTTATTACAGTTTTACATACATGTATATGATAACATTTTATATTCAATATTATGTATAATCACTTCCACTTTAAAAGTAGACCTTTACACTTGATTACGTACGCTACTATATTATTTGTTAGAAAAATACGAAATCATGTACTTTCAGTTAACATATTATATATGTTAATAAAGAACAATATGTTTTATATAAAAATACATCGCCTTCCTCGGCCATCAGCCGATAGACGCTAGTACCCATATATTTTTAAAAATCTATGATTTTTAAGGCTTCTTGCACGTATTTTGAGATATTTTACATAATTACACAATCATAAGTCGAATAAATCACTGTAAATGTGCCTATGGTATTTACAAGGATTATATTTTGAATTTGTACTGCTATGGCCGATGAAAACAAACAATACTGGAGTAATTTTATACAACATTCAGATAATTTTTTTAAAGGAACAACTGTAATTTTTATACTTGATTTAATTTGCGATTAATTATTCATTTTTACATTATATAATACACGAAGACCAATATCAACATTTGATAAAATTTCTTTCATATCTCAATCAAGCCCAATATCTATACTTAATAAACTTCTCGCTTACAGCAACATTTTCACACCAACAACAATCACACACGCCGCGAGACATGTAAGCTATAGAACACAACGTTTTATAAGATTTATAGTGAAGACAATTTATTATACATTCAAATGTAGAGTGCTTTAAAGTCTTAAAAAAAGGTAATCCGTAAATTTAATAAGTAACGTCAAAAGAAATTAAATCGGGCATCGCCAGTTGCGTTGCGCGACCACAACATAATATTGTATGTACGTATGGTACTGAATACAACTAACTTTTATAATTATATTACACATAATGATCATTTCAACTAACATTAAAAACGGTTTTCATCAAATTTCTTCGTTTATAATCACAGACACTTTCCTAAAATATGTAATGTAATATTTCCCTTTACTTACGCACCGGAGTTAAAGAGAACCTAGATATATTATGTACTTACTCAATTTTGAAGTAACACGATATAGACTGCTAAATAAATTAACCATAGCTACACAAGACTGGTGTATAATATTTGTATATTATTTTACAGACAATAGGTAGATAAATATTTGTTTTATCTGTATCGGACTAGGCACGCGCGGCACCACCGGCCGGCGCTCGGCGCAATAACTTAAATTTGATAATCACACACCAAGTTATAAACTAAAACTAACTAATAAGTAAAGTTTGTTGCATATTCTATCTGATGTGGTGTCGGGAGCGCTTGGCGCTTTTGTGGTCTGTTACTCTTCACAGAGGTTTCAAGATCTGAAAACAAATTTTCATGCGTTATTATCTATATCATTCGTAAAATAATTAACATCATATATTATTATACCGACCCAAAAGGAAACTAAGTGTCCGAGTCGTGATATTTGTACCTACATACGTTAAAATTAAGCGCTTATTACACTTGACAAAATTCAGTCGTCCTAAACGAAAAAGTAACTGAATGCAGTCAAGTGTAATCACATTTAGCAAGTTCGCTGATCTTACTTAGAAAAGGATTTAGGACGACTAAATTCAGTCAAGTGTAATAAGCGCTTTAATTAATTCAAAGCATGTATCCTACTTCCTACTAACATTTTAAATGCGAAAGTTTGTGAGGGTGGACGGTACGGAGGTTTGTTACTCTTTCACTCAAAAACTACTGAACTGATTTTAATAAAACTTTACTATAATATAGCTTATTTATCAGAATAACACATAGGCTACCTTTTATCCCGAAAAACTAGTAAAAAGGAGTTGTTTCAGAAATGTATGGAGCCTGGGAGTGGTCTACGTACGCAATAAGTATTATAGCTATACATGATAGTGACCGGTTCCTAATGCTTATTTTCTTTAACCATGTGCATGTGCATGTGGTGAAAAAAGTTACACAGAGTATGTGGCAGGGTATATTATACCCACATGTGAAAATGCATGTAATCATGTCTTGATGGTTAAATTAAATAAAACTACACTACTATATTAAACTTTAGCTTATTCCTTAAACATTTAAAATGAAAAAAGTTGTACATATTTATATATAGTTATTATTTTTATCAAAGACTAAAAGGACAGGAGGACAAAAGCAAGAACCAAACGTTAGGAACTTCAAAAATGTTAACAAAACTAAAACAGACTCCTGATTTTTTCAATAAATTATTTTAAACCTTCAAGTTATGATATATTCTTATAAAAAAACTTTATCAGCTATTCATAATCATGATGTAACATTTCTTTTTTCAGTCTTGAAAATTGGCATAGTCATTGCAAAAAAAATGCATGTTATGACTTTTACATAGCGCTTACATCCATATTTTGTCCAGGCAAAGGGTCCATTATAATGACAAAGCAATTTCGTCATCAGAAAAACCTTCGATTTCATCTTCAGAACTATTTTCTACAGTAGGTACTGGCCCCCTGTTCCGTTAAATTCTTCGAAAAAACTATCTATTAACGTCTCTAACATAAACCTGACTCATATGTGATCCATCTTGAAGAAAACCCAAAAGAAACAAACGTCAAAATGGCAACCAAAATCCCACACACGACGACTCAAACGTCACGTCATTGACAAAATTGTCAAACTCAACTGTCATGGCCGCCCTAATAATAGGGATATCACAATGAAAAGCTTCATCTCAAATAATTACCAATTACCACTGTACTCTTCTTCAAATGAATTTAATAATATTTTTATGTAAATCTCCTATTTTTTTCCTATTTTTCTATGTAGCGTACGTATACCAGTTCCAATATGAAACATCTCCTTTAAATAAAAAACAGGGTGTGTATGTCACGGATCGGTATCCTTAGTAAAATTTTAATGCCTTACTCTCTTAATCATAATAACTAAATCCTAATTAAAATAAAAAATAATTGAGGAATAACAAATAAGATACCTTGTAAAGTCTGAAAAAAGAAAGAATTCTTTTTTTTTTGGAAGCATTTACATAATATCCATGGCGAGTTTTTGGTATGGAACAAAAAAAAGCGAAATCCAAAACTATGAGAGATTCCTAAATACACTTTTGGAGAAAACTCTAACTACATTTCTACAAAATAATTTTCTTATCCCATGTCATAAAATAATATTTGATGAAAAAAACTAATATTATACGTTGATTTCTGGCCTACCACCATGCATAAAAATAATAATCCAAATAAAAATCCAAGAAAAAAAAAATAATGTCGCAGTGTTTCCTTTGATTTGCCATTATAATATTTCGCGGAAGGATATGCTTAATCCTTAACCACACACATCTCAAGCCCATTATCGCTCTGTACAATTAATGATCAATCAAATACAGTTTAAGTTTCCTCCAAATTCGAGCTTTGCGACTCTGCTGACCACCTTTCCCTATTTCCGCCCTGTAGTCTCGTCACAAAAACACCTTGTATATTATGTGCTATGATATAATTTTTGATTATGTATGAAATGCGCGTGCGATTAGTTCTCAGTCACGTTATTTTGATATTTCGCAATCTCGTATAAATTCTTGATTTATTTTAGGAAAGCTTCAGAATATAAGCATTCCTAAAATAAATTAAGAATTAGTTATCTAAAGTTTAGATCATTTTAATATTTTGGGTTTATTTTAGTATGATAGAATAAACTAGATTAAATTAAGGGCTAAGAAGTCAACTGCCCACTTAATTGCTTTATATTCTGTGTTCCGGCTATGCATTGTTTTTATTTGTAGCAATGTTAACGCAACTGTGACCTCGGAGCTACTTTGTTTAATTTCAAGACCCGTCAATGATTTCTCAATCTATCCTAACAATCCACAACTTGATTAAATAACCTAGAGGGTCTGTGTCCACGTAATTTGTTATGTTTGCAAGTATATCATAAACATACATAAATCAATACGTACACAAAGTTGGCGAATAGTGAAGTACACACTTTACGTAAATCAGTTTCGGCGCTAGAGGCCCTAAACATAATCGCGCGCGCATTGAACACAATAGGCTAGTTGCATTGATTTTTAAGTGGGTTTCAAACCGTTCCTTGTACCCTAAAGGGAATAGCTCAGTTTGTTCGGAGCTCAGGCTAAAACGTGGACAAGTTGTTCAGTTATAAGTGTTTAAAAGTATAATTAATTCTGAAAACTATTTTTCCAACCCTCGTTGCAGGTAATTCTATGTAAAAAAAAAATATCTAAATAATAAGTATTTAAAGCGTTTTCATCCCACAAAGCAGCGCATTTTTGGGTTACAGACCGTGTTATTTATGATTCATAAATAATCACTAATGAGGTTTTAGTCTATAGTAATTATAATTAAATAATCATTACATATGTTAGTTTACAAAAGCTTCTGTTGGTTTTAAATCCAATAAAATAAATAAGGGTACATTATAAGGTTATATAATTACGTTTTTTAAAAACAAAACAATTTTATTCATTTTTAGGGTTCCGTACCAATGGTAAAAAAGGAACCCTTATGGTGCGACTTCGTCTGTCTGTCACACTTGCTTATTTCAGCAACTACTTATGCTATCGACTTGAAATTTGGAACAGTTATAAAGAATGCTTGTTCAACTTTATTGCAAATGAAAAACGTCTTAAAATATTTTTATTTTCATTGCAAAAGGGGCCGGAGTGGGGTTCCGAAATTTTAAAGTGGGGTTACTAGGTCAAGTGACATATCATATGAAAAGGCTTGATCTGCACATTTCAAAATATATTTTTATTTTATGTCTCACAGTTTTCGACATATGATGAAAAATGTCCAAAAAATACCATTCCCCCCCCCCTTATCTCCGAAGTTTGCGGGGCGAAAAATCTGAAATAATTATAGTTGATAGGAATTGACCCAAATATGCACCAAAAATAAAACGATGTTCGTAACTAGTAGTTTTTTCAAAATCATCAAAATTCTTTCACAAAGAAACTTAGTTTTGCGGTCCGGTTTTTTTCACTTTGTAAGTCCAAAACTGATACGGAACCCTCGGTGCGGGCCGGTTTTTTTAATTATAAAAACTAAAACCTCATTGTTGATTAAATACCTACTCTTTGGTCATAAATGACACGGCTCTGTTATCAATCAATGACGCGCTTTGTGGGATGTAAATGGCTTAACGAATTTTTTTACATATAATTTCCTGCAACGAGGATTACATAAATATTGTTTTAAGAATTATGTGCAAAGTTGCTTTTTAACCGCGTGCTCAATTTTTATGACTGAGCAAGCGAAGGATTCAAAAATTAGAATCCTTAACTTCTAGCGGATAAAAAATACTTTTTCATCCCACCATCTCGGAAAGAGTATTTTTGCTCTTCGATATCTGAGTGCAAAAGCCGTTTTTATCCGCTAGAGGTTAAGGGTGCTTTACGGCAAATCGTGTTATAGGATTTCAATGAGTTTATATAGAAAACGTAAAGTAGTAGCCACGAAAAAAAACGTCTGACAAGCTGAAGAGTTTGACTGTTCTTCAAAAATGGATAAACCTTGTAAATGAATGTAAAAAAAAATTGAAAATCACTAAAAACGTGCAAAAAAGCACTGCCATACTTTCATAACTTTGAAATGAAATTTTTATGAATTTGACACAATAAGAAACAGAGAACCCGCAATTTTTTTCTGTTTTATATAACAATGTTTCCGGTTAGTGTAAAAAGATCGCAATTTTATTGACTTTTTTTCCCAAAAATCCATAAAAATTATGATTCAGAAAAATTCAACAAGTTTGCGATTTTTTTACACAGAACAGAAGTATTGATATAGAAAAAAAAAATCATCAGCTACTACTCTGTTCTTTGTAGCCTATATTAAGTTAATTTCATTAAGTGTTCGTTCTTATTTACGCTAAAGTTGTTTCTACGGCAGTGCTTTTTCCACTTTTTCAATATTTTTTTTACATTAATATATAAGGTTTATTCTCAACACGATTTAATTAGCCACTAGTGAAACTCTTTAGCTAGCCAGACCTTTTTTTTCGTAGCTACTACTTTACCTTTTCTATATAAAGTTATGGTTTTCCCATAGGACTTTTGCATGGTGCTGACCCTTAAAGTAAATGCTCTTCGATATCTGAGTGCAAAAGCCGTTTTTATTCTCTAGTCTAGAGGATAAAGTAAATTGAATTTAGAACATTGTGCGCACTAAGTTTGTGAATTCAAAACATCATTAAACCTATTTACTTCTACCTCCATGGTGCCGAATTTATAATACAACCTTTTTTTCCTCGTTGAAGTGGAATGAATAGTTACGTTGCACTCGAGTGCAAAGATTTCGCTCAGGATTCTAATTTTTGAATCCTTCGCTTGCTCAGTGTGTTATGTTATGTGACGTGAGTGACGTCACCACATTCGTAATCTTGCAAGTTTCGTATAAGAAAAACTGTTTACTAGGTATAGTAGTGATACAAGCACTCTAAACAACATAGTGACTAGTGTTATGACGATATTGGATGCAGATAAAAAAAATATTAAAATTGATTTAAGTAATAAATAACCGTGTTGTTTTATGAATAATTTTATGAATAAATTATGAAATATATTGCTAGAATAGAGCAACAAAAACTATAACAATACGGTATTTTTTAAATGAAATATATACCAGTGCAACTAGCCTAATGTATACTTTTCTACCAACCAGTTAATTTGAAACCAAAATGATTCTATCATAGGTACAAATTAATATTTTTTTTAATTGAAAAGTATGCCAATTCGCGTAACAAACAACATAAATGTAAAACAAATATTAGTTTTATGTGCCTGTAGTCTTACAATAGACTAAAAGAAAATAATAATACCTTGCAGTGAAAAAAAGTGCCAAAAAATAAAGTAGTAGGTATATCATTTTGAAATGTGCAAGTAGGAAGTGCGAGGATGGTCTCGGTGTTTTCATTTATTACGAGAATGCTTACTCTATATTGGCGATTGTTGCTCAATCGCGTCGCTAGGCAGGAATCCGCACCTGATACACACAGAGCAATTTCTTATAGTGTAAATATCCTACAAAGCTTTACATGGCTTAACTTTTTTTAAACTATCACATAAACTGTAAGATATCTTCCGGTGTTCATAACTTAGTGATAACAAAGAATTAAAAGGTTCCTAACTAAAACTTAAAGTCGACGATGTATGGTCTTTTATAGCAGATTGATCTGTTAAGAGACCATCCTCATTTTTTTTTCAGCACAATATTGTGATTACTATACTATATCATATTGTAACAATAAAACTTAATATCACGTAGACATTTATCATATAAATATGAAAGGTATGTTATTCCTGTACTATTAATAGCTACGTATCTTAAACATCTTTGTCGACTAAGCAAATAATCAAATGTGACGATTTCAGGTGAACGCACACCTGTCCTCACCGTACGCACCGCAGTCCCCGAGTCAAAAGCGATGACTGCGATGCGTACGGTGCGGACAAGTGTATGTCCACCATTAATCGTTAAAAAATACCTATACACATATTATTTTTTGATGATGGTGTTAATTAACATTTTGACATAAATTATTGTAATTTAATTTTTATTTTCTACTTTAAAAGTGTTCGTTATTAGTATTAAACAAAATCTATTCAGGCGTTCGTTTCCCCGGTTTCCTAAAGTTGTAGATTATAATAAAACAAGTATAAACGGATTTAATCGCGCGCATATATAACTGATTTTTCCTGACATTTCGAACACTTTGCAGCGTTCGTGGTCGCAGGACGACTGACCATGAACGCTGCCAAGTGTTCGAAACGTCAGGAAAAATCTGTTATGTGCGGGATTTAATCCGTTTAAACTTGTTTTATTATAATGTGTAGTAATCGCGAAAACCTAAGACATTATTATAAAGTTGTACGTACATGTTACGGCCGGAGTCTCATACAAAAATGAAATGTCCCTTTGATAATATTATTATTTCATAAATTCATAAAATCGTAATTCGTGGTTTACCGATGTACCTGGTACTTATGATCGAACGAGTCTGTTCTTTTTAAAATATGCACAGTAGGTACAGAAAATTAAGCAATTTCTAATTCTCTATGTCAAGTTTTAGCGCCTTCTTTTAGCATCATATTTTTTTTAGTTACCTTCTTTATTTTAATAATTATTTGTTAGTTGGCCACTATCACTATTAATACTCTGCACAATAGGAATGAAATAGTAGCATAAATAAAATACAGTATAAGAATGCTTCATTATACCCGTCTTTGGCCATTATAATAAGGTGTCTTCGAATTCGAGCATATAAATAAAACAGTTTAAAGTGGTTGTTGATTGATTTTATATGCTACAAGTGGCAGATAGAGTGGTGAGACTGGACTAAATATTCAATTTGTTGAATGAAGAGGCTTGATATATTTTCAGATACAATTATACAATCGAGTAACTGACTCTACAAAGGAGCGCAGTTTTGCTTTACATTATCTATGTGCATTGCAAATATTTTGTGTTGCATCAAACATGAGGATTTTAAAGCATTTGGACACATACCGCCTTACTTATAAACGATGATTGAACATTATTTAACTTATATCGGTAGCTGTATTTAACTTATGTCAATTGCCATCTGTATTCATTAGCATCGAAATGACAATTAAGATAGTTGTAGGTATATTTAATCAGTGGTTAAGAGTTACAAGTTTTTTTATGTAAGGGGGTTAAAGAATTGGTATGATTGTTTTTAGCTATTCATAGGTGTTGTTTAATATGATTGATAAATTATTTTTCGTTGCTGCAAAGCTTTAAATATTTGCTACATTTTAAATTTTTAATAGACATTAAATAACTGCCCAACAGTACGTTACAACTTGATTGATGTTTAGATTGAACCACTAAGGTTAAATACCCATTTAAACTATTTACCTATTCGAGTATTATGGGATAATATTTTTAATAAAGATCAGTATAGATTCTATAGTTTTAACGTCTATGAAACACACTCGTAACATAGATTAATCACAAGTAACAACCAAATTTACGACGAATGACCTACAAGAATGTCATTATTTATATCCTACTAATTTAATAAAACCATTATGTACCTCGCTTTATTAAATTAGTGATGTTGCCTCTTTGATACGTAGTCTCTTCCAGTCTTTATTTTCACTATGTAGAATGTATGTATTATAATAGTACCTATAATTTTCTTTAAAAAAATCAGGTATTAAATAGGTAATCAACTAATCATATTTTTTACTGTTTGAGGTACGGTATTTACTAACATCTCATATTTTAATAATGACATTAATTAGCTAGAGTTGCGTATGTTTAGCATAATGTTACTATTAAATATGATAGGTACGTCTACTTGGACATTTTAACAATTGGACCACAGATACCCTAAGCGGCTCACCAAATTCGTCGGATTTTTTATTTTATTAGATTACAACTTATGTAGGTTATTATACTCTGTTCAGGAATGGTTTGTACGCAGTGCCGTAACAAGCCTTTTTTGAACACGGTGCGAGCTTCTATAACTGCGCCCTTGAAAAATATGCTATCAAGTACGTGTTTACACATCTAACTTTTACTTTTCCAATAAATTATCTTTGTAGATATTGATGCAATAAGGTAGCAAAGAATGGCTCTTACTTCAGTAAAACTTGATTTTCCGGTGAATTCATATCGTAAATAAATATAGGTAAGTATAAATACATAAACATGTTAATAACTAAAAAAGATTAATATAATTTAATTAAAGCGTTTAAATGACTAATTTACCATGACTAAGAATTATAATAAGGTTCTAACCTGTGATAAACTACAGAAGCGTAGTGCAAATAATGGAAAAAGAGTTGCCAATTAAAATATTAAAGGCCGCTGTCACCTCTTGTTATGTTCTTATTTTAAAGGCATGTTCATGCAAATTCCGTCGCATTTTATAATTTATCTAGTGCCAATCCGGAAGCTGTGGAATTGGCCCTAAATATATATTTATTTTGTTATAAGATGGTCATCAATTAAAAAAGTTAACGATTGGTAATTAAATTGGCGAATCTTATCCATTAATAAATTCTCTTAACAAAAGATATTGATAAATACTTATATGGCTAATATTGTTGGAACTAAGTAAAATACAAAAGCTTTAAGAATTACCGCGTCTCTCAGTACCCATTTCATTCTTAAGAATAATGATGTAAACCCATTTCGAAGAGTGTAAATAATGAAATGTAGTCTCAAGCAAATTCTTTATATTAGATACAATATGTTTTGACTATATTGATTTTTTCCACATCTTTTTAACCGTTTTTAGCTCACTGGACTTAAGTGGAAAACTAAGGAAAAACATTTAGGAGAATTGAAATAGATACAAAATAATCCCGGGCCCATTGCTGGGGACTGAAATTATATATAATATTACAACCCAGCGATATGTCTATCGTTTAATGTTAAAATTGAGTACCATACACTTCTTCACTCCTACATGTTCGATAGGTACCTACATAAGTTATAGTGATAAACGTTTTCTTCAACATCTACACTACAGCGCACTCTCTCCACTCTGTAGGTAATCAACACCTATCTGCCTTTTTTACTCCTATGTTTTTGTACTTATTAATCGTATAGTTATTAACAATAAGTGTAAAAAACATAAAAATAAGTAACAAGGACCCAGTGCAATGACGTGCACGTGGTTAAATATTATTCGATAGGTATTCACTTTCAGAACCTTAGTAATCACAAGTTAATGCTTGTCACTTGACTATTTTCTAAGGGCCGTAATATCAATCGAAGCTTAAACCATAGAAGAGAGTTTAAACTCCCGTCCTCAATTGTTTCCTATTTTTTCATGTTTAGGAAACAAACGAAGACGCGAGATTAAACACTCTTCCGTGGTTTAAAGCTACGATTGAGGCCCTAAGGGCCGTAAGATCAATCGTAGTTTAAAACAGAAGGATTGAAGCCCTAAGAGCTGTAAGATCAATCGTAGTTTAAAACAGAAGAGAGTTTTATCTCCCGTCTTTGATTGTTTCTTTGGGTTTTTGTATTAGAAAACAATCAAAGACGGGAGATTAAACTCTCTTCCGTGGTTAATTACGATTGATCTTACGGCCCTAAGTAGAGCACATAGAGACTCGATATTTTCGAGATAATATAGTTGCCAACAATATTAGTTAATGCTTCTATGAGGCTCGTTTATTGCATAAATGTATGTATATATATAATTATATAAAAGTATGATATGATAGAATAACATACAATCGGTCAAGTGTCGACGTGTGCTCGGCATTCCGGTTAACCATTTCACCTCCGTTCGGCCTAGAACGAGATATATGTTGCATTTCTTATCTGCTAACTTGAAGGGTCTCCCTTAAATATAGGCATTATCCTCATTTGGTAAATGTATTCAAAATATATCCGAAACAATTTGATTAGAAATGGAAGCCCAAAACGATATAGTAGGATATTCGGTAATGAAAATTGTTAGTGAACAAAACCCCTATAAGATGAATTTAGACGAATGTAATATAAATTATGTAATTCAAATAGAGACTTACTTGCGCTTCGCGTGCAGCATTTCCATAAGAAGTGTCTGTGTTGGCGCTTGGCCGGCACAATGCCGCTGATATAGGTGCTCTTCTCCTCGAGCCGCCAGAGCGTGGATCTCAGGTACTACCATCACTAGTTTGCCGAATTTATCCTGAAATATTATAATACTATTATTAATTTGGGACTGCATGTTTAACTGGAGTTTAATCCATACCTCCCCACTCCATCATTGAAAATTATCGTATTATTTTCAATTTAGAAAAAAAATCGGACAATGATATAACACCTTCATTTTGCAGTCGTTAAAAAATAAAAAAAATCGCGTAAAATCTAATGACTAAAATCGATGTCACAACTAGGTATTGCATATCAGTTTATGTAAATAAAATTAATTTAGTTTCACCACATTTCGGTCGGTCAGGTTTCGTGCTCTACGGGTTGGAAAATTAAAACTGAAGAAGTTCGTAGCTTTCTATTAGGCGAGATTACAAATTCTTGTCATCAATTTATCAAATCAGCCTTTTGTAGTCGTATTTTTAGGGTACCGTACCTCGAAACCGAAACGAACGGAACCCTTGTAGTATCACTGTTGTCTGACTGTCATGACCATGAGTGAAGCTATCTGCTAATAGATGGCGCCACTAGAAATAGGCAATAGCGTCATCTATGATCAAGATATGATATGATATGATGCCGCTTACATAGCGGCATCATATCATATCAGATGGCGCTATTGCATATTTCGGAACCCTGAGGGCGCGAGTCAGGTCAGGTTTTTTTTGGATAATAAGGAGTAGGTAAGTACTTATTTACTTCTCACTTTCTCAGGCATTTTCGATAATCGATTGAAATCGATTAAAAATTTCCTCAAATTGAGGAAACTTGGTTACTAACCTGTATCGTAGGGTAACAGGATAGCGTATAGTCGAGAAGTGCAGCTTGAACTGTCTGATAACCATCTCGGACGCACTTCACATTAACGATGCCTCTCACTTCTGAAACGTCAAGAAAATCCTTCAAGAAAAAAAAACAATATTGTGTAGTGATTGATGTAAATAAAATCGTGTCATACATAAAATAAAACAAAAACACCAAGCAAATCATTCGCATTAAGGGCATCAGTAAAGACTTCAGTATTATGACATATTTATTACTAAATAAAATATGAAATTATTATAATGTAGTATTAATAGTTAATTAAAATACTAACCAGGATTTAATAGAAGCAAAAATTTGACGCATATGTAGTCTGGAACATCGAATTTGAGCTCTGCTAATTTGTTCTGAAGCTCGTTGAAGTGCTCAGCCAGCGATGGGACGCCTAGCAGACCCAGGCAAAGAAGGTCAAATTTCTGGCCGTTGTGAAGAGTAGTCTCGTCAGGCAGGCCATTGTGCATTCTCTGGTGAAGATGATCTAACACCAACATGTCGGACCATGAATGCTGCAACAGCTTCATCTGATCATCAACCTGAAACAAATCAAAACCGCGTTGCTACACATGCAGGGCGAAATAACCAACTTTTCGCAATCGTTTGCGATGTGGGCCTTGAGATAAAATTTGTCGTCACTAATAATATTTTTTTAAAACGTTTACTAAGTATCAAAACAATGAATATCAAATAAACTACGCTATTAAGTAACATAGAGGCAGTTATAACAATTCGCTATAAATAAAATGTTCGCTTAGCATTGTTTATAGAACAATATATAACTGCTCCTAAATTACAATTTTTAAAATATCAGTTGCAGTAACTATGAAGATTTTGTTAGGATAATTTATATTAGTGACAGCAAAAATAGTATCGAGATAGTAGAGTTACGATGTGTCGGTGGTATAAGTGTAGTAGAAGACGTTTTTTTTTTGTATAAAAAATTTCTAATTGCCTTTACTAGTCGCAAATATATCCTTAGTTATACGAAACACGATAAGAGTTACAGACATTTCCAAACAACCAATACGTACCCATGTTTAACTATTGACAGCGCGTCATTCTCAGTATCAAACTAATTCAGGTTTCGTGTGTAATCAAAATATTATCTGACAGTCGCAACCGACGACGTCGTTCCGTGACCTAGATTTTATTGAGTTGCATTAGAAAACGCGGGGCGGAGCTCGAGCGCGTTAAATTTGCTGTTTACGAAATGTTACAACTGAATTTTAGAGCTCAAAGGCATTGCCACACCGCATGCTGCTTGCTCAACACGTTGGATCGAGAACGTAACGATGAAATTCAACTAATACTGAATTAATCATTATATAAACCAGTCAGATAATGGCATTGACATTACCTGTAATAGTAATTATGAATGTAACTGCTTTAACGAGTATAACATTAAACTCGTCACACATATGCCTCGTAGTCGTGAGTGGACAATAATGTTCCGTAAAACGTGTTGCCAAATAAGTTGGACGACGTCGCCCAACTCGTCAAATGAATTATAATAATGCTAAAACTTACATATTATTATGTAAGTATGTATATACCTACCTATCAAAAATTGAACTAGGCATAAGTCGACAAGACCGATATTCTAGTCCCTAGTCCTATTAGATATCACATGCGTGTTGGTCCTTGCAATGGAAAATTGCATTTTGTTCATAACGAGCTTTAAAATTCTATAAAACCTAGGAATACGACATAATGCGCCAACAATCTCAGTGGGCGCGCGAGTATTTAATATACGTTTCTATTTTCATCGCTGTAGAGCAGAGAATTGCGGGGAGTACTTGTGAGTCATTTGCCGTTTCGAATGTAGGCTAGCTAACACTCCCTTCGGGCGGCCATCTTGAACTGAGTTGTTGGTAATCGGTAGTGCGCGAAGTAGGTCAAAGTCGCTTTGAATTGCTGCGTGCCTAAAACTTAAGATACCAATGTCGGGATTCATATTGGATCTACGGATTAAAGTTTGAGATAAATTCGACATACTTGTAGTACGGATCTGTATGGTAAATTATCAACAATTTCACGTATGTATTAGGCGTATCTAATATATGTTATGGTGAGCAGACCACTTGTGGGATTTCATTCCAATATACAAGTCCAATACACTAGCTGTTAATAATAGCGCTTGAAGGGCCTGGTAGTCAGTGCGTTTTTAATTCATACTGTCCGGGTAGCCTCATATCAATTTGCTGAAGGTGTGATGAAAGAACTTTTGGAGATAGAGAATGGAATTCTTCAACGGACGATAACTGCAATCTATTTATTGTTTATCGTACGCTACCTGTCTATTCTAGCCTCTAACATCACACATCACATCAGCAATACTATCGAACCAAACCAGAGACGTCTATCTAGCTATAGCACCAACTTCCGAAGCCGTTATAATTATGTATATTTTTTTAAGGATTCTTTTAAAACCTCACTTTGTGTTAGGTAGGTCGCACTGTTACAACGCACTAAACTAATTTTAACCACACTATATCTCTGTCTTACAAATATCATTGAATAAGAACAGTTAATATTAAGAACTGTCAAATTAGTCTACTCTATGCCCTTGTCATTTACGGTAAAATAGTCGTGACCTATTGCAATGACGACTAAATTGACATTAAAACTATGCAAGTAGACTAATTTAGGATTAAACATCCCTTTCTCATGTTTTTAGGGTTCCGTACCTCAAAAGAAAAAACGGAACTCTTATAGGATCACTTTGTTGTCCGTCTGTCACCGGGCCATAAGTGGAGCCATCTGCTCATAGATGGCGCCACTAGAAGTATGCAGTAGCGCCATCTATGATCAAGATATGATATATCTACTATGATGTAATAGCGCCATCTATGGCGCTATTGCATATTTAGAAACCGTTAAGGCGCGAGTCGTACTCACACTTGTCCGGTTTTTTTTGTTAGAAAGAGACATCATGAGACTAAATTAGTTCGTAAATAACGGAATCGGCACCACTTACTAGTTACCTAAAAATCACTACATAGTAGTATATAATATAAAAGTCGCTTCCCGCTGTCTGTGCCTATGTATGCTTAGATCTTTAAAACTACGCAACGGATTTTGATGCGGTTTTTTTTAATAGATAGAGTGATTCAATAGGAAGGTTTATATGTATAATACATCCCGAAAAACGCGGGCGAAGCCACGGGCGGAAGCTAGTACTATTGATTTTAGAATACAAAATTTAGTCATTAATAAAATGTTCAACAAATGTGATAGTTAAGTTCTCGTAATAACGAGAATTTTACGAGTTTTTTTGACGAGTTAAGTTCTAGACCACAGAAGTTGGAATCGTAATAATTAAGTGAAAGGCTCTCTAGTAGATACCTAAAACCATTTCAAAGTGAACTAAGTATTTAAAATATTATCGTAAATCTAATTATAATGACTAATTTAATTTAGTTACTACATAGAAGCCAGGTAACTGTTTTAACTGTGGTTAAACCAAATATACTATTTTTAATATTTGAGTACCTAGTTATCCCATTAAACCGAATCTAAAAATATCTACGAGTTCGATATCACTACAAAAATACGCGGCAGCTCAAGTTCATCGCGCTGTTATGTGACTAATCGCAATTAGTATTACGTAAGAGAAAGCAAAGAAAGGCCACAGAACTTGTTACGTCTCCGTTACCGGCGGTTACGCGTCGCGGTAAAAAATGCTTTCTCGCGGCAACTCGGCCACGGGCAGTGTGTCAAGAGCGGCGGCGAAAGTGCAGCGTTGCCGCCCCGCGTGCCCGCACCGTTACATCACATCCGTCTGGGGAAAGTTTAGGTCATCAACATCTCTCGCCGGCCACCCGCTCACCCCCCATACATGCCCTTAGCGCTCTAACAGCGTCGCATGCGTTTTTGAATTAAATATTATGGTTATTTTATGATTAGAAGCCAAAAATAAATAGAATTTGTGGTGACCTATATTCTAATAAAATGTGTAATAAGAAGAGTCATTTAAAATATGTACTATGATTTCCGTAAACAGTCTATGTACAGTGAAATAAATCTTCGTTCACCATCGTCCTAATTCCGAGAATGGGTCGTAAATATATGTCGCGTCATTTTAGCACAAACAAAAATTGCTAGTTGTGAAGTGGAGGCTGTCTGTGGGAGTGAGACGAAGCGATGAGTGCAGAGTGGCAACGTCGCTCGCCCACATGACCGACTGCGGATCTTGCGTAAGCGTACGACGACCACGGTGCGGCCGCCGCCACCACTACCAGCGGCTTGCTCCTCCCGTTCCTCGCCGATTGACTCTTGCTTGATTGATTGATTGAACTCCCGCTCGACACGCCTAATTAGATATTGTACGGTATAAGATGCCTTTTTATTTTTATCGCATCAACCGCATCCTACTGTCATTGTTTGCCATTTTTCAACGATGTATTTAAAATGTGACTATCATGGTCCTTTTTGCCCGGGCGACTTAATTACTTGATAGGTTTGCGCAACATAATTATGTATTAGTTGTATGTTATCTGTAGTTTAGTATGTGGAATTGAAGTGCGACGGCAGTGGCAGGCGGCACGCTTGTCGTGGGAACTTGACCCAGTTGGTTCGACGAGGCGCGAGCGGCGCGGCGTATTGATTGCGAGAGGCACCGCGTCGCCCGCTGCGTCACACGCGCCCCTTACACGCACACAACCACATCGTAACTAGTCACTATCAGTCTGTTGGTACGCAAATCACTTTAACCATTCGCAATGCGTTACAATCAACAAAAAAAAAATATAGATAATGCAGCAGCGCAATGGCGTCGCATTCGCAAGCAAATTTGGTGTACACCAGGATAGGGTTTAAGGATTTGGGACAGGATTTTCATACTTAGCTAGAAATTCACCTTTAGATA
The DNA here is from genome assembly GCA_948465475.1 of Thalpophila matura. Classification (NCBI taxonomy): domain Eukaryota; kingdom Metazoa; phylum Arthropoda; class Insecta; order Lepidoptera; family Noctuidae; genus Thalpophila; species Thalpophila matura. Next base: position 13,725,132 of record OX419176.1, on the reverse strand, counting down.
CTTAAAGAACACGGTGTTTCTCGCCCAATCCACTTGTGAAAATAAGTTTTGGTCCAATACTTTGCACATTAACTCAAAAAGATCGACTTCACACTGATTGTAAGTCTGGCTTTGCAAGAGCCCAAATAGCGAATTCTGCCACTCGCGATCATCAATTGTTTGTACGAATTCGCGTATCATTGGTGAGACTCGCAGGGTTTCAGTGCTTGTTGGTTCGGCGGTGCTCGACGGCGTGGCGGCTGCTGTGGCTGGTGCGTCAAACGCGAATGCGTCCGGGGATGCTGAGTGCGGCGAATGTGCTTCCCACTTGTCGTGAGCGGGCGGTGGAGGCGGCTGTGGTGGCTGCGGCTGCGCAGCCAGTAACGCCGGCCCAGGCGATGACTCTGGCGATGACGTGAGGGACGACACTTGTGGGATCTGTATCTCTTGCTTGACTGGAACTGCGGCGTAAGGAGAACCAAAGCCAAGCACTAGACCACTGTCACCCAGGGAACCGCGCAATGTCTGCACTGCGATTTGTCGTTGTCGCATCATCTGTAGTTTACGAGCGCGATCTCTTTTATACATGGGGCCAAATTTGTTACGACCCCCGCGCATGCGGTCAGCTCTCACAGCTGAAACGAAAGAAAACAGGTTTTAATATTTTTGTTAGGTATACCTATATTAGGTGAATTTACAGGGTTTTCAGTAAAAAAATGATATTTAATTATATGTATTCAAATGTGGCCTTACTAGACAGGTCATAGAAATCCTAGAAAAAAAAATAAACTAATAAAAGTATAGAAGACAAAGTCCATTGTTGAAATAACACAAAATGCACCTTATTTGACACTGGCAATCACACTGGCTTTCATTTTGACAGTTGCACAACATCCATAGCTTTGAGCTAGTTATCGTAAACACGGATTTAGAAACATAGGGAACAGTGTTGTGTTATTCAATTAGGGAGCTGGACGTCAACAGTCTTATGACATTACGATCTGCAAGTAAACCGTATCATACGACATCAATACATAACAAAGTCGCTGTCTGTCCCTATGTATACTTAGATCTTTAAACTACGCAACGGATTTTGATGCGACAATCATTGATAAAATAAAAAAAAAATGGTTTTAGACAATCGAAGATTAAAAGTGCGTGAAATCAGTGAGGCTATGGGGACTTCAACTGAGCGGGTATATCATATTTTAACCAATGATTTTTTTTTAAACCAGATACTTAATCACGACTCTGATTACAGTTTTCTCTATTATCGCACATGTATAGTAACTTCAAAAATTTACAGAAAAATAATGAAGCCACTCAACATAATGTGGTTTGGCATATGATTAACTAGAATATGAAGCTATCATATCAGTATAAATTTATTTTGATACTACACGTACTTCTGGGTCAGCGTACTTTTCACTCCACCCTCGTAGTATTACAAATGCAATACCATGGTCCTTATTTATGCAATTGAAATTTAAATAAGTAATTCAATAGTATTAATAATATAATGGAAACACAATTTTCGTGTAATTTATTTTGTAAATGATAACTTGATAAGCGACGAGACGTACCTAATGAAATATCGAGTAGGTATCTAAGTAGAAATTTTAATATATTTATTATAGTTATTTTAATACAGTATACGTCCGGCGCACCCTGTACAGTCAGCCCCACTATCACATTGTAGGCTGGTTAGTATTTTACCAAGACATGACCTCTTTTGATGTAGTTCGTGCCAATACGAATTAAAAATCAAGATCATTATAAATTAGTTTAGTCCGATCTAAACTAATTTTCCAGATCAATCAGATGATTAAAAAATAAATATAATATTTTGTTCCTAATTTCTTTACTCTGTTATAGTACCTATTCTTCATCAAAAGTTAACAGAGTAATAATATTATTAATACAAGTATACAGGGTGAATTATTATTCAAGTGGACGTGGTTTACTGATGTGTAATTTTCAGTTTCTTTTTTAAATCATGGAAAATTTTCAATTTATTGTTCTGAAAAATATATAAATGGAAAAATAATGGACAAATATAGTTTACTAGCTTCCGCCCGTGTTTTTGAGATAAAAAGTAGCCTATGTGTTAGTCTGATGTATGTACCTAAGTAGAGTCTGGCAAACGAAAGCTGATCCTGAAAAACGCAGCAAATTAAAAAAGAACACATTATGGTATCACTAACAACAGTAGGAATAAATTGTGTTGATACTTGACAACAAATAATATGTTAGGGGCGGATTTTTCAATTGTTTGAAAAATAAATGCGGTGGTTGGTTTGACATATTTTCTACACAACACACTATTCCTCACCACCACATCTATTCAGAAAAAGTTAACTGACGATTGAAAAATCGAACGTAAGTAAAAAAGGTACGTAATTATGTTTTAATTGGTTTTAATTTTACGTAGATTAATTTGTTATAAAGATTCTTTATATTAAATAAACCATTTATTATATAATTATGCGAATAATTTGAAATATTTAGTAAGTATGAGTACCTATCAAAACTATATCTGGTAAAATAACCCTATAAAGAATGTTGCCATGTAAAAAGTTTCGATAAATCTCAGGCTCAGCTTTCGTTTGCCAGACTCTATAAGCTATATTACTTTAAAGTTTCATCAAATTCCGTTCAGTAATTTTTGCGTCAAACAAACAAACATCCATACATCCTCACAAACTTTCGCATTTATAATATTATTTGCTTCCGCCCGCGGCTTCGCTCGCGTTTTTGGGATAAAAAGTAGCCTATGTAGTATTCTGATGTATAAGCTGTATTACTGTAAAGTTTCATCAAAATCCGTTCAGTAGTTTTGGCGTGAAAGAGTAACAAACATCCATAGATCCAACCTCACAAATTTTCACATTTATAATATTACTAGCTTCCTCCTGCGGCTTCGCCCGCGTTTTCCGGGATAAAAGGTAGGTAACCTATGTGTTGTTCCAGACTATAATCTATCCGTGTGCGAAATTTCATCCAAATCCGTCCAGCCGTTTCAGCGTGAAGAAGTAACAAACATACACACACACGCACACACATTCGCATAATTATAATATTAGGGTGTCCCACGGCTTTGCCACATGGAGGGAAAGTACTTAAAATTTTTGAGATAGGAAGTTTTGCTTTATTGAAACTTTACTTTATTTTTAAAATTAAGGAATACTGCATTCAAAGATTTTTAAAAAGTTGCTTGCTTCATCTGGGAATCGAACCGACCAAATATGAAAAAAATAACATCCTGCCTGTATTTTCATGATGCCGATTGAAAGGGTTTATTGTAAGCATTAATTAATTCCTTCTACATAATATATATTTTTTTACCGAATGGATGTTAGCTCCGAGTGCCGCTATATGCGCTAGTTTTTATCTGGTCGAGTAATAAGAAAAAAAAACTAATATTGGCCTACTATTTTTACAAGAAGAAACAAAAGAAAAACGTAAAAAGTAATTGTGGGTGCACTCTATATTATTGGAAAGGGAACAATATGGTGCATTTCATACTCTTAATTCCATGTCAATATCATCATTTTTTAAGCACGCAGGTAGACGGCACTCAATTTATAGAAAACCGGCAATACGTCCGGCAGCTTCTACAGGCACCAATACACTGGCGTGGATGACCCAGTGCTGCCAAACTAGATTTTCATTTTACCCCAACGCCTGATTAATTTTACCCTAAAATCATAACTATATAAAAATACCCTAAAGCAAAAGTTTTAGTTTTACATTAATATAACAAACAAGTTCTTTCATAATCAGTGGTTATATATTTCACACTAAAAATATGCTGAAATCGTTTAAATGAAATTCAAATTTTCTATTCAAATAGGTATGTAGTATGTACATTTATTGCTTACCTTAATAACAATACAAAATCTAAGCTTAAAAATAAAAACTTATCCTAAAACTTAATTACTTAATGTTGTGACATACAACATTAAGTAATTAAGTTTTAGGATAAGTTTTTATTTCATAACATCAAGAGACTCTTCTCCATCGTCATCTTGTTTGTCATACATAATATGAACATCAAGTGAGTGACGTGAGGAATGATGGAATGAAATAATGTTCAATGAACTAATAAAAAAATATTTACATAAAACGAGTGCGTTCTGCATTACGCACGTTGTTGTTTTTGAAAAAAAAAATACCCTCAAGATTACCCTAAACAATTCTTAACCCGAAAAATTACCCTGCGACATCATTTTTACTCTAAATCTGGGGTAAAATAGCCAAAGTTGGCAACACTGGGATGACCGATCTTTCTTACGGACCGGTGTCCGTCGCACCGAGGCGAGTGCATCCGGCGTAAACTGTTCGCCGGACCGATGTCCGGTGCATGAACGCTGTGTAATGTGTACACACATTCACTATAATAAACCATACACCACCGCGAATCCGGCGAAAAAACGGTCCGTTGTCCGGTGAAAAAAACGGACGTATACAAGCCGCCTAACAGTTACATACGGGTAATGGTATGAATACTTTAAAATATGAATCAGTTTATTAATAATCAACACTTTCTTTTAGTTTGCTATATAATTCGCGCGCTTCGGGCCCGTGGCCGAGCTGCGCAAGCACAGCAAGACGGCCGCGCCGGGCGCCCCCAGGCACCCCAACTACGGGTTCATCACCTACGAGAGCGCGCAGACCGCGCACGACTGCCTCAACACCGCGGTACGTGACACTACTTGCACATTCGATATCATTAGGTACTTCCCAGAATTTGATCCTTATTAAATTAGCGTCATGAGTGGTTAAGTGCATTTTCTTCATGCATAATGCGGCCCCGAGACTCCTTTGAGTGTTTTTAGTTATTTCTTATAGTTTCGGATTTGGCCATCCACACCCACTTGAAAAATTCACCCTGTATATATTAATAATATTGGTAAGTATTATGTTTTGCCGCGTGATATTCTTACGTCATAGTTAACTGCTGTAAGTAATTGTTTGGCATTCAATAAATATTTAATAACCTAGGCTTGAAATTTAGGACGGTGGCCTCATAACACACACGGAGTCGACCACTCTTTATGATTCTGGCTGAATTCCAAATTCCGAATGGCGCTCCTCGCGATACCAGCAATTTATGTTTGTTCCGATTCTTTGTACACGAAACTGACTGACATTTTTATAATCAATGTTAGCGGTGCTTATGAGGGCGCATCAAAAAAAAAACTAATTTAGATTGGATGTTTGAGGAGTAAGATGACTCTAATATGTACTAGCAAAACTGATATTGTATATGATAGTTAACTATCACTGCACCGGACGAAAATACGATAGTATGAAACGTCCTCCATAGAAAAAAAAACCAAGTGCGAGTCGTACTCGCCCACCGAGGGTCCCGTACCATCCTTGGACGTATAAAATTAAAAAAAAAACCGGATCGCATAACTAAGTTTGTTTAGGAAAGAATTTTGAAAAAACTGTGCTACTTAGGAACATCATTTTATTTTGAGTGCAATATATGGGTACATTCCTATCAACTATAATTATTTCAGATTTTTCGCTCCGCAAACTTCGGATGTAAGGGGGGGGGGGGGATGGTAATTTTTCAGACATTTTTCATCATAATTATTATGTCGAAAACTATAACAAATAAAAGAAAATGAAAATATATTTTGAAATGTGCAGATTATATTATATGCCACTTAACCTAATCAAATCACTTTTTTTCGAACCCCCACTTCAGCCCCTTTTTTCAATGCAACTAAAAATATTTTTTATCTTCATTCACTTACAATAAAGCTGAGCAAGCATTTTTTATAATTGTTCCAAATTTGAAGTCGATAGCATTAGTAGTTAGTTGCTGAAATAACCAGCCGTGACAGACAGACAGACGAAGTCGCACCATAAGGGATCCTTTTTTACCATTTTGGTACGGAACCCTAAAAAGAGCTTCGTGGAGAGAAATTAACCGACGACGAAGAAGTGAAGTCGGCTATTTCTGCCTATTTTGAGGGCCTTAACAAATATAAACGTATAAACAACTTATTTGAAATATCTGAGACGTGCATTAGAGTTAATGGAGAATATTGAAAATATATTGAAAAGGAAAACTAAACAGTTTTTGTTGGTTTTAAATCCAATAAATAAAGGAATATAATTATTATAAAGGTATATAATATATTATTTTAAGGTCATATAATTACGTTTTTAAAATCAACACAATTTTATTCATTATTGTATTATAAAAAACTAAAACCTCATTTTTTATTAAATACTCTTCGGTCATAAATGACACGGGTCTGTAACAAAAAAAAAATGGTGTACTTTGTGGGATGTAAATGGCTTAAATACTTGCTACTTACAGCTTGTTCACGTTTTAGTCGAGTTTGAGCAATTTCCTTTAATGTACCTACTAAGTACCTACGAAGTGTCATAGGTTACAGTTACAGTAGTTACAATAGGTTTTTTAGACCAGCACCAGATGCTCGAAAAAATAAATTAAAACGCTTTTCCTGTTTCTTAGGCACTCTTTGGGGGATAACAATAGCATTCATTTTATAGGTTAAAATTCTCTAGGTTTTCTAACATCCCAATCTTCCTATCTCTGCTCAAGTTAGCATAGCCTGCTTCTCAGATCATAGAAACAAGGAGATATGCCATCATAGCAAATTAGTAAGGGAACAACTGATGCCACTTTTAGTACATTTTTCGACACAATTACGCGCATAATTAAGCGCTCCTTGTGAATAAAAAGATCTCCCACGCATTGAACATTCCGCACACCCTCAATCTAACACTGTTAATCGTCACTCAACACTAGCACTAAACTAAAACACTGTATTTATACCAACGATCGTGTTCGGTTCGTCGCCGGCGCGTACGTTTTTAATATGAGCAATTTGCTCAAGATTAGGCATCAAGCTCGATAGCGTTAGCGACATCATATTATTTTATTTAAAAAAAAACCAAGTGCGAGTCCTATGAGCGCTCCGAGGGTTCCGTATCAGTTTTGGACGTATAAAGTGAAAAAAACCGGACCGCATAACAAAGTTTGTTTGTGAAGGAATTTTGATGATTTTGAAAAAACTACGTACTAGATCTCGGTCAAATAAATTTTCGGCGGAAGTTTACATGGTAATGTACATCATATATTTTTTTTAGTTTTATCATTCTCTTATTTTAGAAGTTACAGGGACACACATTTTACCACTTTGGAAGTGTCTCTCGCGCAAACTATTCAGTTTAGAAAAAAAAAATATTAGAAACCTCAATATCATTTTTAAAGACCTATCCACAGATACGTATGGGTTTGATGAAAAAATATTTTTGAATTTCAGTTCTAAGTATGGAGAACCCCAAAAATTTATTGTTTTTTTTGGCTATTTTTGTGTGAAAATCTTGATGCGGTTCACAGAATACATCTACATACCAAGTTTCAACAGTATAGTTCTTATAGTTTCGGAAAAAAATGGCTGTGACATACGGACGGACAGACAGACAGACAGACATGACGAATCCATAAGGGTTCCGTTTTTTGCCATTTGGCTACGGAACCCTAACAACACATTCCTTTAGTTTTCCGTTTATTATAATTACAGAATTTGATCCTTATTAGCAATACTTTCGGATGATATAATAATAAAAAATAATACAGGGTGTTCTTTTTCAACATCAACGGGTTCGATTCCCGGCAAGAAAAATATTAAAAAAAAAATCTAATGATACATTTTTAGTTTTTATCAAAACCGGCCTCGAGACTCATTTTTCGCTATGTTTCGGATTTGGCCATCCAAGTCCACTTGAAAAATTCACCCTGTCTGTATACGAGTACCTACATATTATAATATAATTAAACAGTACCTATGTAACAAAAACCCTGCTGTTCCTGTTAACTGTGTTAGAAGAATCTATATTCATACGCAAGGAAACAATCATTTGGTAAAACTCTTCAATAAAAATAATCATATTAAGGGTCCTTTACGGCAAATCGTGTTATGGGATTACAATAAGTTTATATAGAAAACGTAAAGCAGTAGCCACGAAAAAAAACGTCTGACAAGCTGAAAAGTTTGACTGTTCTTTAAAATCGGTTTGAGTAGGTATAAACCTTGTAGATAAATTAATGTTAAAAGTAATTTAAATATCACTAAAAACTTGCAAAAAAGCACATGTTCATAACTTTGAAATGATAATTAATGAATTTTACACAATAAAGAACAGAGAACCCGCTTTTTTTCTGGTTTGCATAACAATGTTTCCGTTTAGTGTAAAAAAATCGTATTTTTTTCCAAAGTATCCATAAAAAATATAATTCACAAATATTCAGCAATTTAGCAATGTTGCGTTTTTCCTTTTGAGGTACGGAACCCTAAAAATGAGTAAACTACTCAAAAAGTCACGTAGATTCCGATGGACTTCAAAATTTGACATAAGAGTTAACGAATTATCGAACCAAAATAACACACAAGTAAGTTAATGCTATCCTACTTACTAATATTTATAAATGCGAAAGGTTGTCAGGATGGATGTTTGTCGTCACGCAAAAACTACTGAACGGATATTGATGAAATTTTACATTACATTATAGCTGATACATCAGAATAACACATAGGCTACTTTTCATCCCACTGCTGGGCATAGGTCCATCGCGATATATCTAAATCCTACGCGGTCGAAGTTGCGGGCACAGCTGGTAATTAATAATATTGTTGGATGTTGTGTTGTTCCTATTGTGACAGATCTCTGACACTCATCATTTTATTGAACTTTCTAGCGTATTCACTACCAAATCCAAAAAATAGTGCTGAAGTATCTCGTACTAAAGAGCAATGCAATATGGCATTTTGTCTAGCAAACTAAAGTTTGGGAAACTGTGAACAAAAAATCAAGGAGAGACCATTTTAAAAAATCAGTTACTTTGTGACGACTTTACGTAACATGTCCACACAATGTCGACACATTGTCGTAACTTTATAACTTGTTGTGACGAGAATATTTCTCAATTAAAAAAAAAAAAATTCATTATTTATCGATAGTACGGTATATTACTGCTAAAATAGTTTGTTATTAAATATTCAACTTTATTATTGCATTCAAATAGAAGCTTTTGAGAAGAGTAAATAAAAATATAATTAAAATAAAAACCCCTAAAAGGAACAACAACATTTTTTTTTTATTTATTTGTGCACACAAAACACATAAAAGTACAAGAGTAAAGACAGATAATGGAGTACAAAGATACTGCTTATTTCAAAAGAAATATCTTCCAGCAGACCTGCGACAGGAGAGTTGGATTAGAAATATAAATTATTTAAAGATTATGTTACTCGTATCAATAATCGTTAACTCTTCTGATTTATAAATAATTTGCAATTATAAATATTAATTTAAATAAAAAATACAGTACCCCACAGGTATCGGGAATACGGTCCAAACTAACCGGCTCAGGGCTCCAGGGAGGAACTTCCTAACGATATGTTCATATGTGCCGATGCCGGGACTACCGCTATTAGGTATATTTTATTCAATTCGGTTTCTAAGTAGTTTCTTAATTTTTTTAAGTTTATTAGGTTCTGTGTTTAGTTTACCTATAATTATACCAACAGTAAATTATAGTCATGAAATTATCATGTTAAAATCTGCAGATATATACTTAATACATACTAAACCTGGAACGGAAAGGGGCTTTCAGTAAGTCGCCGGTCCGCCCAACTCATGAGTTAAAAATAACAACCAGTTTTTATTGTAACCAACGCGCCACTGCGCGATAAAGACAGACCTACAGGGTTTTATAAAGGGTTCAAAAGAGACGGCAAGCGTAACGGATTTAAGCATTGCTGTGTGCAATTCCATTAGTTTCGTATTGCAGACTGGGTCGTTTCGCGAAAGGATTGTATGCGTTCGTTTATAACAAGTAAAGCAGAAGTCTATTATTAGTGAAATGCACTGTATGTACATTTACAATTTGAGTAAATAATGCCTGACCGCCTGAATAATAAGACTTGTAGATTAACTCCTTATTTATTTAGAAGCATTAACATGAAAAAATCCCTTTTAGACTCGCTTCCGATCACTGATTAGGCAAAAATTAATGCTACGATTGGTATGCAAAATATTCATATTTGGCCATATGCCTTAAGAGGGCTCTCGCATTCGGCACCTCTCTCGCTCGCACAGAACCATATATTTTAAGAATGGTAAATGATAAGATGCATTTTTGAAAAATGTAATCTGATAGCGAACTACAAAATGATATTAATTATAATATTATAAACTCAAATTTAATTATTAAAAACACAAGAGTTAAACAAACCTCAAAAACAGATCATAAATTGTTTTTTAAGTTTGTTACAATGCCAAATGTAGACCAACCTTGTTGTGATTAAGTTCAGATAATTATGAAGCATTTGTTTTTTGTAACACTATCAACCTTTAAGTATACAGGATGAATTTTTCAACTGGACGTGGATGGCTAAATCCGAAACTGTAAGAAATAGCGAAAAACACTCAAAGGAGTCTCGGGGCCGATTTTGATAAAAACTAAAAACGGGAACCGTACCCGTTGATTTTGAAAAAGAACACACCTGCATTATTATTCCATCGGATAGTGTCACTCACTGATGAGGATGAAATTCTGGAAAGTAATGATATACTTCAAACTAAGGGAAAGTGTGATTTTTAACAAAATACATTTTTTTTTCTAACAGTTAAGGTACGGTAACGTATGAATACCTGAATATTGTATCAGTTTATTAAAAATGAACAATTTCCTTTAGTTTGCCATATGTCATTACTTCCCAGAATTTGATCTTTATTAGCGAAACTATCGGATGGTGCAATAATACAGTGTATTGTATTTTTTTCCAATTCAAAAATCTAATGATGCTGTTTTATTTTTGTTTGTGTTACAACGTTTTTAACGATATTAGAATTTTTATTCCATTCCCCCTCTAAAAAGCTTATTTTATTCACTGAAAACAGTGAATAAAAAGCACTTTTTTGATGTTTGAAAATGGAACACACCAATGTATTCGACCACAGATTTAAAGAACCTATGCTAGATGCGGCACGTTATTAGATTGTATGAAAACCGAACGTGTCATCTTTTTTATACCTACGATAACTTCACCCCAGCCATTTAGTGATGTGCTCAGAGTAAACAGAATTGTTTCAACCACTAAGCGTCACTGAGCTAACAGACTTTTTTTAGTACGAACAGTCGAACATGCAGGGCACGCTTGGTCGTGGCTTGCCGTATCTAGTGTAAGTGTAATCTGTGTATTCGACCTATATTGATGTGTTCTAAATTCAATTTGATTGGTCGACATTTTCGACAAGGAGTTTAGCATTAGAATAAAAACTGTTTTATGTTCTTTGCTGCCCTTAGTAAATTGGCGCTATTTTGAATAATGTAAGTTGTACGAACACAAAGTTTAGTGTTACTTTAATCTTTAATTTTGTGTTTGTTTAGTGTTGTTCTAATCGATTAACCCTTTGACGCACAAAACTGATGTGAACATTTTTTTAAGAATATAATTGAGTTATTTACTTTATTGTATAGTATATTAAACATATTTAGCATAAAAAATAAAAATAATTTCGTAGATCTTTTGGAAAACTGTGGGACATCGTTATCCCAATATGCGACAAAGGACGCCATTCCCAGTATATGGGAGTTTGGTGGTTTCTGGTTTCTGGTTTCAAGTTAGAATAAATGAAATATATTGCTTTATTTTAAGAAAAAATACCAATAATATTTAGGGGACACCGGTGTCCAATTTACGTCAAAGGGTTAAAAATGCATTCTAGTGATGAAGATGTGTTAACACCTGAGTTTGTGAAAGAGAGGGCGGCCGATATAGTGGAAAGGTGGAAAGCTTGTTACCCAAAAAATCACAGCTGGTTTACATCAAAGCCAATTTAACTTTACTTTTTCTTCATTATATGTATATTTTCACTTAAATCTTTCTTTTTCTCGTAGTCATGGTATAAAGTATAGTATGCAACTCTTGAATAAAACAGATTTATATCGAGGGCCATGAATCGCTCGCGTCGCTCAGGATTCTAACACTTGAATCACTCGCTACGCTCGTGATTCAATCATCATGAATCACTCCCTACGGTCGTGATTCAATCGTTAGAATCCTTCACTAGCTCGTGATTCATCTATGGCCCTCGCTTTAAATCCGTCCTTTATTCACTAATTGCATAATATACTATTTTTCAGTACCTATTTTTGCCGGGGTGCCAATAAAAATTTGCCCGCGAGTATTTTTAATTTTTATGACGTATATTTATCATTTTTATGTAAGTATCCTTACTAATATTATAAATGTGAAAGTAACTCTGTCTGTCTGTCTGTCTGTGTGTAACTCAATCACGCCTAAACTACTGAACCGATTCAAATGAAATTTGGTACAGAGATAGTCTAGAGCCTGAGAAAGGACATAGGCTACTTTTTAATGCGAAAAAAGGGCTGTAAAGGGTTGAAATAGGGGATGAAAGTTTTCGCGGCGGTCGGAGCTGCGGGTGGCCTCTCGCTCCCGGCCGTGGTTGAGGCCATGGTCGGCAGCGAGAGCGCTTGGAACGCCGTCGCCTCCTTCTGCGAGGAGGTGATGGACGCCAAGGAGGCGGCGGAAAGGGAGAGAGAGGCGGTGTCCTCTCTCCCCATCCGCAGCAGACGCACCGGGCGCCGTAGGGCGGCCAACGATCTCCGGCCACCATAGGGTGCGGCCTGCGGGCGGCGGACTTGGGGCGTCCGTCGCCCGAACGGAAACAGGCCCGAGACGGTGGCGCGACGTGCTCCGCGCGCGCCTCTCTAGAGGAATTGCGGCCGTGCATGACGGCCGCATAGGGTGACGGGGCCCGCCTTTCATTCGGCGGGCCAATACCTGCCGGGGGTGCGGACGAATGCGCAAGCGACTCCCGCGCCCCCGGCGTAAGGTAATTGGAGGAACACCGGGGTGGTTTTAGTCAGTAAGAGTCTGACAGACCCCTCCGCCCTCCCCAGGGCGGGGGACATCCATGAGGATTTCCACCTCGAAAAAAAACAAAAAAAACAAAAAGGGGATGAAAGTTTGTATGGAAATTACGTCATTTTTAAAGCTAGAAGCTTGAAACTTATTTTTGAGGTTTGGGATGTAGGGTATGTGTAGGGTAGATATAGGGTAGGTGTAGAGTAGGTTTAGGGTAGGTGTAGAGTAGGTGTAGGGTAGTTGTAGGGTAGATGTAGGGTAGGTGTAGGGTATGTGTACTAAACTTTACCCGTGCGAAGCCCGGGCGGGTCAACTAGTAATATTATATAATATTAAATTAAAGCTATATTTTTTCTGTGTATAATAAAATACCTCTGCCTATAAAAATAGCCGCAAATAGGGGTTGCTAGCTGTCAAAGATAGATTAGAGTGAAAGAGAGTTAGCGTAACCTCGGTAGTCAGACGACATGTGGTATTCTGCTAGTTCTATATATGACCAGTGGCTTGCCACTGGTCAGGGAGAGTCAAGTCTCTATGTAGCCAATGCCAACGTCGGGCAAAAAGAACGAGACAGAGACGACGATATACGCTAGACAGAGAAATCTCTATCTGTCTTTTCTTTGCCTAGTGTCAGACATTCCTACCATCTCAGTAGACTTTTGATGTTGCCTTTGATCTGAAGTAGAATGAATGAATGATCTGAAGTAAGAATGGTGATTATTTATTATGATTTCTATGAAATCTTTATTTATTTTATGGATCAAATTCATGTGCTAATTATGCGTCTGTGAATAAAGTTTTTTTTTTATGTATTTAATAATGTTACTCTGGCAACAAACCCTGATAATGACAAATGGCATGGCATCAGGGTTGCCAAGTTAGGGTATTTTACCCCAGATTTAGAGTAAAAATGATGTCTCAGGGTAATTTTTAGGGTTAAGAATTGTTTAGGATAATCTTGAGGGTAATTTTTTGTTACAAAAACAACAACGAACAATCAAATAGATTCACTATTTCTTGTTAAAATGGCGTTTAAACAAATTTTGCATATTTTTATTGTGAAATATAACCACTGATTATGAAAGAACTTGTTTTATTAATTATCTAAAACTAAAACTTTAGCTTTGGGGTATTTTTATATAAATAGTTATGATTTTAGGGTAAAATTAACCAGGCTATTTTACCCCAATGGTAAAATTAAAATTTAGCTTGGCATGTCATGTCAAAATCCAATATAGTGGTTCAACGGATCTGATAGCACTTTATTGATTCTTGTTCTCGATTTTACGCTTAGTACTTGGATTTTATTTGAAATCACTCATCATTATGAACAACTTTTACTGTGGGACCAACCTTGAAATCGCTAAAAAAAATCAGCTGTTCCATACATTTTGTTGAGTTATGTGAACGTAAACAGCTGATTTGATTTTCGCGATTTCATGGGTGGTCCCATAGTAAAAGTTGTTCATAATGATGAGTGATTTCAAATAAAAAGTTAGATAGAGACGTTTTAGATACTAGGTAACGCGATTCACGAACGACCGCTGCCGCAGACTTATCGTTTTGTCTCCTTCACACATATACTCACATTACTCACGCATACAATGCTTTTGCATTTTGACTTATGACTTTATTAACTTCTTAAAGATTCGTTAATTTAATAGAAATGAGAAAGTTAAGTAGGTACCTAAGTAATATGCATATTTTCAAACAAAAAAAAAATAATTGCATGGCCATGCATGATAAGGTTTATTTTGAGGCACGCTTGCTAATAAATATAGCAGATTTTCTGTTTATACTCTGACTCTTAATTGTTTGCAGTAACTTGACAGTTCGAAGCGAAATAATGATACCATATTTACATAAATATTATTTATCTTTTAAAAACTTTAATCTAGTTATCAGTAATCAAAATCATAACGAAATATTAACGAGATTAAGGGCGGGTTGCTTCAAACCATCTGTATTCGTAAGTCAGTACGTAATCGTTAAGTCAGTATGAAATTGTCGTACAAGCCGCCATATTTGACGGTTACAGATACGTAACTGTAAGTTGAAACAACATGGCCTAAGTGTCAAATCGGAACACCAAAGAAGCTAATTATAATATATTAAATCGGTTCAGTAGTTTCGGAGCCTATTCAATGCAAACAAACAATCAAATCTTTCCTCTTTATAATATTAGTTTAGATTATGCTTTATCGTGAAACGGCAATCGTTTCATTCGCCACATAGAATAGCTAAACACGTCGTAAAACACTCTATTATGCCGCTATTATATACAAATAGTGTTTCAAAACCCGCTATTGATATTGGATAGATAGTTTCATTTCGTTATCCAAAAAAGCCATTACAAGCCACCTCATTTTCGGTGACCTCACTCTACAATACAGCGCCTCTAGCGGCGAATTCACACGCGTTAGCCCCCATTGATTGGTTACAGACCCGTGTCATTTATGACCAAAGAGTATAATCAACAATGAGGTTTTAGTTTTTATAATAAAAATAATAAATAAAATTGTTTTGTTTTTAAAAACGTTATTATATGACCTTATAATGTACCCTTATTTATTTTATTGGATTTAAAACCAACAAAAACTTTTGTACAACCCAGTAATGCCTAGCGTGTCCAAATGGACACGTATTTAGTGGTAAAATTAAATATTTGGTAAGCTAACCTAGCTTTCTTTTTTG
The DNA here is from genome assembly GCA_948465475.1 of Thalpophila matura. Lineage (NCBI taxonomy): Eukaryota > Metazoa > Arthropoda > Insecta > Lepidoptera > Noctuidae > Thalpophila > Thalpophila matura. Next base: position 13,709,509 of record OX419176.1, on the reverse strand, counting down.
GCAAAGTAATTCTTATAGCGTATTCACTAAAGCCTATAGTTTCTGTAAACTTTATTATGCTGCTGATATTTGCCATTATTTTGGAAATATTTGCATTGTATGTTCAATAAACTTGCGAACAGGTGAAAAAATGGATCCCAGATGAGAGTAGGTAATATTATGTCTATGTCCTGTTATTTACCTATGTTATTTTTATGATATATGATATTTTTATAAATACCCTTGGATGACGTAACGGGAAAATAAAGCTCTGCTTTCATTTTAGTTTGTTTTTTTCACAATAAATTCGATGTGTCCATATGGACACGCTAAGCATTTGTCGTAGCTTTTTATTATCAAAGCAATTGTTATATTTCAGCTGCTTTGATTTCGATAAATTCAAGGAAACGTGTACACTAAATCAAGTTCTTTATTACCTATATGTATAAAAAAGATGATGGCGTAGATCAGCCAATGCCTGAATCTCTTTTTATAACCCTCGGAGCCAGCTATTTTGAGTAATAAGGACTCTCCTGGCGAAGGTAATAGTGGAAGGGCAGAAAATTTGAATGATTGTCAGTTGTTTGTTGAGACAGAGATGCGTTTTCGGATTAAAAATGCCAATGGACGTTTTGATGACCTTTGTGGGAGAATTCATATAAGAGGAAAGAAATAGTACTGGTCCCTGATGACATGGATGTTAGATGCAAGCGTTCATAACGCATGACTACTCCAGAAATGACTGGAGCTAAGAGATTGTCTAAAGCTGTCTTCAGACTACGCTATACTATATAGTATACGATATACCTTATAGCATAGCGCAGTATACAAAGCCAATAATATATAGTATAGCACAGTGTGAACGTGTCCATAACAATGTATGGTGCGCGATATTGTTGTGCTATGAGCTATATGCTATAATGCTATATAGTATAGCGTAGTCTGAAGACAGCTTTACAGTACCTCAACAAACATCGGACGGTTGTCAAAAGTCCAGGAAAACCTAGTACTGCGACATCTGCACTAACAGGTTCATCGAGATATGAAAGGACTGATCACTACGTCCAAAAAAAAAAGGGCAATATGTGGGGCCATCGTGTAAAAACAAATTTTCAGCAGGTAGAATTGAATTCATAAAATGCAATGTGGGCTTATGTGTTTCTTGCTTTTATCATATAAAATCACACTTTTACAATTTACCTACAAATACTTTTTTGCTACTGATAATGCTTAGCGTGTCCACATGGACACATAGTTTTTTTCTATTTTGCAATATATTTATTCAAACCAAAATTGTATATTTCATTTACGTACCCTATAATGAACCCTAATTTATAAAAAAAACATTAAAAACTAAAAAAATACAAATTCGGACATTACTGGGTTAACATAATGATTATTTACTTATAATAGACCTCTTTAGTGATTATGAATAAAAAATAACACGGTCTGTAACCCAAAAATGGCGCTGCTTTGTGGGATGTAAACGCTTTAAATACTTATTATTTAGATAATTTTTACATAGAATTTCCTGCAACGATGGTTGGAAAAATATTGTTTTCAGAATTCATTATATTTTTTGGTAAAAACACTTATAACTGAACAACTTGTTCACGTTTTAGCCTGAGCTCCGAACAAAGTGATCAATCAAGTGATTTAATACTTGAGATGACTAACATATTTATTTAGATAAGAATTAATACCATGTTAGTAAAAATAAAAACACCTTCACAAATAAAACATTCTTTTAGACCTTTGAAAATCATAAAAATGGTTATTGTGAGTCAGCCTTAAAATATAGACATGCTTTCGCGGTCTTTATTTGTAGACCTTTGTAAGGTGTAAAATACTGTGCTCCATTATTTTCATCGATCTCGTAGGGTTCAGCCAGCGTTTGCAATGTAAGCGCAAAAAATGATTTAATTTACGACATCACATTAGAAACCTCTAAAATTATCAGTGTTTCTCTACTATATTATGCATCTATTATACCTACATATAAACCTTCCTCTTGAATCACTCTATCTATTAAAAAAAAAACCGCATCAAAATCCGTTGCGAGGCAGCGGGAAGCGACTTTGTTTTATTCTATGTAGTGATGATTTTTCCGTAAGACATTTCATGGTGCCGACCCGTAAAAAAAAGCGTAAACGAAAAACGAAAAAAATATATTTTGATTTAAATTACATATTATTAAATATATTACATATTATTTAATAAATTACATATAATTAGTCGTAGTCGTAGATTTAATAGGCTACACCAATTTTTTACTCCGTTACTATTCCGCTGACATCCATTCGAGACTAACGAAGTTTTAGCAGAATACCCATTATGGCACAATCGTAGCAGAATAGTAGTAGCGCATCGGCGGGATAGCAAATGTGCGCCATCGCTATTTTATTTAAATTAGCAGAATTGGGGCCCAGTGTACCAGGAAATCTCTATAAAACCTAAAAATTTTGAATTTAGCATACAAGTTTTTTCTAAGGTTGCTCGAGATGCTCGTTAAGAAAGGATATTACCTATTGGAAATTCTAACCCTAATTCTAAATAGGGGTTGAAAGTTGGTCCGTCATATTTTAAGATAAATCAATGAAAATTGGTATTTAGAACATGTATTTCAAGGTTAATGAGAATTCAACCCCTAAATCCCTAGAGCTGGGAAATGGTTCAGTGGAACGAACTCCTTTTTAACCGACTTCAAAAAAAGGAGGAGGTTCTCAATTCGCCGGAAGATTTTTTATATTATATGAAATAGGTGTACATGTCCACCAACAAAGAGTTCGGTCTGTTGATTTCCACTGCACACTACACTTGCCCTAACAGACTCGTTTCAACCACTTTTACGCTTTCTGCTCGCTCAGTCCTTTCCGCCCGACTATTTGTTGGTGGAAATAAAACAAGTAGGTACCTATGCAGTTTACTCTTGCCTGTTAAACGGAGTCCTTAACAGGTCCGTCCCGCTCGCGTTGGAAAACGGTCTTTAAAGGCCGAAAAGGGGGAAGAAAGTTTATATGAAGGTAGCGTGAGTCATGGAATTGGTATTTGCACTCTTCCTTTTAAATAACGAAACACGTATTTTAGGGTAGGTACGCACGGGTACCGATCAAGCTATACATTTCCAGTATAAGCTGATCTCGCATTGTATAGAATTTCCTTACAGTGAGAGGTCAGTGTAAACTGGGAATGTATAGCTTGATGTGTAGCCGTGTGTACCTGTTTGAAATTTCAACCTCAAAAGGGGTGAAATGGAGGGTGAAAGTTTGCATAGGTAAGGGTTCCGTTGGTTTGGATGTTAGGCTTATAAAAATTGGTATTTACGCTCTTCTATACTAATATAAAAAGAAAAGATTTTTTGTTTGTACGCACGGCTACAGATCAAGCTATACATTTCCAGGATAAGCTGATCTCGCATTGTATAGGATTTCCTTACAGTGAGAGGTCAGTGTAAACTGGGAATGTATAGCTTGATGTGTAGCCGTGTGTAGTACCTAATAGGCTCCGAAACTACTGGACCGATTTTAAAAATTCTTTCACTAATAGAAAGCTACATTATCACTGACTAACATAGGCTACTTTTTATCCTGAAAAAATGCAGTTCCTGTGGGACACGCGGACGAAGTCGCTGGCGAAGTGCTAGTATAAAATATACTAAAATCAAGAACTTAAGTAAACTCAAACCCCCCTACAAATAATCACGGAATAAAGTTACAACAAGCATAAACATAAAAAAATGTATGGTTATACCACAACGTTATTCATTACATAACTTTATTCCGTATTTATTTTGTAAGGGGGTAAGTTTTCAAGTGAATGAACTATCTAGGATAGCTCACCGCTAGTTTAGCCGGGCTGACTGCCCATCATGAACACAGGACAAAGCCTGGTAACAAATAAAATTCCGATTAATACAGGGTGTAATTATGGTCAGTCGAAATACGAAAAAAGGTCATCGTACATAAGTACAATGATAACATTATGAACACAACTTTTACTATAGGACCAAAAATGAATACGCGAAAATAAAACTAGCTGCTCCATAGTATACCTACATTTTGTTGAGTTAGGTGAATATAAAACTATGGAACGTCTGATTATTTTTTCGCACTTTTTGGGTTGGTCCCATAGTAAAAATTGTTCATAATGATGAGTAAAATGACCCTTTTTAGGGTTCCGTACCCAAAGGGTAAAACGGGACGGGACCCTATTACTGAAACTCCACTGTCCGTCCGTCCGTCTGTCCGTCTGTCACCAGGCTGTATCTCATGAACCGTGATAGACAGTTGAAATTTTCACAGATGTATTTCTGTTGCCGCTATAACAACAAATACTAATATAGTGACTAATGTTGTATAGATGTTACCGGCAATGTGTATAATTCAGGTATTCTATACAATACCTAGGCAATGTATAGAATACCTGGGCCGTCCAGGCAATGTATGAAATATTAAGAATATTATTGTCCATTACATACTTTATCTATGTAATGTATAGGGATTGTATAGAATACCTGCTGGTCCACCGGCAATGTGTAAAATTTCATGTTTTATTTTGTAAAGATACATTTAACTAGGGTCCAAGAGCAAGCGAAGCGAGATCAGGAACTCGGGCACTCTGACAGGTTAGATCCGAAGGGGTTGCCAATCCCTGCGTGTTAGGTTACTTTTAACGTTGCAGACAGAAATAGGAGCCCCGCAAAGCGAGGCTAGGTCGACCATTGCCTTTCCCCCTGCCCCCTCTTACTCCCTTACCTGCTACCAAACCCCCCTTACCTCTTACCATCCCTTACCCCTCTTACAACCCCTTACCCCGTTACATCGATATATATAACTACTAATGCTATCGGCTTGAAATTTGGAACAGTTATAAAGAGTGCTTACCCAGCTTTATTGAAAGTGATTAAAGTTAAAAAATTTTCATTGCAAAAGGGGCCGGAGTGGGGGTCCAAAATTTCAAAGTGGGGTTAATAGGTCAAGTGACATATCATTATGAAAGGGCTTGATCTGCACATTTCAAAATATATTTTTATTTAATTTTATGTCTTACAGTTTTCAACATAATATGATGAAAAATGACTGAAAAAATACCATTCCCCCCCCCCTTATCTCCGAAGTTTGCGGGGCGAAAAATCTGAAATAATTAGAGTTGATAGGAATTGACCCAAATATGGCACCAAAAATAAAACGATGTTCCTAACTAGTACAGTTTTTTCAAAATCATCCAAATTCCTTCACAACCATTTATGTATGTTAAAAAAAATGATCATCGATCACGTTCTAAGGGCAGCGTTTTGACGTCAATAAAAGTAGGTTAAACATTTTACAAAAATCATTCAAGAAATTGAACCGATCAGGCTTACGGATCTTGAGTTCTTTGGTTCTTTTGTTGAAGGAATCAATAGATTTGAAGAGCATTATTTTTATCAACCGTTGCTACTTTCGGCTTCACTGGTGGTTGCATAATATTTACAAAAAATAACATATTAACGTGACAATTAAGATTATTCAATTGATTTTAGTGTTAAAAAACTATAGGTATACACAAGCGGGTTTTAAACGAAAATGTAAAAAAGAGTTTGACCAGAAAGTGTAGCATATGCACTAAAAACTTCAATGCGTTGACTTAAGCATTTAATGTTAAACTATAATGAGAACATAGCGTATAGCGGCCGATAATGCGGTAAACGAGGTCAGTCGTTTATAACACGACTAAACTAGATCAAGGTCAAGGTCATTTTTACGAATCAAAAACATACGTCGGTGTGACAAACAGCCGGTGTGCAGAAATAGATACATACGTCTGAGTTCACCTCGGATTCTGAAGTTATTTGTAGATATGCCCCAGTTGTAGATGGGTCAAGGTCGACCTTGGAAAAGAGGTCATGGAAACGCATCATGTCTCGGTAGTCTCATCTGGATGTGGGAAATGTTTTGGAGAGAAATGAAGACGCCTTTACCTCTGTATAACTAACCTGTCACTACCGAATAATCGACCTTGGAATACGCGTCAGGGCCGTCAAATGAAGTAATTCGTATCAACGAGATAAAAAAATAGTATGAACCGAAAGGACGGGAAAAGGTGGGGATCGCTCCTTGTACCGACGACTCGGTGAAACTTGGTCAAGGCTGGCAGTGCCCCTCCTCTCCCCTGTCGGTCCCCTCCCGTCCGAGTACCGGCGGAACTGGCCGATCGCATCCGAACGCCCGCACGCACTCGATCGCGCGCCCAGATAGCGGCAGCGCGGCGATCGTTACACAACCTAGATAAATCACCGACGATGATCCGCCGAACGGTGTCAAGATCTCATCAATACATATGTAGTAGTAGTAGAAGTAGAATTTAGCACCAGTAAGAATCCGATTAGATTTTAATATAGGTGGTTGAGGAGGAGCACCTAACCCAATTGCTCCAGTCTGACAGAAGAGCAAATAGTTTTGTCTTTGTTAACTTAACAGGATTAAAGTAGGTAATTAGTTATATAAAGAAGTGCGGTTGTGAACGTTGTAATTGTAGAAGCTATTACGCGCATACTTTTGTAACATGATTTTACGCACCGAAACCGGTTTTTGCGCCACGGAGGCGTGCTTGAAGCGCCTGCGCACCAAAATCCTTCCAAGATGGCGGCGCTGGTAGAACTGTCGTAATAATACGACAGGTAATGCCTAAAAAATAGAAAGGCCCGGTGTACGAGGCCGCTCTGTCGAAACACTCGATTCGGGTCAAGGCAGCGCGCCGAAATAGTCGGCTGGCGCGCGAGTTTTTATTGTGATCTAACATCTGTCGCTGCCCGCGCCGTCCAACCCCTTGCGTTTTAGCGTTCCGCAACGTTAACATGGGTGTTGGATGGTATGTTCACCTAACCTACCTAAATTATGATTTCTTACTATCCATGTCTACCTATACCATGTCCATCCCGCTTAGAATTTGTCAATATTATCAATGAGAGAAAAAATCCAATTTGATTAATATACCCGTATAAATCAAGTTATATATGAATTTGTTCGCGGGACATGCATCCAAACTGAAAGATGATAAAATGTTGTTCAGTTAAAAATAACTGAACATTTTATCATATTTCATGAGTATACCTGACATTGTAAGAACGAAAAATATGCGGTTACGTAAAATAAAATATTAATTTAGCCATAAGGACAACGATATTGATCACTATTACGATTTAGGAAGCTATAAGGCCTAGCTGGCCGGCTATTGATCCTATCCTTCACCCGCACCATGCAGAGCTACCATTGTGATTTTCTTTTACTAATTTAAAATCATTCATTTTCCACATGCGCTCTGATAATAGCTAGTCAGCAGCTGAAAAGCATTATGGTGTATAAAGTTGTGACAGCTAAAAATAAAAGAATTGCACGCTTTTAAATTACTATTGTAATGCAAACCGTCATGTCATGTCATAACCGTCGTAAAACGTGATGCAAACTATTTTGTAAGGTTCGAAGATAACGGATACTGTAATCCAATTTTACATCAGCTCAGCATGCATGTGAAAATGTCTATTCAATTGAATAACGATATTTTATTTTTAATAGACCGAAAGGAGACTGGCAGACGCCCATAGAACGCTGGACTTCAGTTTGTGTAAATCGGTACAGATATGAAATTAGTTTGGTGTGATCGAGAATTTCAAGAGTACTTAAATACATTTTTTTTGTTTTTGTACGTAATTGGGTTAAAGCGTAATCTTTGTATTTGTGACAGTGAGGTTAAGTATGGTGTGAATGATCCAATGAAGTACAACCCGACTAATGAGTTCTCAATTCAAAGGTTTTAGTTACCTACTGTCGACATGATATTCTATAGAGGCACGCGCCGGGGGCATGCTCCTTGCGCTATACTGAGTTTAAGCGCCAATGTTGTTTGTTTTTGTTTTATTCTTTTTAGGGTTCCGTACCAAAATGGTAAAAAAAGAACCCTTATGGTGCGACTTCGTCTGTCTGTCTGTCTGTCTGTCACAGCTGCTTATTTCAGCAACTACTTATGCTATCGACTTGAAATTTGGAACAGTTATAAAGAATGCTTGTTCAACCTTATGGCAAATGAAAAAAGTCCAAAAATATTTTTATTTTCATTGCGAAAGGGGCCGGAGTGGGGGTCCGAAATTTTAAAATGGGGTTACTAGGTCAAGTGACATATCATATGAAAGGACTTGATCTGCACATTTCAAAATATATTTTTATTTTCAAAGTCAACGTCAAAGTCAAAACATTTATTTCAATCAGACCATTTACAGGCACTTTTGAAAAGTCAAGCAATAGTTGTCAGTCAGTTTGTCCGTTAGTTGAAGCTAGTTGTCCGTTCCAAAACGTAGATTCCTATGGAGAAGAACGGACAAGAAACTCCATGGTTACTCGTTTTCAACTAATTCAAATATACAATTTCTTTGTTTACATTTATGCCTTTGTAAGTGAGAACAATGTGAGATATTTTAAAAATCCCTTAGGATAAAAAATAAAATCAATGGTACTAAAATAAAAATCTTTTAAACCTATAAAATGTCAAAATATTTCTTGAGCAGTCAAGAGATGACCAGTACCAACTGACAGCGCCCGTTCACGGACATGACATTTTATTTTATGTCTCACAGTTTTCGACATATTTATGATGAAAAATTTCCAAAAAAATACCATTCCCCCCCCCTTATCTCCGAAGTTTGCGGGGCGAAAAATCTGAAATAATTAGAGTTGATAGGAATTGACCCAAATATAGCACCAAAAATAAAACGATGTTCCTAACTAGTACAGTTTTTTCAAAATCATCAAAATTCCTTCAGAAACAAACCGGTCCGGATTTTTTCACTTTATACGTCCAAAAATGATACGGAACCGTCGGTGCGCGAGTACGACTCGCACTTGGCCGGTTTTTTCAAAATGTTAACGGCATAGGTTATTTATTTCGACTTTTGATTCTAATTCCTCTAAGATAAATTAGGCAAAGAACAATTAAAGTACTTATATTTTTATTTTTGGTTAGGCTTTTATTGGGTACTATACCAGATGAAGCCCAAAACTGCCCATGTCCTTTCAGTATTGCTGATAAATTTTTTGTAAGAAATTATTGTAAGTATACCGTACCGAGTTAGTTACTGTTTGATTGCGTAGCTGTATGCCTATGCTTAATTTGATAGTTATATTTTATTGATTCTAATAAAAATATTTTTACTTTTACATAGATTCATTTAATTTGGCATGTTTAATGCGGATCACACACCGCCCCGCGCTACGCTGCGGGGTGCGTGGCGAAAGAGCCACGCGTGCGGGTGCGGGAGTGCAGCAACCATAATGTGGGTAGTATTCGATGTTGTTGGCAGATGTCGCTGTTGCTACAGTACGTCTTGCTCTGTCAACACGAAATCACGCACAATACTGCAGATCTCAGCGTCCACACCTTGCGTCTTGCCCCGCACCCACGCGCGGGGGTGCATGTTTCTCCGCATGTAGGCGCGTGATCTGCAACACCGCGCGTGAATGCGTTTTCAGTGTGTTGCACTATGCGTGATTTCTATACAAACATAGGTACTTGCAAACAACGTAAGATCACGCACTCCCGCACTTCGCTGCGTGATGCGGTGCGGTGTGTAAATCACCTAAGAGGGTAGGTATTACATTTTGTCACTTGTGATATGTACTTGTGTCGCTCGCACAAAACCGTATTTTTAAGAATGTTAAATATAAAAATGCATTTTTGAAAAATGTGTTCTTATAATGTGTTAGATAAGTAGGTAGGTAATAATATTAATTTAGTTATATAAAATAATGGTTCTGCTCCTAAATTGATTAGATCACATAGTAGAAATGTGTTTTTATTAGTTACCTCTTATGGTACCTAATATTATTACTTATCTAAAACATTATAAGGAAACATTTTTCAAAAATGCATTTTTTCATTTAACATTCTTAAAAATATGGTTCTGTGCGAGCGACACAAGTGGCAAAAATGTAATAGCCCTCTTACCTAACCACAGTGTAGAGACTGGCCGAAAAAAGTTACTATGGCACTAAAGCTCTACCTAAACCATAACAAATTCGAGATATTGGCGATCGATACGTATTAATAGCCAATTAACCATTAGTAAGTGCTATCTTTTAAAAAGTGATTTCGCACTTGTGCATTACGGTTAAACCGAAGACATCCATAGCAAATATGTAATAAATGCCACCAAAATTTCAAAACTCTAAACCGTAACCAATATAATTATATTGATGATAATATTTCAAGATTGTGTATTGAGATGACTAGGTGGTTTTGAGTTCCCGAATAAACAATTATGAATAACACAAAATAACGAAAAAAATGTATATAATTTTATGTGATAATAACAGAAGTGTTTTTATTCATATTTTGGAACGTAACTAAATATAATGTTTAAAAAAAAAAGATAATAGGTACTAACATCAAAATAGGCAAATATTGAAACACAAACTAATCAAATCATTTATTATTTGGATAACAGAGGTAGAAAAAAGAATACAGTTCTTATGTTTAAAAGATAATAATCATTATGACGCTATTTTATGCCCGGAGGCGTAGAAAATGTGGTTTCTTAAAAAATAAATGACGAATTAATAGTAATACCTATCATATTAGAAATTTAAATATAATTGTATTATGTACCTATTCAATGTTAAAATTTTGAGAGAGTAAAATGTCAATAATTCATAAACAATATAAAGGGCCGTTCCAGCCTGCTACGGGATGCCACACGGAGGGAAAGTATTGTATTCTAAATATTGTAGATAGGACATTTTGTTTCATGGAGACTTAATAATAATAAGTTATTATTAAATATTACATTCAAAGTTTTTAATAAGTTGCTTGTCTAATCTAGGATTCGAACCCGAATCCTAGATTAGACAAGCAACTACATCACATACATACATCCCATTTCTATGACGCCGATCGAAAGGGTCAATTATAAGGATTAATTCCTTATAAGTAATATAGTAGGTATCTTAAATTAAAGAAACACCGTGAAATTTTACATTCAAGGAAAATTAATTAATTAATGACTTTTCGTATCGATTTTCATAGATAGTTATGATTATTTACTAATACCTACTCGTAAGAACTTTCTTACCCTGTTTTCCCTTGAAGTGATAAATACCATAAAATAGTATTTGAATGCATCTTTGCTGTAAGCTAGTTAGTATGCTGAAAAAATGTTACGGTGATGTTCCCCTAATTTAAGATGCTATGTTTTTAATCGGAAACATAAAAATACAGAATGTTATTTTTTTCAGTTCGATTTCCAAATGAAAGAAGCAACTTTAAAACAATCTTTGAATGCAGTATTGCTCACTTTTTAAAATATAATAGTCTACATGAAGCAAAACCTATCTAAAATATTTAAAGTAGGTACCTACTTTCCCTCCGTGTGGCATTAGTGGCATAGCCGTGGGACGCCTTGTATAGTCATTAAAAAAGTCTACCAGCATAAGCGGCAATATGGCTCCCAGAGACAGATCTCGCCTAATCTCATCAACCAGGCTCCATCGCAGTAAGCCCTACAACCTACTTCGTGCACCAGTAATAAGGAAACCCGCATAAGACCAAACGTGCAATTAAAAATCTGTATATTACTAAATGCAATCAAAACACTGCCTACTCTGGAATAGGTGCATTTTTTTTAAGCCTGTGAGAAAGTTCACCAGTATTATACGATTTTAGAAAGCTTATAAAACATGGAATTTTTTCTGTAGTTTGTACGCAAAGTTTCATACAATTTTTTTGGGCAATCCTTGGAAAGTAGAGGTAGTTTTTAGAAAATTTCATAACATGATCTGTAGAAAGCTTTTTTTACCAAAGTCATGGGTATTTTTGGGACAGATTATTTTTCAAAAGATTGATTGGTTCATTAGCTATCAGAAAAGTATCAACTGAGTGCACAGGGTGGAGTGAATTTCTTACAATTAGCAGTTTTTGGTCGACAGGAGGAAAATTTCCAAAAAAACTTAAAAAGTGCAATTACTCGGAAACCACGAAGTTTCGACCCCAAGTTTGCGGTTTGCGACAAGCGAAATTTATTTGTTGCAAATAAGCTCTAGTACAACCTCTTTCAAGGAATAGGTCGAATTACCTGGCACCCTGTATTACATAATTCGTCATTCAAATATTGATTAATTGAATAATAACATTTATCAATTAGTAATATTTTCAACTTTTGCCTAAATTTTGTGACATTGTAATGTTTTATGGAGTCTGGTAATATTATTGTAAATGCGCGGTGATCCCAGAACACTCTTTTATATTAAGGCCTAAGTCTTAGCCCGCGGCCGCACCGGTACGCGCGACGCGATGCGACGGCTATTTCCTGAACAAATAAATTTCGCTTGTCGTTTCTGCAGTGTGGCCACCGACATTTATGTTTATATGAAGTTGTTTTCACGAAATCGCCGCCGCCGCCGCGTCGCGTCGCATCGCGCATACCAGTGCGGCCGCGGCCTTACATCGGTGAATACATAAAGTTTGATTACTAACTACGAAGTGGAATATTTCGTACCGTTAACATTTTTTCAAATGACTTCGTATGTGTTTTTACTTCAGAAATCTAAATAATAAGTCAATAGAAATGTTACCTAGGTAGGTACTACATTTTACTTCCAGTTGGTGTCGCCGGTTCGCAGTCAATGTCAGGGCATTAATTCCGATTACATACGTCACATTTTTAAACGCGCGCTCTCGACGTTGTGGTGTCGTGTAAGATACCACGTCCCCTACATAATTTGCTCGAAAGCGGCGACAAGGCCTTTGCGACTTCTATTGACTTATTATTTAGATTCCTGTGGTTTTGACGAAAATACTCATTTCTAATATACATATAGGTAAGTACAGGTGGTAAGTATAGGTAACACCGTAACAAAAACAAACCAATTTTTGTGTCGGATTTTAACCCTAGAAAGATAATACCTAAGCTTATTGCGAAGTACCTACGTTAAAGATAAAATCTAAAATCTAATCTAAAATCTGTAAAATTTTGGCATTTTAAAAGCGTGCGCCTCTAAGGCTTATGGTTATAAGCCTTAGAGGCACACGCTTCAAAAATGCCGAAATTTTACAGATTTACTTAATTTTATTTTATCACATACATATCAAGTTTAATTCTCGCATTGTGAATTAAATGTAATTTTGTAATCAATTTCTTTATTTTAAGGAAGCTACGGTCATTATTAATAAATCACTTAAAATTTGGTAATCAAAATCAACAATCATTTTTAAAGGAATTTAAACGTTACAAAATGTTTTTTTTTCTTGCATACTAATTCATCACAATATAATTAGTTTGAATAACCATATTATTACTGGAAAAACATGACTGAAGTAGATTTGTGACAACAATTTTTTGACGCACTGAAACTGAATTTTCAGGCGGCGCTGAAGAGTTAGATTCAGGAAAATTCTCTTCATTAGGTACACCTGTCAAGTTGTCTATTGTTTGGCTATCAATTTAATTCGTTTTCAGTGTCACTCTGCAAATTATCTTCGCTGAGAACATTTCTAAGTTGGCTAGCGCCTTTTACTAGTTCATCATCGCTGTTTTCCACTTTTTCATTCAATAATGATATTTTTTTGTCTTCTGCCAACGTGTTTCAGCTTGTCGAGATAAACATTTATTGAATACGTTCCAAAAAACATAATAAAATACGCCTCAAACCATGAAAACAAAGGGAATCGCTGACTTTGTTCGGAGCTCAGGCTAAAACGTGAAGAAGTTGTTCAGTTAAAAGTGTTTTTACCAAAAAATATAATTAATTCTGAAAACAATATTTTTCCAACCCTCGTTGCAGGAAATTCTATGTAAAAATTGTCTAAATAATAAGTATTTAAAGCGTTTACACCCCACAAAGCAGCGCCATTTTTGGGTTACAGACCGTGTTATTTATGATTCATAATCACTAATGAGGTTTTAGTCTATAATAATTATAATGAAATAATCATTATGTTAGTGTACAAAAGCTTTTGTTGGTTATAAATCCAATAAAATACCTAAATAAAGGTACATTATAAGGTCATATAATTACGTTTTAAAAAAAAAAACAATTTTATTCATTATTTTTATTAAAAACAACTAAAACCTCATTGTTGATTAAATAATCTGAGGTCATAAATGACACGGGTCTATAACCAATCAATGGCGCGCTTTGTGGGATGTAAATGGTTTAAATACTTATTAATACGACTTTTTTACATAGAATTTCCTGAAACGAGGGTTACATAAATATTGTTTTAAGAATTTATTATGTTTAGGTAAAAATACCTTTAACTAAACAGCTTCTCCACGTTTTAGCCGAGATTTATCAATTACCTTTCAATCTAAGATTAAAAGTTACACAAAAGATAACCATACGCTTGACGAGCGCATCGACTTATTATAACGGCGAAACTGTAGCACTTATCGCATCGACACAGTAGGCCTTCAGAAGTGATGACTATCAACAGAGTTGGTTAAAAACCACAAGTGTCGCAAGTCGGGTGAAAAGTTACAGCAAAATATTTTTGTTACGGGCGCCTCTGAGGCGTAGGTTATCTAGGGTTAAAAATAAATACACCTATGGACATTTTTTAATGAATTGCAAAATCTCCAAACAAATTCGTAAAATTAAAAGGCCGACGCTAAGGGGGTTTAGAATTAGATACTGAACCCATGGTTTCGGTTTTCGTTACGGTGCGGTATCACTTACACCCCGTATAGCGTAGGTACGGTACTGTCAGTATTTTTAACGATTAAAAGAATGGTGCACAACTGTCATCTGTTTTCAGGCCACACATAGATCTTAAGCATCTTTTTGTGCTTTAAATACCGTAGCTAGGTACTAGTTCTTTATCCGTGGAATTGCCCCAAAAAATAATTTCATAGGAGAGAGGTCACCAGACCGTGGTAAACAGCTAGTAACGCATCTATATTTATTTTATTAGCTATTTACAAAAGAGCATATAATTATGCAGATGCAGACTTATTTATTTTTTTACAAAGGTCGTCTATATGGGCTTTCCAATTTATTATGGTGACTATTAGTACATATAATCCTCGCGCTATCGGAATGGTATAGAACCTCGTCAAAGTAAATCGAAAATGACAGTTCTCGAGCAAAGTAGCGTTAGCAAGTAAAGAAAGAAGAAAGAACGAAAGAAAATGCGTTTATTAAGTAGTAGAAAGTAAGTTTTAAACAATATTATCCGACTCTGGCAATTCCAAAAAATATTATGATTTTAGCAGATAATGTCTATGTACTATGTAGGTATGTACATATGTATGTATGTAGGTAAGTTTGTATTATATTTGTTGTTGTATGTAGGTATCATAATTTTCAATGCGTTAGAATAGCGACTTCGTGCTTGTTCAAAAATTCTATCACCTGCCAGAATTATTTCACGTGATTGATTTTTCAAAATGACTATTACTAAAATAATCGT
Source organism: Thalpophila matura (assembly GCA_948465475.1). Classification (NCBI taxonomy): domain Eukaryota; kingdom Metazoa; phylum Arthropoda; class Insecta; order Lepidoptera; family Noctuidae; genus Thalpophila; species Thalpophila matura. The sequence continues at coordinate 13,694,098 of OX419176.1, read as the reverse complement.
GCAGCTATGAATCTCTAAAATAATGTAGTTGTTAAATCACGAGCAAAATTCTACATCAACAGGCAAATAACAACACGTGACATAAATCGTCTCGCGAGCGTCGATGCGAGTTTGCTGACTCTACCGCTACCGAGCGGACCACGCGTGTTTCAGTTCCAAAAGCTAGCATCCCATTCTGATCGTGGGCGAATTATACCTAAAAACTTTGTTACTTTTATTTCTTCCATTTCACAAGTATTGTAATTTAGGCATATTTTTGGTATTTAATCAGTCTAGCTTTAGATAAGCTCTTGCAAGCTCTGTGCATTGCAATCTGCAAAGGCATAATATTTGGATATAAAATATTATTGTGGATTTTATTGCAGTTTTAAAAATAAATTTGTATTTGGCCCACCTTTATCATAATACAGGATGTCCCACAGCTATGCCACATGGAGGGAAAGTACTTTAAATATTTGAGATAGAAAGTTTTGCTTCATGAAAACTGCACTTTATTTTTAAAATTAAGTAATACAAGTACTTACATTAGAAAAATTTCAAAATGTTGCTTGCTTCATCTGGGAATCAAACCGACCAAATGTGAAAAAACCGGCCAAGTGCGAGTCGTACTCGCGCACTGAGGGTTTCATATCAGTTTTGGGCGTATAAAGTGAAATAAATAAGACCGCATAACAAGTTTGTTTGTGAAGGAATTTTGATGATTTTGAAAAAACTGCACTATTTAGGAACGTCGTTTTATTTTTGGTGCAATATTTGGGTCAATTCCTATCTACTCTAATTATTTCAGATTTTTCGCTCCGCAAACTTCGGAGATAAGGGGGGGGAATGGTATTTTTTCAGACATTTTTCATCATATGTCGAAAACTGTGAGATTTAAAATATATAACATGTTTTAGTTTAGTGCTAGTGTTGAGTGACGATTAACAGTGTTAGATTGAGGGTGTGCGGAATGTTCAATGCGTGGGAGATCTTTTTATTCACAAGGAGCGCTTAATTATGCGCGTAATTGTGTCGAAAAATGTACTAAAAGTGGCATCAGTTGTTCCCATACTAATTTGCTATGATGGCATATCTCCTTGTTTCTGTGATCTGAGGGCATAGCCATGGGACAACCTGTATAACTAGACTTTTTCCCGCGATTCCGTTCGCGTGGACTACAATGAAATGACCAGTTGAAATGACCTCCGTAGTATAGGGTGGCTAGTGCTACCAAGAGTTCAAGCTGTATCTCTGGTTTATTCCTCTGGAATTAGATGAAACGTGGCTTAGATTTTAAGTTGGATGCCAAGCTATCGAACTGTGAAAACTATATCAAAATCAGTTCAGTACTTTTTGCGTGATGCGCACACAAACAGACAAAAACTTAAAAAAAATATTTTGGGTATGGTTACGTCCCAGTACCCTATCACGACTGTTTTTTTTTTTTTAATTTCTTCAATGTACGTGTGAGCAACGGATACGACACTACAAAGCCGAAGCTCACGGACAATCTCTTTCTCAAACTCGATGTGTAATTTTAATAGGTAGGTACCTATTTACCGCCGGGTGCTGTACGAGAATTTGCAATTTGCCTTCTGATATTATGTGAAAAAAATCAAAACATTATTATTGCATTATTACTTAAATTACTGCATCTGTCTACGGATTTTATCTGGATGAATGGATTGTATTGATTCGTCGGAACAATTTTTTTTCGTCCACGACCGAAAATGGATCGATATTTTGACCAAAAATCGTAACCTAAATTCAGTCGGACACTAATGCACGGATAAGTAACGTGATAAGTGTGTTCAGGTCACATTTGGGTAGCCCATTGCGACAGGTCGACCAAACGTCTTGTGAAACGGCGCTTGCGCAGCGTACCCCACTGACGACGGTCGATTGTGTCGAAACGCACGATACAGTCGCTGCCGCCGCACGCTCGATCCACAACCCCCACTTGATTCTGAAGTACACACTTGGATATAATGTAACATTATGATAAAATATTTTTATAGAAATCTTGGCAACATTTCTAACTTAGATCCTGGGGCCTATTTGATGTAACTACTCTGCAAGTCAGCACTCCAATTTCCGAACTCTTCAACTGAATCATGTTTTATGTAGGTAGGTACACACATTTTGCAGACTGAACATTTTAATTTGGAAGAGTAAAGACTTTAAGAGTAAGCTCGTACAATCATTCGAAAAGCTAGTAATTTTTCATGAAACACTTTCGCTCCACACTCTTCAATATTTGAAATGTGAAAAGAAGAGAGCAGAGTGCAAACTTGCAGAGTGGTTACATCAAATAGGCCCCTGATAATGTTATTTTTCACCATGCAGCACATTGCAACTCTACTTGTATATGTTGAAGGTAGTTATGTAAGCAACGTATTTTCGCGTAGATACTGCTCAGAAATGAATCATTATTACCTATATTTACTACACGAGACGTGATATTTACTTTGACGATTCGATATTCTTAGTGCCAACACTGCTAAAACAATAAAATTAATATTTAGGTACAACCTAAAGCTTTGGTACTCTCTTAGACAATGCTCAATAGTATAGGTTGTGCATAGTTCTGTAACGCTTCGTTAAATTCCCTTATGGTTCACCGCTCGATTTGAAGTAAAAATAAATTGGGTTCTATATTTAATTTAGAAAGGTTTTTCCGAAAGGACGTCGGCAGTTTTAGGCTTGATATGGTACAGTAATAAAAGCTTAACCAAAAATAAAAATATATTTTAATTGTTCTTTGCCTAATTTATCTTATATATTAAGAATTGGAATCAAAAATCGAAATTAATAAGAAATAAAATGATTATGCCATTGACATTTTGAAAAAACCACTAAAACAAAAACGGGTGCATGCTGGCTGGCGCGTGCTTCCACAGAATATCATGGTGACAGCAACTAAAACCTTTGAATTGAGAACTCATTAGTCGGGCTGTACTTCACTGGATCATTCACACCATACTTAACCTCACTGACAGAAATAAGAATATTTCTCTTTAACCCAATTACGTACAAAAACAAATAAAAAATGAATTTAAATACTCTTGAAATACTCGATCACACCAAACTAATTTCATATCTGTACCGACTTACACAATCTGAGGCCTAGCGTTCTATGGGCGTCTGCCAGTGCCCTTTATTAGTTAAATTTTCATAACCAGCTCATAACCATTTTTTCTGACTGCTCAAACCTAAAACACATACTTAAACAAGTGTCGTAACGTTTTGTTTAAAAAATAATCCTATGCGCTAAATAAAAAAAAACACTTTAAAAGTCCATCGGTTTGGTGCTGTAGCAGTGGCATTGCACAAGGCTTGCTGCAGGTCGGGCAGGCGGTGCGAGGCTCTCGCAACAGCCATTATTCGGGTCAGGCAACTATTTGTGTGAATTGTGTCATCTGACATATTACTCTTGCCACAAATATTCTTTGTTTACTATTTGTAATCTCGAAGATTTTGTAACTTCATTAATGCCTGGATGCTAGTAAATTATTTGTCACAGTTAGTAGGTACAAATAAAAACCGGCCAAGTGCAAGACGGACTCGCGAACGAGGGGTTCCGTACCATTATCAATACCAGTGTTCAGCAAAGGGTGTGCCGCGGCACACTGGTGTACCGTGGTCATTAGTTGGTGTACCTCGGAAAAATAAGGTTATCTCTTAAAGTTAAATTAACCACGTGCTTTTGTTTCGTCGCTTATTATGTTGTATTATGTATGATGTAAGTAAAAATATATTTTTCATTTATGGTGTACCTCCAAAGGAGACTGGCAGACGCCGACAGAACGCTGGGCTTCAGATTGTGTAAGTCGGTACAGATATGAAATTAGTTTGGTGTGATCGAGTATTTCATGTATATAAATTCTTTTTTTTTTTGTTTTTTTACGTAATTGGGTTAAAGAGAAATCTTCGTATTTGTGAAAGTGAGGTTAAGTATAGTATGAACGATCCAATGAAGTACAGCCCGACTAATGAGTTCTCAATCCAAAGGTTGCTGTCGACAAAATATAGGCACGCGCCAGGGCGCATGCACCCGTTTTTGATTTATTGGTTTTTTCAAAATATCAACGGCATAATAATTTTATTTCATATTTATTTCGATTTTTGATTCCAATTCTTAATCTCTAAGATAAATAATAATTATGTAAAGTACAATTAAAAAGTTTTCTTATTTTAGGTTAAGCTTTTATTACTAGATTAGACTATAGATTTAGAGATAGATTTAGACTAGATCAAGCATAAAACTGCCAACGTCCTTTTCCGATTGATTGTCTAGGTGTACCTTGAACACAAGAAGTTTTCGGAACACTGATTTATACAACATTAGACACTATATTAATTTATAACCTTTAAGATCGGGAAAATAAATAGCAAAAATATCACATTTGTTGTATTGGAGCCCCCTAAAATTATTTTATTCTGTTAATAAATATTTATTTTAACCGACTTAAAAAAGGAGGAGGTTCTCAATTCGGATGTTTAGGTATATTATATACCTATATTTCTTTTTTTTATGTATGTTCAGGCGGAGTTACGCCTGAACATACATAAAAAAGAAATGAATAGGTCCATAGGAAAAACAGGTTTTTGACTTTGACTTTGACTATGGCACCAACCCTGAAATCGTGAAAAAAAAACAGCTGATCCATACATTTATGTTAACACTAGCTGTGCCCGCGACTCCGTCCGCGTGGAAGTCGGAAAATAACATGAGGTCGTTATTTCATTAAAGAACAATGATATGTAGGTAATAGGTATGCTACTTCATCATCCGCATAAAAATCGACAAACAATAATAATATTATGCCACCACACCAAACACCATGCAGCACACAGAATCGATCAGTACCAATGTTACTCCTAATGTTTCACCAATCGTAACGACACACATATCTGATATCATCTATCACCAATCACCACCACGCAATTAACCTATCACTAACCTATTACCAATTAACTGCAATGATTACGTATCACCACTCGCATGATACGCGTCGGCGATACAGATACGGTGATTGGATTGAACAAATACATATGTGGACCCGGCATAATACATGTTAGCAAAGTTACTCCTGACTGATAGATTTTTTGTAATAACTTTTGATAGAATGGACCGATTTTAATGAAATAAAGACTAAATGTTACCTCAAGATACTGCCTATACATTTCTTTCTACTTCCTCATAATCAATTCAGTAGTATTGATTTGATGCGTGTTCAAACACACAGACAAACAGACAGACAAACCGACAGACAAACAGACAGACATTAATTCTAAAAATGATAGAAATTTACTTTATTACTTATTTTTAGTCCCCCATATTATTTTTATGCAAATATATGCAATGTACAGACACCTGGAATTTACATTCTTATTATAAGTATAGATATAGATAACTCAACAAAATGTATGGCGCAGCAGTTTATTTTTTTTTGTAAGATTCTTATTTTATTCGAAAGAAGTTTATTCCGAAATGGTCCCATTCTCATTTAAATTTTATAAAGATCTGACAATGAGTTTCGGAGACAGACAACGGAACTCTCAATAAATGCCAGCAAATCAACCGTGATTATTACTATTGCATATATAGGCATTGTTTACGCGATCACGCTACATAACATCATGCCTGTACCCTCTAAAGAGGTACGCAGATATGTTCAGTATAGTAAAAGAAATGTAACATAAAATGTAAAAGAACTGTTTTTAGGCGCCATTTTTCGCTATGGCGGCGGGAGTGACAAAGATACGAGGTGGCAAAGTTGATATTCGGAAAGAGCACATCAAAATCTATAAAATCACCATTTTCAAAACTTCCGGAAACTTTCCAGGCAGACCCTTTTTTCAGCCCCAAATGACTGGACTATTACTGCTGTAATCGTGTGTGTTAATGTCGCTCAAAACAGAAAAATATTAAACTTGTAAAAAAAATATAAAAACCGCCTTAACAAAGACCACAATAATACCTATTACCTATGTGTGAAACAGTTTCGGAAGTCGGTGGCGAATCAAACCAAATGAAAAATCAAAGGCAGCGACTTCGACTGTTTCACACGTAGTAACATTATTGTGATTTTTTGAAGGCGGTTTTTACTTTTTTTTTAAGATTTTTAAACAACAGTTTGTTTTCTCCGATAACAAGTCTTAAATCCTTATCCTTACGAATATTATTAATGTGAAAGTAACTCTGTCTGTCTGTCTGTCTGTCTGTCTGTGTGTTACTCAATCACGCCTAAACTACTGAACCGATTCAAATGAAATTTGGTACGGAGATAGTCTAGAGCCTGAGAAAGGACATAGGCTACTTTTTAATGTGAAAAAAGGGCTGTAAAGGGTTGAAATAGGGGATGAAAGTTTGTATGGAAATTACATATTTTTTTAAGCTAGAAGCTTGAAACTTATTTTTGAGGTTTGGGGTGTAGGGTAGGCGTAGTAGGCGTAGTGTAGGCGTAGGGTAGGCGTAGCGTAGGCGTAGGGTAGTCGTAGGGTAGGCGTTGGGTAGGCCTAGGGTAGGTGTAGGGTGGGGTAGGTGTACTAAACTTTACCCGTGCGAAGCCCGGGCGGGTCAGCTAGTACAAATATATTGCAATTAAAATTAAACATTATGGGCCGTACCACAAAAAGATAGACACGCGTTAAACGCGAATGCTACCAAAAATAATATGCACTTGTTTTAACACTAACTTGTCTAAAACAAGTGTGTATTATTTTTGGTAGAAATCGCGTTTAAGGGCGCTCTCGGAATTTTGTCTCCTCTCTCGCTCGCACAGATCATTTTTAAGAATGTTGAATGAAAAGATGCATTTTTGAAAAATGTAATCTGATAGTGAACTACACGGTACTGAACGCATTTTGATGTGGTTTTCAATAATAGCTTCTTCTTATTTATATTAATTTAATAGCTTATCAAACTTAAAATCTAAGCTACATCACTACATAGTATAGAACTAAGTCGCTTTCCGCTGTCTGTCCCTATGTATGCTTTGATCTCTTACATTTTCTGACCTGCCTCGCTCGCACAAAACCGTATTTTAAGAATGTTAAATGAAAAGATGCATTTTTTAAAAATTTATTCTTATAATGTTTTAGATAGGTAATAATTTTAATTTATCAGGTAAATAATAAACACATTTCTACTGTGTGATCTAATCAATTTAGGAGCAGAAGTATTATCTTATATAACTGCTCCTAAATTGATTAGATGACACAGTAGAAATGTGTTTTTTTTAATGTGTTTGCTCTTAAAACTACGCAACGGATTTTGATACGGTTTTTTTAATAGACAGAGTGATTCAGGAGGAAGGTTTATATGTAGGTATAATACGTCCCGAAAAACGCGGGCGGAAGCTAGTTTAATCTAATTTTGGTGGGATGGACCAGAGATACAGCTGCTTTCTAATACTAGCCACCCTGGCTACACTAAGTAGATAATTTAAAAAAAATGTCAATTTATTGTAGTCCACGCGAACGGAATCGCGGGAAAAAGTATTTCAGGTAGGTACCTACCTACCTGAAATATTCGCTAATTTGTGAAGTGGTCTTCATATTTAATTATTTATTACTTATGTAAATGCTTTTTTATTGGGCTTGTGGTGCAAAACATAAATAAAGGACTTTATTTAAAAAAATATGCTTTTCTATCTTCGATAAATATTTTCGTTTTAACGAAGTCTTTGAGCATTTATGGAAAGAGCGCTATAGAAATTATAGTGTAACAAATCGATGGATACATTTAAAATGAGTCTGGGTTTCTTTACTAAAATTTTAGACTATTAGATGTTGCAAACATCACAGCATCTGGCGAAACGTGCAATGGCGAATGGCTCACGCACACAGCGGCGCGTTAATGTAGCAGTACGCACTAACACAGTCAGCGCGCGCGCCGCATCGCGGCCCCGCTCGCAAGTAGGTCAGGGCGCTCTGCGGCCGCGCGCGTTTTAAATTTAGAACGATCCGCACTTCAAGCTCCGCCCCACGCTATCGCCTAACTACAAGTTAATGTATCCTTCAAAACATCCACCTGTAACTGCACTGCACTCTTGTATCACAGCCATTTAGAGTATGTAACTAAAAAATCGAATGTAAATATTTTCATAATATCATCATTACCTATCAGTACCTACTTATCGTTTTCATCCTAAAATACGCATTAAATACCTACCTATAAAAACTCTTTTTTTATGAAGTCTGTTAAAATATGATTCTAATTTTGATTATGCAGTAGGTAACTTACTTCAATTCTCTACTAGGTATAAAACTTTTCTTAAATTAGAATTATTCGAAATTTAATATATGTATTTAGATACCTATCTAGTGTTAAATATCTTATCCAAATTAGTAGGTTCATTTAAAACATAAATAATTTTGTTGTAACCCTTGAAAAATTTATTAGTGTCACTAATAGACTGGTAATCGATAACTTTAAGTAAATACCTATGATAAGCAATAATATTTCGCCAAATCGGTAGTAAAGTAGATAGGTAACTTCAATTATATTTGCTTAAGCTTTTCCGAAATAGCTCTCTTTATTCTTAAGAGATTACTATGATATTGTTTTAACGATTCGATGACTGCTTCGATATGTATACAAAAATACGTAAATTACGGTCGGTTGCAGAAAGAAAATTAAATTTTAAAGGAGGCATTAACCATACAATTTCTATCGTTAAAGTCTCCTTTAAAACTTAATGACCTTTTCTGCAACTCAGCGTTAAGTAACTATTTTAAAGCTGTATGTAGAATTACTGAAATCGAAGTTGGTTACTCGAGTATTGATTCTAATTATTGTGTTTCCTGCATTTTAACGTTGTTGTCGTACCTACGCTATGTAAAAAAAGTCGTGAAAGGTTGTTTTTTTTATCGGTGCCAAATTGATCATCGGAAAATTAATATGGTATTATGTTCGATCTCGTCCATTTGTTTGTTTTCTAAAGGTTGTTGGTTTATTTTATCTAAATTATAGTATTGAAGTATTTCTGGGCACAAAATATTATTTACCGATATAAAAAAAATTGCAAGATATAATAGACAGAAACAACCATAAACAGTCTGGAATAGATACCTATCTACCTAATTCTATTTGAGTTTTAAGACAATTGTTATAATTATTTAAGCAGCTATTCTTACTTATTTAAAAGCAAGTAATGCAGGTATGCATAGGTACCTACTTTAACGCAGAGTTTTCAATTAAAATTAGTTAATATTTCGTGTCTATGTTAATTTACTGCCTCAACGATAAGTCTTTATTTACGGTTACGGGTTCAGTCTTTTACAAACGTTAGTTTCAGGAACCCTGCAGCGATTCAGGGTCGACCTCTACAACTAAGTGGGTGAAGGTCGGCGGGAGAAACATAGTTTTCGTTATATCCCTGTATTATGGCATAGACGAAGCACTAATTTCAGGTTTCATTGGGTTACTAAATTGGGTTAAATGATGTAATCCTATTTAGGCCAATAGATGCGACCGATCGACCGACATGAATTGCGGTGGACGCACCCTGAAATAACTGCATAGGTGAATTGGAAACATAAAATCCATGTTAAAGAAAGAAGTTTTCGCTACTGAATTAAAAGAATAGATGAGAAGATTCAAAAAGTAACTACTCACCTTCGAGTTTCATGCCAACGTCGAGGCACTTTTGGAAGCGACAAAATGGGCAGCGCTTCCTTTGTGTTTTGTCTATGTGGCAGGCTCGTTCAGCGACGCACGTGTACACCTTCTTATTTTGAACGGTCCTCTTGAAGAAACCCTTACAAGACTCGCACGTTAGTAGCCCGTAGTGGTAACCGCTAACTTTATCTCCACAGACGGGACAAAGTTCTTCGATTACATCCTTGGTGTCAGTCTGGTCGCACACGGTGCCGGCTGCTGGCAAATAAGCGCCTGGTTCACCACCAGCGCCTGTTGGAAACAGATATGAAGCATCCAGATTGGCGTAGCCGAAAGACTGTTGTTCGGGTGGGCATTGGTAAGCGGCGCCTTGCGGCACGTATTGCTGCGATGCACCCGAAGGACCCCCACCTGACCCTTCAGGACCTGGGCTCAGATCAAACGGGGACATATTGAGGGACATGAGGCCTGTCTGCTGGTCCATCGTCATGCTCGGCCGCTTAGTGCGGCTGTTTATTACAAATCCCTACGGCGGCGTTCAACCGCAACAACGTTCACACAGTCACCGAGTTCACTAGCGGTCTGGCCGCAACACTAGCTACCGCTCGCGGGCTGCACCTGTTCAAGCACTATAGTAGGAAGCACATAAATCCAACACATTTTGTTCTTTATAAGCGGTGTATGAATATTACAGGCGTTAAGCGTCTGTGTCAGTCACCAAACTAACTATTACTACTCTTCGAACAAGTGTTGACAGCGCGTGGTATGTTACGATCGCAATGAGAATAGTTAATATCAAGCGGCACGCGTGCCGCTCGGTTAAGGTACCGCGATCGACTGGCGGGTAGCCGGCCGGCGACAACGGCGCGCGTGCCGGCGCCTCCCGCATGCGCGCCCCGCCGTCACCCGCAGGCCCCTGCCCGCTCGCACAATGGAAAACGATTAGGAGCCCATGTAATAAGTGAAAGTGAGTCGGTGACCCACTTTCCCGCGATCCAGGTCTATGTTAGTGCGCGTTCGCGCGGTTGCGCCACCGAGCGGGCGGAGGACGGCGCGGGGGGCGGCCCACTGACCCAGTTGCGCGCAGTGCCGCAGCAGGGCAGGGTTGCCGCGAACACCGAGCTAATGTTTACGTTCGCACTGCATTTGATTATGAGTTGTGTTCGCCGTATATACCTACGTAACTGCAGCAATACGTACAAGCATAACACCGCCAATTGCTTATCATCATACTTCAAGACCAAACGTGATGTTATTAATATCAGATCCAAACAAAATATGGCTTTAGTCAAATAAGTGTACTGGTATAAGAACTGGGTAGGTAGTTAAAAACCCTTTTTATGGTATTTTATTGGTTAGGTAAGATTTTTTGGAGACCTACTGTTGGCGATCAGCATTTAGTTCAAACTAGGTAGGTACCTATATTGATTTAAAAAAAAAATCTGACCTAAAAAAATCTAGACTTACAGATATAACAGATACATAACATACAACTACTAAATAGACTGACTTTTCCCACATAAAATTAATTTAAAAAACTCTGGCAAGCGTTTGAAAATTCGATTTGGTCGAAGTTAACGAACTTTTTTTAAAGTTAATAGAGTACCTACATAACCCTGTTAACAAGTATTATTAATAACAGACTGTGTGTCTTATTTTTAATGTTAATATTTTTTACGGTTTCGCACCTCAAAAGAGAAAAGGAATCCTTTTAAGGTTCCATTCGTGTTCCGTCTGTTAGTCTGTCCAGACTCTTTTTCTCAGGAACGAGGAACTATCAAGTTGAAAATAATATCAAATGCTAAGGTTTAAATTCCCTTGGAACTGCAAAAATATCAAGCTTCTTAGTCAACGCAATAAAAGAATTCGTCTTTTTATAGGTACCTACTCTACCACATATTTTAACATTCGCCAAAGAATCAAAATCTATAGGGTACCTAGGTACCTACTATTTCCTGTTGACTTAGAATTATGAAATTTGGCTAGAAGCAAGATCTCACAACACAAGAAAGGAAAATAGGTACCACCTACCTATTACCTATCGAAAATCTTTAATTTGTAGTTACCAACCGCAAAAATAACTTTTAAGCTTATAGTAATATTAAGAAACTTATATTTGCGGTAGGAAAATGAAATAGGTAGAGGTACCTACTCCTTGCTACGGAACCCTACAGTTTGCGTGGTCCAACACACATTTGGTCGGTTTTTGAGTTACAGGACATATTTTGGCAATGCGGAGTACCTACAGTTATTTTTAAGAGTTCCTTTAGTGTTAGAAAATATAGTATATTTTTGAACCCGTGTCGTAAAGGTGCCCAAGACGATGTAAAAGGCATCTATCTATTCATAGTTTAACCCACTTAAAATTCAAACCCTTACGCGCACAATCTGTGTGCTTAATTTCAATCTGTTTCGCTATTAGATGGTTTAAAATTTTCAGAACAACAGACAAGTAGAGGACTAATGTGGAAACGGTTCCTAAGCGTTTTTTTTTGCCAATCTCGGCAAAAATCTTTAAAACACCACACCAAGCATATGGCGAGTGATTCTTGTAGGTTGACTGTATTCAATACACATACCTACCTAAAATAGAAAAATGTTGGTGTAAGTACATAGTTAACTAATCTTTGAACCAAACTTCAATAAAGTACCTATATAGGTATAGGTACACCCAATTAAGAAAACAGAATCTTCTGACAACGATCTATAATTATCAAGGCTATTTCACAAAAATATAGGTAGGTAGGTACATAATCTATACCACAACTACCTACTTCGATTACATTCATTTGTGTATTCTATGTATAATGAATTGATAACACAGGTACACACCCACGTAATATGGCAAGAATTATTTTGTGAATAAGCAATTACGTATTCGGTATATACGTAGGTAATTTTCAAGTCATAACGAGAACCATTCAATATCAAAAGCGAAATAAAGATCTTGACCTGGATTTTGTTAAAATCAGTCAACAGGTCACGAACGAGTGACTGTCTGTGACAGCCTTGTATTCGCAATGTAATTTGATTCGACGTGTTCTACAGCACTAAACACATCGCAAACGGACGAGGCCTGACTTCACTACGAACTTTGACGTGCCCCACTATTGAGTTTACACATCCAGTTTATAATGATTGTCTCCTCTCGTCAGGGGGTACATAATGTTAAATTAAAACAGTTGAAAATTTATAATATATTAACAGATTTTATTTTGTCTATTATCACGAAGAAAAAATATTTCACAAGAATTAAATTTCAATTGGTTTCACAGAAACGTAAAGTTGATGTATGAATCAAGGCAAAAGGCTACCAATTTGAGCAAAATTAAATAAGTAACGGAACTACCACGTCTTTATTTTACTACAAAACAACATGAAACTACATATTGTGCATAATAAGCCACAATGACTCAATAGTTTCGATTTCATAATCAAGACCTGAATACCGGATGAAAAGCGACGGCAAGGTAGGCATACCCGAAGTATGCCGTTTTCGCTATCGCACAGACGCTACGGCCTCCAACGAAAGCAAGAGTGGTCGCAGAGTCGCACGCGCAATGCTTTCTTCATGCGCGCAACTGACGTCACACTTTCTCCGTCCAATGACGCATGTTGTTGTAACGCATCGTAATACTTACTGCGGTAATAACACTGCTTTACGAAGCATTACCGTGTCACGACCATGTATTGATCAGTTTAGTTTTTAACATTTATGCGCGCTTTTTAAAACGGATTTAAGGTTATGTTATGGTATTCATGCTATTAAGTATACAATACATCCCCATTATTTTTTATGACTTATGAAAGATATGCTGCACTTTCAAATCAACCCATATTATCTACTCTTCATATAAGTTAGAGATACGTAAGGATTCATTGTTAACTTAAAAATACGAGTAATAAAGTTTCACTACCAAGAGCCGCAGTGGGCCACGGCAGCTTGTCTAGACTCTGACAAGCCATATGTCCCTAGGAGCATACGGTAAACGCTATCCTCAAGTTTCTAGCAGTAATCGAAGCAACAAAGCAAGTTAACTTGAGTACTTGCAAGGACATATTGCATACCTACTTCCAAAGCTATGAGATGCGAAGACGCAGTCATATACGACAACAGGACTTCGCGAGTCTTAGGCGAATCACACAACGCCCCGCGCTACGCGTGCGGGTGCGGGAGTGCAGATCTGCATCATCATGCATTTCTCCGTACAAACGCGCGGAGGTGCAGTATAGTCATGCGGTACAGGCTAGTGTTGCCAAACTATCGATAGTAGGGGAGATGGGGGAATTGGGAGTCACTTAAGGAAAAGTCATTATTGTAATCACAAATGATCAGTCTTATATTTTTTTCATATTTACTATATCTATATCTTTAAAAACTAATCAGGTATCAAGATATATAAGTCTTTTTTGACTATCATTAACATAAACATAATTATAATTAAGAAACAAAAAAGTAGTTTTGACTCCAATTACCCACATGTAAGGGAAATGAAAGTCAGCTCATGGGGGAATAAGAATAATATCTTGCATTAAGGCGAAGGTAAATGGTAACGGCCAGTTTTAAATCTCTTATTTCGCCGTCAAATAATGCAGGTTAGTTGTGCAATTTTTTTATGTTAAACTAGAACATATATACATCAATCGTACCTGTGAATATTTAACTATTGTAGTAAAATACTTAATGAAATAAATTCATGAATTCGTGTCTACCCAAAACATAAAAACGTGTTTACTTTCAAACCGCTTAAGATATTTTCATGATTTGTTTTGTGTGAAAAGACTATGTTACTACCTATAATATTGCCTGTTACTTTTTTTTTATTTTATATTTTAGATACTAAAAAGTAATAATACGTCTAATTCTGCACAGCGCGCTCCTTGATAGGCGAGTCGTATTGCTCGGTGGACGTATGTCGCGTTGCTTGAGCTCAGCGCAGAACACTCAAGCTATACCGCCCAAATCACTCAAGGCCGTTGGCGTATACCGGGGCCTTAATAAACATAAGTTTAGTTCTAGTACTACATTTTAAGATTATTCTATTCGTAAAATTAACAAATATAGATACTCACGTTTTCGATCGAAATTTCGGAAATTTTACAACGGCCCCTCCCCTGTGACACGTGTGTCGCTCCCGGTCATAGATTATACAGTATCGGTGACGCGAGCTTGACTAGCGGGTCGGCGTATTGGGGAGTGCGGGAGGGATGCCGAGCTAAACCCCGTGCGACATAGCCGTATTCTGTAATGCTTTAGGTTCATTTCTTTTTGAATTGACCCTCATTGCCCACTGACTCTCATTCCCCCCGGCTCCCCTACCACTATCGATAGTTTTCATCTAAAAAAGGCAAAACTATTGATAGGCTTATCGATAGTATCGTCATCTCAAAATGTGACAATACTTTTGCTTACAATTAACTTTCGATCGACATTATAAAAATACTTTACTTTTTTACTTTCAAATCATTTTAGGGCTCGGTATACGTATTTATATAAACTACCCCTTTACTTATTAGAACTGCTGTTTCCTTCTTTCAAAACTAAAATTAAAGCCATCCTAGTTAAAAATGCTTACTATACATTAAAAGGAATATTTAGACGATAGATCTTGTTGGTCGCTGTCGAAAATATCGATATTCAGCCGCAACCAGTTAGACTGGAAGGCGACCCCAATCATGTTTGGGAAAAGGCTAGGCGGATGATGATGATCTTGTTGGTCGCTGTGTTAGGCACAAGATGACTCTGAATGAATGTTTGAATTTATTATATTTTATATCTTGACATTCAGTACCCATATTTTACAATGTTAAATGTTGATATAATATAGTATTGTTCTGTATTCTTTTTTAATAATTTTTTCTCTTTTTTTACGAAGAGTTCAAGTAACAGTGTGATGCAGGTAACTAGTGACCTCGGACAGTTTTCTTTCATTAGTTATTTTTCATCTTTTATATTCTTTCCTCTTGTCAGCAGGTTCGTCATGCTCCATTTGACGTCATTGCTTGCGGTGGCGTCATTGGTCGGGTCACCCCCTTCCCTCTAAAATGGCGAGGGAGGTGATGGCTGGCCTCTGCATCATACTCGTGAACGGGTGCTGCATGTGGTGACTGGTCGTTCTGTTGACTGAGCCCAGTAATTTAATTTAATATACATTGTTGAAATAACTAGCTCCTGGTCCTAGATTATCATGCATGACTCTTGACTGTCAAATAAAATTTATTTGTCTATAAAATGCACTTGTAACCGGACTCATAGCCTTTATTACCGATTAGTAACTTGAATATTAATAACGTCTAAAGCATCTTTTGCGACTACATATTTTTTATTATTTTTTACTTTATTTTCTTTGATTAGGTATATTGGTGTGTGTTAGGTTACATCATTACTTTACTTTTAAGTATTTATAGTTTATTTTTTTTTTGTTTTAAAAGCTCAGATATATTTTTTCTTAAATTTATATATATTTTTTAAAATAAAAGTAACTGAAAGAATCGTGTTGCTGCGGAGTTTCTTGCGCCGTTTCTTCTTCGCAGCTAAAACACTAGGAAGCGGTGAAGGGTGGGCGTTTTTGGGGGCTGTCTAATATTGGTGCAGATTCTGTTGAACATCGCACGAAACTAATTTTTGTCACACTATATCTATTTCTTACAAATATCATTGAAAAAAGACAGGAAATATTTAGAACTGTCAAATTAGTCTACGCCTTTGACATTTACGGGCAAATAGTCGTGACCTTTTGCGATTACGACTAAATTGACATTAAAACTATTCAAGAGGACTAATTTGACAGGATTAAATATCTGCTAAGGGCGGGTTGCTTCAAACCATCTGTATTCGTAAGTCAGTACGTAATCGTTAAGTCAGTATGAAATTGTCATACAAGCCGCCATATTTGACGGTTACAGATACGTAACTGTAAGATGAAACAACCCGCCCTAAGCCTCTCTCATGTTTTTTTATAAGAAAGAGAGTAAATATGACTAAATTAGTTTAGTTTGTAAACAACAGAATCGGCACCATTGACGTGCAAAAAGTGCTAATTGGCTTTAGCCCACTTAGAATAAATGACTTTAAAATTTGAATTTTGAATTTGCATACAGAATGTTCTTTTTTTCACATTTGGTTGGTTCGATACCCAGATGAAACAAGCAACTTTTTAAAATCTTTGAATGCAGTATTACATAATTTTAAAAATAAAGTGAAGTTTCCATGAAGCAAAACTTCCTATCTCAAATATTTAAGGTAGGTACCTACTTTCCCTCCATGTGGCATAGTCGTGGGACAACTTGTATACCTACTGTTATCTTGTCGGTGAACTTGGCCCTTAGATATCAGTGTGACCTGTGTATGTACCTACTTATATACATAAGTACATACATTACATATACTT
The DNA here is from genome assembly GCA_948465475.1 of Thalpophila matura. Lineage (NCBI taxonomy): Eukaryota > Metazoa > Arthropoda > Insecta > Lepidoptera > Noctuidae > Thalpophila > Thalpophila matura. The sequence goes on along the minus strand of OX419176.1, from coordinate 13,677,100 downwards.
ATATACATAAGTACATACATTGATCCAAAACCGACCAAGTGCGAGTCGTACTCGCGTACCGAGGGTTCCGTATCATTTTTGGACGTATAAAGTGAAAAAACCGGACCGCATAACCAAGTTTGTTTGTGAAGTAATTTTGATGATTTTCAAAAAACTGTACTAGTTAGGAACATCGTTTTATTTTTGGTGCAATATTTGGGTCAATTCCTATCAAACTCTAATTATTTCAGATTTTTCGCTGCGCAAACTTCGGAGATAAGGGAATGGTATTTTTTCAGAAAATTTTCATCATAATGTCGAAAACTGAGAAACATAAAATAAAATGAAAATATATTTTGAAATGTGCAAATCAAGCCCTTTCATATGATATGCCACTTGACCTAGTAATCCCACTTTAAAATTTCGGACCCCCACTCCGGCCGCTTTTGCAATGAAAATAAAAATATTTTTTGACTTTTTTCATTTGCAATAAAGTTGGGCAAGCATTCTTTATAACTGTTCCAAATTTAAAGTCGATAGCATTAGTAGTTGCTGAAATAAGCAGGTGTGACAGACAGACAGACAGACAGACAGACGAAGTCGCACCATAAGGGTTCCTTTTTTACCATTTTGGTACGGAACCCTAAAAATGGAGTAACTTCTCCCGTTTTCCCAACATTTCCCTTCACTGCTCTGCTCCTATTGATTGGAGCGTGATGAACAGTATACTATAACCTGCCCAGGAGTATGAAGAATAATTGTACCAAGTTTCGTTAAAATCCGTCGAGTAGTTTTTGTTTCTATAAGGAACATACAGACAGACAGACAGACAAAAATTTTACTGATTGCATTTTTGGCATCAGTATCGATCACTAATCACCCCCTGATTGTTATTTTGAAAATACATTTCATGTACAGAATTGACCTCTCCACAGATTTATTATAATAAGTTATTAGATATTTCAACTTACTCTTATATTAAAACATTTAACACTTAGGCCGCGGCCACACTTGTAGGTGCGGCGACAGCAACGCGACGACAATTTCGGGAAAAAATAAATTTCGCTTGTCGTTTCTGCAGTGCGGCCACGGACATAATGTTTATATGAGTTTGTTTTTACGCAATCGCCACCGCGCCGTCGCCGTACCAGTGCGGCCGCGGCTTTAGAGCGCTTTCAAATTTAGGCGACTATCGCGCTGCTAAAGAACCGCAACAGACGCGCGACTGTCACCCAGTCAGAAAGACAGTTATGTCTTCTTGACTTGATTTGAAAAAAAATTCAAATATTCAATAATATTATTGAATATTTGAATTTTATTTCTCCATAAAACCTAATATCACTGATTTTCAAAAATGAATAGGTACTTAGTGTCGAAGAAAAACTGCCAATGTCCTTTAAATTGGCAGTTTTGGGCTTGATCTGGTACAGTAATAAAAGCTTAACCAAAAATGAAAATATATTTTAATTGTTCTTTGCCTAATTTATCTTGGAGATTAAGAATTGGAATCAAAAATCTAAATAAATAGGAAATAAAATGAGTATGCCTTTGACATTTTGAAAAAAAAAACAATAAAACAAAAACAAACAACATGGCGCATAAATTCAGCAACGCAAGGCTTATGCGCCCTGGCGCGCATACTTAACCTCACTGTCACAAATACGAAGATTTCTCTTTAACCCAATTACGTACAAAAACAAAAAAAAAAGAATTTAATAAAATAGGTAGGTACCGACTTGAAATACTCAATCACACCAAATTAATTTCATATCTGTACCGACTTACACAATCTGAAGCCCAGCGTTCTATGGGCGTCTGCCAGTGTCCTTTGAAAACCAATTTGACGCTAACTTCAACCTCAAAATGAATTTTTATTTTTATGGATCAATCTAATTTAGATTTATTTTTTCACTAGCTTCCGCGGCTTCGCCCGCGTAAAGTCTTTTTAAACAATATCTTTGTAAATTATAGCCTCTGTGTTATTCTGATGTATAAGCTATCTGCCAGTGAAAGTCCTGTCAAAATCGGTCCAGCCGTTCTAGAGTTATAAGTGTTCGAATGTAGGTACCCAACCCGTTTGTTTTATATATTAAGATAATTTAATGTTGAAGATAAAGAAAAAGTGAACAGAATGTAAATTAAACCGTGTTTGATCGTATATGGTGATAGTTATTAGATAAATATTGACTAAAGTGTTGGTTCACATTTGTCCGCAAATTCTATTAGAATGGACTTTACATAATATACTGCTAAAATCATAACCCCTCCTTTTCGCTTTGCCGTAGTCGGGTAAAAAAGCAGTTGAAAACAATCAAAAAGTAATTGAAAAACCTGGCGTTTTGAGCTTACGTAAAAACATGTTTGATTTTTATTTTTCCTAATTTATATTTAGGTAGTTGTTATCAAAATTAAAATTCCTAAACTTACTAGGTAAATCCTTACTAGTCCTTACTAATATTATAAATGTGAAAGTAATTCTGTCTGTGTGTTACTCAATCACGCCTAAACTACTGAACCGATTCAAATGAAATTTGGTACAGAGGTAGTCTAGAGCCTGAGAAAGGACATAGGCTACATTTTAATTTTGCGAAAAAAGGGCTGTAAAGGTATTGAAATAGGGGATGATGAACCGGCACGATGGCGCATCCCGGGATTTTTCGCAAGTTGGCGGGGCAGCCTTTCGTGAGTGGCTAGCTCACTACTTGGGCCCCCTACTAACTGCGGTCGGCCAGCGGTGCACCGTGCCTCAGATCCCGCTACCCTCCGCGACCAGTTACCTACCCGATACAGCATGACGACGCATGGCAGAACGGTCGTGCAGCAGTAAAGCAGCTATTCCGACCCGTTTTCCCGAACGGTGTCACCAGACAACATGCCGGGAACATGGCTAGGCCGCTTGGCGGCATGGCTTTGTCCGGTGGGTGGTCACTAACTACGGCCGAAGCCTACCACCAGTAGGTTGTCACCTGATGGGCACCACCCGGGGACCACGCGTGGGGTTTCAAGCTAAGGGTATCCTCCCACGGACGAAGGTGAGTCAGCCCCCAAAAGCCATGCCCGTTCCAAAGCGTAGATTCCCATGGAGAAGAACGAGCAAGAAACTCCATGGTTACTCTTTTAAATCAAATCATTACAATATCATGGTTACATTGTTTTTGTCGGAAATAACACAAATATGAGAAAACAATGTATAAGTAAGTGTAGAATAATAGTAAAAACAACTCCAAATATTAGCCATAGCAGTCCAGAGATGCAACATGAATGACCATAAATCAGCGCCATTTAGCTCAACCATTTTGAAGGGAACCGAATGACCCAACGCATGCGCCACCATCAGCAAGACATTTTTAGTGAGCTTGACATACTCTCAACTTACCGGCCAGGCAGCATACAATTAAAATCTTAAGTAGTAAATGGTTACACTATACTCCTATGGTTATTGAGAAAAAGTAGAAAAAAGTACGTATTTTCTGTTTTCAGTCCGCGAAACTGTTAATGTAATCTAGGCAAGGTCATTGTTAAAGCGCAACGGATTACGGAATGCAAACTAAACTAGACCTGTTTGTGGTAATTCCGGAAATCCCGAGATTAGCCAAGTACAATCCCGCCATTTTCGGGGTCACAAAACGGCCGGGATACCGAGATGTACCTATTCTCAAATTATCACTTGCTAATTAAGTTTACTTATTGGTAAAATGTTTTTTTTTTTATATTGTAGGCTTTATAGTGTTTTGTGGCAAAACTGGCAACGGCAAAAATAAAGCAGTTATGGAATCCTCCGGCGTTAGTTGGTCGGTTACAGTCGACTTTTTTTTATGTAGGTAACTTATTAATTGTGGTGTTAAATGAATTCATTGTAGTCTCAAATACGTGTGTCACTCTCTTTTTAACACTTCGAAAATTCGTTCTTCGGGGTCGCTCTATTTCATTAACAATAACAACGTCTAGTTATTGTAATGTACTCCTTACAGTCGTTCTACGTGAGTGTTTTCGCAGACCAATCGTGCGGGAAGTTGTGGGGGGCTTATGTTCCCAACTGCCATACATGCAGTCCGTGACTTTGAGAGCTAGAATATTGTTTATCGGGAATCACACGGAAAACGTAATGTTTAAATGAACAAAAGTAAAATGTTTAAATGAACACTTTAATATCAAAGATATCACATTTACTGTATTTTAAGAACTGAATGTAAAGGGGGTAAGAGAATTCAATGTGGGCGTTGGGGGAGGTTGGAGTTTCTTGGGGTTTATTCGGGGAGTCACGTAAACGGGGGCAACATTTTGGGTTTCGGAGCCAAGTGCATGAGGTCACTGGGTCAATGATAAAATTTTTGTTCCTGGGCAACAACTACGCGAATGAATGAACTAAGGACCAGAGGCTCTAGACAAGTTGCTTTTCTGTTAGCGTTCACGCCAAACGATAAGCACAAAATGTATGGCAATGACATTACCTGCGGAAAAGTCTCGTGACTCTCAAATGTCATTTCCATACATTTTATCCGTAGCGTTTGACGCTAACGCTAACAGAAAAGTAACTTGTCTAGGGCCTCAGATGTGTAGGTGTGTACCATATTCGAACCTTGTTGAGATAGGGATATAAACTTTTTTTTTAATTACTATTTTTAGCAGACTAGGTTTGTACAACGGTTTGGATAGAAAGAAGTTTGTCTATTCTTTGGTAGAACAGAGATAGAATTAGTCATGCTAAGCATACATGCATATCATGCTCGCTCCAGTGTAAGCAAAGGTTTTTACCGTTTTCAACCGACCTTTTTTAAGGAGGGGTATACAATTCGTCTGTTTTTTTTCTTATATGTTTTTTTAATGTATCCTGTTACGCGATATCTTAGCTGATTAAGAACGGATTTTAATAACTGTTTTTCTATTTGATAGAGAAATCTCGTCCGGTAGTCCCATATAATTTTTATTAACTTTCGTTGAGCAGTTTTTTAACCAGCTTCAATAAATGGTATTTAGTTCACTTTGCTTATGTTGACGATAATTATATTCATTCACAGCAAAAAGTGGTACATTATGTAGGTTCGGTTAGTACCTCAGATCATAGAAACAAGGGAGATGTGCCAAGGCGCTACTAAAATTGACGCTTTGATACGGTCACATCGACCGTATATAAAATGTACACGCTGGCGACGAACCGAACACGATCGATGATATAAATACAGTGTTTTAGTTTAGTGCTAGTGTTGAGTGACGATTAACAGTGTTAGATTGTGGGTGTGTGGAATGTTTAATGCGTGGGAGATCTTTATATTCACGAGGGGCGCATGTGTTGAAAAATGTATTAAAAGTAGCGACAGTTGTTCCCGTACTAATTTGCTATGATCTCTCTTATATCTCTGCTATATCTCCTTGTTTCTATGATCTGAGGTTAATACCTAGTATTGAATTCACGCTATTGCTGTAATCGCGTGTTTATGACTCCCGAAACTATTTCACACAACTACGTATTGTGATTTTTTTTAAAGCGGTTTTAACTTTTATCTTCAAGTTCTTTTGTTGACGTGAAAACGTCATTTCGCTCTTAAGTACAGTAAGATAGCTAGTCGAAATTTCTTGTGTTACAAAATACCGTCAGATTTGAATCGCTAATAACTAATAACTACGAGACTACTAATGCGTTAACAACGGTTGGGCCCACAACCATGTCTGTGCGAGTTCGCCGTGCAGCATTTGTTTTACCTGTGACGTCATTCGGGCTGCGGCCGCACTGGTACGGAGTCAGCGACGCGACGGCGATTTCGTGAAAACAAACTCATATAAACGTATGTCGGTGGCCGCACTGCAGAGACGACAGCGTTTATTTTCGTCACCGCGTCGCTGTCGCCGTTCCGGTGCGGCCGCGGCCTTATCGAAACTGGTGAAATCGGTGCGATGAGAATTCGCAACGCTGAAGACTGCGATGCGAATTGCTGCGATGCGATTTCCTGCGGCAAGGAGTGTCCCTTCCACGGTTCGGGCGACCATATCTTCGACGACCTTCAACCACATGAATAAATAACCGAGCAGAATGAAAGCTTCATACTAACGCCGTGCGAAGGTACACTACTACACGCACAGCTATGTGTGCGTGACCTGTCACTGACAAGGCGCGCGGGGACTGCACCGGCGCCCGCTCGGGTACAAACCGGTTTGAACTGGCTCAGTAAGCGGGCAAAATTAAGGTGTGCTAGCGGCAGCGAGCGGTACGAACGCGGACATTTTATTTTATATTGTTTTTAAAGATGCCAAACTGTTGTAGGTACTGTGTGTATGTTACGGGCAATTTGATAAATACGGTCGCTATTAATAATGACCGGTCTGTATTAATAATGCCCGTATCAATTGGGCCGTGTGATTATAAATAGTAGGTACTTTCTTTTTAGTTGGAAGGTATCCTATGTCATTTCTGTACGCCTGACAATGTTTATACAAAATTTCATGATGATCGGTTCAGTGATTTAGGGCCAAGTTCACAGGCAAGTTAACAGTCCGATAAATTGAAAACAGCCGTTTAGCATGAATTCTTATAAAGAAAAAGATATGTTAAACGGCCGTTTTCAATTCGTCGGACTGTTATCTTGTCGGTGAACTTGGCCCATGAAAAGGTAACAAACTGTTAAACTTACTTTCACATTTATAATGTTAGTTAGGATTTTAGTAACGTTTACTGAGTTATAAAATAATTATGTAGGAGTCATAAAATCCTATCTATACTAAGTTAAGCCGGCAGTTTTAAAACGAAGTAGACAAAGACCCAAAAATAAGCCGTTGTCCATTGTGTCAGAAATACCGTTAGAGCATCTAGCAAAATACAAAAGCATTTTATATTTACAATTTATGTATCTATCGTAAATAGTTGTAGGTAATTAGGTAGGTAACTTTCTTAAAAAAATACTTTATTATATAGTTTTAAACGTATATTGTAGGTATCTACAGTTTTACAAAAAAAATATTGAAATGGTAAGGCGAGAGTGAAGTTAAGCTCATTTACACGAAGCAATAACTGTAAAGTAGCGTCATGATTGAAACATATAATTTATGATTTTAGGGTTTAACAATTTCAGATATTACCTACGGGTCTTCAATGGTCTACTCAGCGCATGTACACTTGACGCCATTTACGGTCGACCACTTTTCACCCTTTTGTTCTTATTAATAAGAGCGAAAAGTGGTCGACCGTAAATGGCGTCGAGTGTACCTACGTATGTGCTACTCAGCCCGCGGTCTCGTCTAGGATACCCCAACCTAGATCTGGCTATAGAATCTTGAGGTTTTGGTAAGGAAGGAAATTAATTATTTTGAGTCACTAGTCAGGTGGACCAGGTGGATGAGGACACTTTGTAGCGTTCGTGGTCGCTGCAGTCGTCCTGCGACCACAAAAGCTGCAAAGTGTTCGAAACCTCAGGAAAAATCAGTAATATACGCGATTTAGGCCGCGGCCGCACCCGTAAGCGTGGCGCAACGCGACGGCGATTTGCTGAACAAATAAATTTCGCTTGTCGTTTCTGCAGTGCGCGGCCACCGTCATATGTTTTAAATGTGAAGTTGATTTCACGAAATCACCGCCGCCGTCGCGTCGCGCCGCGTGGCGCGTACCTCCCGTGGCCTTAATCCGTTTAAACTTGTTTTATTATAATGTGTAGTAGTCGCGAAAACCTAAGACATTATTATAGGACCAGGTGGACCTTTACTTCATCTATAACACTTTAATGACGATTGTTCCTACAAGTATGGAAGCAGTATGGAAGAAGGAACAAGTTTTTACGTATGATATTGATCGTGAGACAAAATTTGTCTCACGATCAATATCAAAACATCACTTGTTTTTTATATGATTTCTCATCATTCCGTTTTCATTTTTAAATAATTTCTAGCCTGTTAACAATAGTAAATTGGTTACTTTTTTATATGTTATTATGACCGTCAAACATTACCTATTTCCACAGAGCCCAAAAAAAACTTTCCTTTTCCCCCTAAAATTGCTTTATTTTCTACAACCCAATCGATTTTGCTGTTGCGACAGGAAGGTCATTATTTTATAGCTCTTAACAAACAAATTGACAAGAGTTCCATGACTGTTGGAGGGTGGGGACGTGGTCCATACAAAATCCCCCATGGTCCTTTATTTTGTAGTTTTATATTTATTGAACGTATAAGAGGTAGGTAGATCGCGAGTTCATAAAAAATACCGAGTTCTAATAAGTATTACCTATAGTAAATTAAAGATTTATTCTGAAGTCTAATAAAAGTAAACAAGTATTCCAATCAGCGTCGCATGATTATGAATATATTTTTTCACTAATTAAGGGTCAGCACCATGCAAAAGTCCTATGGGAAAACCATAACTTTATATAGAAAAGGTAAAGTAGTAGCTACGAAAAAAAAAGGTCTGGCTAGCTAAAGAGTTTCACTAGTGGCTAATGAAATCTTGTTGAAAATAAACCTTATAGATTAATGTAAAAAAAAATTGAAAAAATGGAAAAAGCACTGCCGTACAAATATAACTTTAGCGTAAATAAGAACGAACACATCATGATTCATGAAATTAACTTAATTATAATCTACAAAGAACAGAGTAATAGTTGATGATTTTTCCTTTCTATATCTATCTGTTCTGTGTAAAAAAATTGCAAACTTGCTGAATTTTTCTGAATTATAATTTCTATGGATATTTTGGGAAAAAAAGTCAAAAAAATTTTTACACTAAACAGAAACATTGTTATGTAAAACGGAAAAAAAATGCGGGTTCTCTGTTTATGATTGTGTCAAATTCATAAAATTTTCATTTCAAAGCTATGAAAGTATGGCAGTGCTTTTTTGCACGTATTTATTGAATTTCAATTTTATTTTTTACATTCACTAATGTCTTAGGTTTTCGCGATTATTACACATTATAATAAAACAAGTTTAAACGGATTAATCGCGTATATTACAGAGTTTTCCTGACGTTTCGAACACTTTGCAGCGTTCGTGGTCGCAGGACGACTGAGGTGGTAGGCGTCATGACAGCTAATTTATAGAAAAATTATTCTCGATCTACCCGCACAATCGATTCAATCGATATTATTCGAATCGTACTCGTTTCGATGCACACAATAATCGCTCACGGTGTCTCGATGTTTTGTAGTCCGGTGTGAAGTTTGGGACTTGATTATTTTAAGAACTGGATTCCAAACAGGTGGTAATTGCCAACCATCCTCTCTATTGAAATTAGGATGTTTTTTAATTTCAATAGCCTCGCGAAGCATTCTAGGTACATATCGGTTCTCCTTTGCGAGGATTTGAGGTTGATCAAAACGTAGGAAATGGTTGGGTTTGCCTAGGGCATGCTCACACACTGCAGACTTTGTAGAGCGCACGTTTTTGACGTCAGCTATGTGTTCTTTAACTCTAGTGGCTATACTGCGCTTTGTTTGCCCTATGTATGATAGCCCACAATCACAGTCAATCTTGTAGACCCCTGCATCTTGTAAAGGAATATGACACTTCACAGGTCTAAGAATTTATTTATATTTATTTATTTATTAATTTATATATTTAAGTTTATTTTTTACATTCATCTACAAGGTTTATCCTTAAATCGATTTTGTTAAAGAACAGTCAAACTCTTCAGCTTGTCAGACGTTTTTTTTCGTGGCTAATACTTTACGTTTTCTATATAAACTCATTGAAACCATATAACACGATTTGCCGTAATGCACCCTTAATAATCTTCTGCATGATTCTGTTCTCTTTGTACTTTTACCATTCTGCTCATATTCTCACCAATCTGCGCAGAATCAAAAATTTACTATGTAGGTAGTATTAGCAACATTTTGCACTTCCTGACATCTTCTGCAAGGTTCTGTTCTCCTAAGTAGTACTTTACCATTCTACTCATAATAATTCATCATTCTGCGCGTGACAAAGTGACAATGCTGTCAGAGTATTTGTGTGTAGTACCTAGGTAGGTACTACTATCATTAACAATCTGCTTTCTCAGTGAGGTCATTTTTATCAATGCGCCCCCATAAGAGGTTTGCTAAATATAATACAACATTTATAAGGAATATTCGATGGAACGGTTAGATATATAGGGTCCTACCCTTCATACTCGAAATATTTTAAGAGGCCCATCTATAGGTGGTAAAGATGCCATACAAACGAAAAAAAATTGATCCGAGTATTTTTTTTTTAATAAATAAATAAAATTATTTTAAATAAATTATTTGACACATAAAAATAAGATTTTCGACATCCATTACGCTAGTTTCTACCATTAATAGTAAGTTACGTAAAAATTTGCGGAATGGATGTTGAAAATAATATTTTTTATGTGTGTCAAATAATTTAAATTAATTTATTAAAAAAATATAATAGGTCTTTACCTATGAAATTGCCGTTTTGTATGAAAAAATTTAAACGATTTTTTTTCATGTATTTTCTATTTGTATTAATCGAAGTAATCACCCATGCAATCAATGCATCTTTGCCAACGCAGTGGCAGTTTATTGATGCCCTTCTTAAAGAAATCAGCTGGACGGGAGGCAACAAATTCTTCAAAGGGATTTTGTACTGCCTCTCGGGTATTGAATTTTTTTCCCGCCAAGAAGTTATCCAAATTCTGGAAAAAGTTAGTAGTCTGTAGGCGCAAGGTCTGGTGAGTAGGGCGGATGACGGAGAGCTTCCAACCCCAGTTCTTGCAACTTGGAGACCGTCTGCTGTGCAGTATGAGGTCGCGCGTTGTCGTGCAGGAGCAGTGGAGACGAGCGATTGACCAATGCTGGTTGGAGATGTGCCAGCTTCTTCATCATTGTGTTCAGTTCTTCACAGTACACATCTGCAGTAATGCTTACCCCGTTTGGTAAGAAGCTGTGATGAATCACACCGGCGCTAGACCACCAAACAGTGACCATCACTTTTCTAGGGGTAAGTTTTCGTTTAGGGCATTGTTTAGGTGCTGAACCAGGATCCAACCAACTTGCTGAGCGCTTGCGGTTATCAAACAGAATCCATTTCTCATCGCAGGTAACAATGCGGTTCAAAATTCCTTCATTTGTGTGTCTGTTGAGCAGTGCAAGGCACGTCTCGACGCGTACTTCGCGCTGGCGATCATTAAGTTCGTGGGGCACCCATTTGTCAAGCTTTTTTACCTTGCCAATTTGACGCAAATGGACCAATATTGTTTTGACGCTAACGTCGAAAGCTGCTGCTAATTCAGCCGTAGATTGTGTATCATCAGCTTCCACAATCACCTTTAATTCGTCATTGTCAACCAAAGTGTTCGGACGACCGCGAGGTTCATTTTTCAGGTCGAAATTTCCAGAACGGTAGCGAGCAAACCAATAACAGGTGGTGCGTTGGTTTGTAGTGTTAGCTCCGTAAACGTCGTTGATGTTGCGTGCCGCTTGTGGCGCGTTGCTGCTACGACGGTACTCGTATTCCATAATTACTCGAATTTTTAACGTATCCATGATGACGAAAAAGATTGAAATGCGATGAAAATGTAACACTAATCAATAAACAAATGACTACTTTTGGAAAAAAAAACCATGTTTTTAAAATAAAATTAATTTGAAATTGGAATTCTTAGCCAAACAAAAATTATTTTGATTTGAAATGGCCAGTACTGCAGAACGGCAATTTCATAGGTAAAGACCTAATATATACCTACTCGGATCTATTTTTTTTCGTTTGTATGGCATCTTTACCACCTACAGATGTACCTTTTAAAATATTTCGAGTATGAAGGGTAAGACCTTATATGTATTATGAACTAGCTTCCGCCCGCGGCTCCGCCCACGTTTTTGGGATAAAAAGTAGGTAGCTGTGTTATTCTGATGTATAAGCTATATTACTGTAAAGTTTCATTAAAATCCGTTCAGTAGTTTTTGAGTGAGAAAGAGTAACAACTAGAGTAACATCTTTACATCCATACATCCTCACAAACTTTCACGTTTATAATATTAAGTAGTAGGATAACTTTAATAAGATTGAAACGGGATTTCTATTAAGTTGCACATTTTCACTTACGTCGAATGCGATATGACTTGCTAATACTTATATAGAACAAAACGTAAACAGGCAACAGTGGCGTGCGTTTTCGGACTAGTTAGGCAGACGGAGCAGATTAATCGTGCACGAATATTTATTATAAAATAAAAACCGGCCAAGAGCGTATCGGATCACGCACAATGTAGGGTTCCGTACCAAGAAGTAGGTTTTTCAGTTTTCCGACCGCAAACACATCATAAATGTCGAAAATTGTACCTAGGTCATAAAAAAATCCTTAAATACCTATATTTTGAAATGTGCAGATAAAGCCCTTGCGTATGATATGCCATTTGACCTAGTATCCCCACTTCAAGATTTAGAATCTCCACTTGGGCGCTATTTGAAATGAATATAAAAATATTTTTTAACTTCTTTCATTTGCTACAAGGACAAGCATTCATTATATTTATATAACTGTTTCTTTCAAGTCGATATATATATACCATCATAACCTCAGAAACCCCAACAAAATTACACTACGGAAACCCAGAACAAAATTGTATGGCCGAAGAAATATTATGTTTGAAGGGGCACAACTATTTATGTGATAAATTTAAGAAACCCATCTGACACAAATTTTTACACTTTAGTTATTAAGTTATTATTGTAATCTCATTGCAAGTGAACTCTGTTCTTTATGAGAAATAAAAAATTCTATAAACCTATATCATTAGGTACTAGTTGCTGAAATAAGCAGCTATAACAGACGGACGGACATACAGACGAAGTCGCACCATAAGGTTTCCTTTTTAGGGTTCCGTACCAAAATGGTAAAAGAGGAACCCTTATGGTGCGACTTCGTCTGTCTGTGTGTCTGTCACAGCTGCTTATTTCAGGAACTACTAATGCTATCGACTTGAAATTTGGAACAGTTATAAAGAATGCTTGTCAAACTTTATTGCAAATGAAAAAAGTCAAAAAATATTTTTATTTAAATTTTAAAGTGGGGTTACTAGGTCAAGTGACATATCATATGAAAGGGCTTTATCTGCACATTTCAAAATATAATTTTCATTTAATTTTATGTCTCACAGTTTTCGACATATGATGAAAAATGACTGAAAAAAATACCGCCCCCCCCCTATCTCCGAAGTTTGCGGGGCGAAAAATCTGAAATAGTCAGGGTTGATAGGAATTGACCCAAATATTGCACCAAAATTAAAACGATGTTCCTAACTAGTAGGTATTTCAAAATTATCAAAATTCCTTCACAAACAAACTTAGTTATGCGGTACGGGTTTTTTAACTTTTAAACGTCCTCCTTGGACGTTTAAAAGTTAAAAAAACCGGGTGCGGAACCCTCGGTGCGTGAGTACGACTCGCACTTGGTCGGTTTTTATCATGTTGGTACGGAACCCTAAAAAGATTGTGAAAACGCCTAACTAACGCCACGCGAAGGGGTGAACTATGTATTTACCTACCTACAGTAGGTAGGTACCTACTTGGATATAATTTAACAAAAAATACTAGATAACCGATTATTTTAATAAAGTCAAAATAAACACAAATAAATCAATGATGAAAAAAGTCCAATTACTTATTATTCTAAACGCAAAGTAATCATTCAATGAATCAAAATAGGTATCCAGAGTTCAATTGCCAGTAATTAGGTCAGTATGATAATAATAACAAGATGCGATTGATATCTGAAATTACAAAGTAGCTTAATCTACATACATCTACACGGCACGCGCGAGGTAATAATAAATAGGGAGTGCCTCCGCAGCCGGCGGCGGCTCCCAAAAATAACGCCGTTGGAAACCGGCGTAGCCTTGGAGTAGCAGTGTTACCAGACGAAAATAATTGCAAACTACCGTAGCAGCAGATTAATGTTGCTGTGTTTTAAGTTGAATTACCTACCTTAGACTGACTTTTAAATTACAGTGTCAATGTAAAACAAAATACAACTTTTTTGGACTTACAAGGGGGAGGGAGGTGGTCGACGGAGCCCAGCTACGCTATCTTATATCTGTATGCAAGGTTAAAAGTAACCTAACACGAAGGGGTTAACGGGGGCTTCGTTCGCTCGCTTGGCTCGCTCACTGAAGCGTGTCAACCCCTTCGAACCTAACCTGTCCGTGTCGTGGTGTCCAAGTACCCGAGCTCGCTTCGCTCGCTCTTGGACCCTAGTTAGGTATGTTACTCAAATGAAACATGAAATGGTTTTTTAATTATGCCAAATTGCCAACCCCATTTCATGCTTTTTTTTCCAAAGTCAGCGCCGCCGCCGGCTGCCACTAAATAACGTAAGTAAGCACTAAATACGACACTGGATGAGGGTTCAGTTACTAATAAAAACATATTCCAAAAGTTTTTACAAACATCCGATCAGTGCACCCGTTAACTGTGCTGGTTAGGACCATCGTTTTATTTTTACCCGACTGCGGCAAAGCCCAAAAGGAGAGTATAGTGTTTCACCCTGTATGTTAGTATGTAAGTATGTGGGTATGTATATTATGTATGTGGGTGTGTATTTCCGTTTCTGGGTTGGATCCTAGAGACTAAACGAGCGAACGGATTTTAACATATGGCATATCATTAGATTCGTATCAACGTCGCGAGTAACATATGCTATATGGATTATGAAAAAAACTAACATGGCGGATTTTAATCGCCAATAACTGAAGTCGTAAAAAATTTAAAAAAACCGGGTAAAAGCGTGTCGAACCACGCACGGTCTAGGGTTCCGTAGGAAGAAGTATTTCAGTCTTACAACTGCAAACATAAGTTTGTATTTCCTAATATTATAATGAAATACAAACTTATTTTTGCGGTCAAAACTGAAAATAGTAAATATTTCAAAAAGTTAATAACGTATCTTGTTCAAACCAATTTTAATCGAGAGTGTTTATTGGATTCCATAAGCTGGAAATTTCAGATTTTTTGATAACGCGATTGGAAAATTACAGGGGGGGACACACATTGTAAACGACTTTCGGAGCTCCTGGTTCGCTAAATATGCACTTAAATAAAAAAGTTATTTAGGAACCTTTGTTATTTTCAAAGACCTATCCAACGATACCCAACATGAAGGGGTGCGTGAAAATATTTTTCTATATCATCATCATTATTCTGTTTCATGTAGGGGCCCCTCCCCCTAATTATTTTATTCTTGTTCAAACCAATTTTAATCGTCTTTATTTATTAGATATTAGCTTTATTTTTTTTAGATTTTTTGATAACGCGGTTGGATGATCTTATTTTCAAAGACCTATCCAACGAAACCCCACATGAAGGGGTGCGCGAAAATATATTTTTTCATCCTTCAGTTTCATGTATGGGCCCCCCCTAATTATTTTATTTTTTATAATTTCGCTACAGGTTTTTATAGCGGCTTACAGAAGACATCTACCTGTGAAGTTTCATACATATTGGTTATGAACTGTAGATTTTACGAGGGTGCGACAGACGGACAGACAGACAGACAGACAGACGGACATGACGAAACTATAAGGGTTCCTAGTTTTACTACGGAACCCTAAAAATCTGACATGGTCTTGTGGGGTACCCATCAAAATAAAGGGTTTAAAGAGACGATTACGAAAATTTACAGGGTGGCAGGACCAACCCTGAAATCGCGGAAAAAAATCAGCTGTTTCATTCATATATGTTCACATAACTCAACAAAATGTATGGAACAGCTGATTTTTTTTTTCGCGAATTCAGGGTTTGTCCCAGATATTGCAGTCGGGACCCAGTGTTTCCGGGAAATAGTCATATAATGGGTCCCGACTGCAATATCGTGTTTTCCTTTTCTTTTTGGTGGTTCTATAACAACAGATAAGACGTAGGGCAGACCGCAGTCGGTACCTATTTATAACATTTTAAATTTTTGGTGCAATATTCAGGCAAATTTCTATCAACTCGAAAGCGAAAAATCTGAAATTATTTCAGATTTTTCGCTCTGCAAACTTCAGAGATAAGGGAGGGGGAATGGTATTTTTTCAGACATTTTCCATCATAAGTCGAAAGCTATAAGACATCAAAGAAAATGGAAATATATTTTGAAATATGCAGATCAAGCCCTTTCATATGATAGCCACCCAACCTAATGACCCCACTTTTAAATTTCGAACCCCCACTTCAGCCCCCATTTTCAATGAAAATAAAATATTTTTTTTTTCGTATGCAATAAAGTTAAGCAAGCATTTTTTATAACTGCACGCTTAGCATGACCAATACTGTATTCTATTCTAACAAAGAATAGACAAAGTTCTTTCTATCCAAATCGTTATCTCTTCTGCCCGAGCACGCGGTGACGCGCGACGGCGATGTTTTTATCAGAATTTTGTCTACTGAAGGATATAAACATTTCTTCTCTTCATTGCATGCATCAAACGGTAGAAATCTTTCTACAATTTTTCACTTTGTCTATTCTTCTGTACCTACTTACATACCTACATGAAAAAAAAAACCAACCGAATATGCTAATGCAGAACCTCCTCCGTTTTGGAAGCCGGTTTATATTCATAATTTCACATAGGTAAGTACTTATCCCATTTAAAAAGAGTGTTATTCATATCAAATAAATTTATTAAAATGATAATTAGACCAGGGCCGAAGCCTTCAAAAATGGTAAAAAATGAAAAAAAATTACAGTAGGATGAAACCCATTAGAAAAGGAGGGGAGTATGATCAAAATGAAAGGAAAAATAAATTACGGTCGATCCGAGTTCGGGAAGTGGGAGGGGGTGAATTTTTAAGGGTAAAAAATGGTTTTCCTTGTTTTCCGGCAAAACTACAAGTCCTATGGAAAAAAGTTAAATGGCAAAGTTGTAGGTAATAAAAAGATCTACAACTTTTGTATTTGTAATTTTTTCACATAACCTCAAAATTTAGGTGAAAAATTCAAAAAACCAAGTTTTTGGTTTTTTATTTATATCTTTTTAAAAAAAAATTTTTTTTCTACTAAATTTGGTGAAAACTTACCTTATTATGTCCCAAATACACTGTAATTTATTTGATTTAAAATATTTATTTTTTCGCCTTATTTTAACTTAATATCAAAAAAGCACCCTAATTTTCAATCGAAAATTCTGACGTCAAAATATCAGCTTTTTTCAAAAAGTTTGGGGGCTTTTTGTTCGTTGAAATGTCTACTTTCTGATGGTGTAAAAAAAAATAAACATTACCATAGGAAATGTTCTCAGAAAATCCCCCCTTTTCTAATGGGTTTCATCCTACTGTAATTTTTTTTGGTTTCAAAAATTATCGACCCTGGTCTAAATAGGTATTATGTATATATTAAGTACCTTTAAGTTTAATTAATTCTAATATGTTTATCTTCCAAACAATCACGTGAATCTAGCGATACGCAGTGGCGTGCTTAGACGACAAGCCCGACGCATTTTTTTGGTTTTAGAGGGTATTTGTGTTAATTTTTCATGAATTTAAGTGAGTTAATGTCGTTATTAAAGCAATACGTACAGTAAAAAACACTTACAATCATGAAAAATGAACTTAAATACTCTCTAAAACGAAAAAAATGCGTCGGGATTGCCCTCTAGCCACGCCACTGAGCGTATGGTGTCATTTTCTATGACCTTATTTCTTTCGTTTCCACTATGAAATCAACCCGTAAAACATCCATCGCTGAACATCGAACAAACTGCCATATAATGCTGTGTTATCAGGAAACATTTTATATTCGTCCGTCGTCGCATCGTCAGACTAAATTATTCAAACAGTGCAGTTTCTACTTTGAATAAGCCTGACCTACTTACTATATAAAGATCATTTTAAAGTAAATAATGTTTATTTAAATACATTGCAATATTTTTAGGTTCAACGTTGTTGATAGAGGCAGAAAGTCAGCGGCGCGCGTAGCTAGGTAACCAAAGGGCCCTGGGTCAAAAAATAACTAGGACCAATCGAGGGCCCCAACCAAACTATTTAAAATCGTTTGTTCGGTATTCGTCGTGTTCCGAATTCGACGTATACACTACACCAGATTTATTGAAATCCAGAGCGCCTAACATGTGCGCCGCGACAAAATTTTGTCGACGCTTTTATCGTGCATTTGTCTCGTATTCGTACGAGTAAGAGCGAGGCAAAACAGTCGACAAAATTTGTCGCGGCGCGCATGTTAGCCCGGCAGATTCGTTACAATACTGTCGACAACATAGACATACCTATTAAAATTAAAAACCAAATACAAATTGTAAGTAACTTTAATTAACAAATTAAGTTTATTTTATGAAAATAAAAGATAATATCTACCTACCTTTTACCGTTAAAAACATACAGTCCTGTGACAGACGCACAGACAGCGGAGGCACGTTAATAGGGTCCCGTTGAGCACCATTTGGGTACCTACGGAATCTGTAATTATGTAGAGATTTTCAAACCAATAAATAACACTACTTTCTTGACCGACTACATAAACGTTTTATTTATATTCCGAATGTCGGAGAAATTTTCACTAGTTCAATTTATAGTTTGTAAGTCAGAGTCCGAGGGGCCCCCTGAGCTTGAGGGCCCCGGGCACTGCCCTTCGGTAGCTACGCCACTGCAGAAAGTAACCCCCTTACTTATAAACGATGATTAAATTAAATAGCTCTTAAGTCAATTGCCATCTCTATTCATTGGCATAAAAATTACAAAGAAAGTTTTATATTTAATCAGTGGTTAAATTAAGATGCGTTTACGAATAGGGTAGGGGGTTTATATTCAATTATTGTAGGTCAGGAAAGAGCTCTGCGCCCGTGTAATCGAACCCCTACTGGCCTTGGCCTTGGGTACAGGTATGAAAACCTTCTGCAGAGTAGCAAACTTCCGCTTGTCGGGTTAAGTGTCATAACTTTTTGACTAACTTTAAATCTCCTTTTTTACCCCACCTTGGTAAAAGCCATGGTGGGGTATAAAAGGAGAAGAGCTAGTCTATTCTGTAAACAAATTCATCGCGAAAACTGCTGTCATATCGCGTTTGTACCTTAGAGATTGACAACGGTACAATCATAATCGATAATCTACAGTGGTGGCCATATAATTAAGAATGGTTAGTTATTAAATAATAAGTGATTCTCGAAAATCATATAATAATAATAATCAGAAACTCATTTGAATTTTGAGATCCCTTTGTACGCTTCTTAGGAGCGTTTGGCGACATCTATCGGAAAACTATACAGACTCCCAACTCATTACTTTTAACTTTGCAGTTAAAGGACATTGATGCGATATCACCATTTATACATTATAAAATGTATATTTTTTTGTAAATTTGAAACATGTCAAAGCCACGTTATGCTTATAATAAGTTATTAAATAAATAAGTGATTCTCAAAATTCATATGACCCGAGAAGGATTTGAACCCGCGACCTCGGCCGTTCCGTGGCTAATTAAGTGCTCTGACCAACTGATGATGATGATGACCACTGAAGTGGTGATTAGATCTGCAAGATCTATCTCTGGGAGCTATATTGCCGCCTATGCTGGTAGACATTCAAAACAGTAACTTTGATCTGTTTTGTATTTGAAGCAGGATCGAGACAGAGCCCTACCTCATCATCATTTCAACCGAAAGACGCCCACTACTAGACATAGGCTTCTCCTAAGCGTCGCCACATTGACCGGTAATGTCCTTTTCACGTCCAGTGCCTTTGAAACCTAAATTGAAACCTTAATTTTGGAATAATGCATTGCATGGTAATTAGGCCTACCACAATAAAAAAACACGCCAGTTACTCTACCTCATAGTGATGTGGAAATTAGTTTTTTGGCCAAAACGCATGTTAAAGTACACTTTACGGCGCTCGTACGCTAAAACTATTGAGTTTACTAAAATATATTATTTCAAAAATCACAGAAAATTTTCTCTAGTTTAATTTATTAAATGTATGTTTTATCGTAAAATGATTCGGAAAGGCAATTGGCAAAAAACTGTTTTTAGGCGCCATTTTTTCACTATGGCGGCGGGAGTGACAAAGATATAATTTAATAAAATCTATAAAATCACCAATTTTCAAAACTCCCGGAAAACTTTGTAGGCAAACCTTTTTTTAGCCCCAAATGACTGGACTATAATAATTATATCTGTTCCCAAGAAATATATTAATATATCTATAATTTAATTATAGTCATCATATTATTCAAAACGGTCTCTTAGTATGAATCATCAAATTAATGTAAATATGTAACTTAAAATGATAGTTTGATCACTTTTTTCTACAGCCTAAATATAAGTACTTTGCTCAAAAAATTCGTTCTATCATCAAAATGATAGATCTGTCACCTAATAAATAGATTTGTCATCTAATAAATAGATCAGTTCCATAATTTTACGAAAAAATGTCTAATAGGGATTGGCGGGCTGTGAAAATCGGTTAGCATAAAAACAACATTAGGGTCGAAGCGAGCTCGGAAACTTGGGGCACCCCGTTAGGTTACTTTTAACCTTGCAGACAGAAAAAGGACGTCTTTCTTCACGACGACATCTTTCTTCTATTATTATTTGATAATTTATAATAATACTAGCGACCCGCCCGGGCTTCGCACGGGTAGCACTAAGTACCTACAGTAGGTACGTGCAATCTAAGTTGACCGGCCTGCCAGGCTCCTGAAGTTCGTCCGTCGCCGTCGTCGGCGTGATATTATTTAAAGGAGATGTTTCATCCTGGAACTGGTATACGTACGCCACATAGAAAAATAGGAAAAAAAATAGGGGATTTACATAAAAATATCATTAAGTTCATTTGAAGAAGAGTACAATTGTAAGAGAATTATTTGAGATGAAGTTTTTCACTATGATATCCCTATTTTTAGGGCGGCCATGACAGTTGAGTTTGACAGTTTTGTTTTATGACGTGACGTTTGAGTCGTTCCAGTCGTTGTGCGCACGCGTGGTGGATTGAATGTTGCCATTTTGACTGACATTGACATAACAACAGTTGTCAAAATGACGTTTCACTTAATTCATTTGTGGATTGTTGATCCACCATATTTGTGTTGTGTTGCTCTCCATGATATGGAAAAGAATGGATTACAATTCAACGAAGTATTATTAAAGAAAATAAGCATTAGGAACCAGTTAATAACATGTATAGCTATAATACTTAATATAATACTTAATACTTGACTGGTAGAGAATGCCTAAGGCATTAAGTCCGCCTTTGTATCTTTTAAGTTGCATAAAGTTTAAATAAATAAATAAATACTTAATTGCGTACGTAGACCCCTCCCAGGCTCCATACATTTCTGAAAGAACTCCTTTGTTGCGCGAGTTATTTTAATTAAGTGTTATTTCCTAAGATATTCATCCAAATTAAATGGTATAAAGGGCAATTTAGGTCTAAATTAAATACTTGAGATGACAAACATATTTGTTTAGATAAGGATTAATACCATGTTAGTAAAAACACCTTCGCAAATAAAGCATTCTTTTAGACCAAAATTGAAAATCATAAAAATGGTTATTGTGATTCACCTTAAAATATAGACATAATATGCTATCGCGGACTTTTTTGTAGACCTTTTTAAGGTGTACTGTAGTAAATTATTTTGATCTATCTCGTAGGGTTCAGCCAGCGTTTGCAATGTAAGCGCAAAAAAATGAGTTTATTTACGACATCACATTAGAAACCTCTAAAATTATCAGTGTTTCTCTACTATATTAGGCATGTATTAAAATACATATAAACCTTCCTCTTGAATCACTCTATCTACTTATTAAACAAAACCGCATCAAAATCCGTTGCGTAGTTTTAAAGATCTAAGCATACATAAGGACAGACAGCGGGAAGCGACTTTGTTTTATAATACTATGTAGTGATAGTGAAATGATTATTTTCCAGTGATGATGATAAATTAATTTTTAGATAACCATTTTTGTATTGTTTGTTAATTAAATTTTGACGACACTTCTATTATTTTGATACCCAATACAGTTATTTGATGATTGGTATTATTTCCCAATAATTCTAAAATAATATTTACGTATCCTTACCTAAATATTATTTTAGAATTATTGGGAAATAATACCAATCATCAAATAACTGTATTGGGTATTTATTATATTTATTTTAATATTATTTAATTTTATTTATTATTTATATTAATATTATTTGGTGATTCAATTTAGGTGACAGATCTACTATTTTAGGAACAAATATTATTTATTAGATAATTGAAAATCCATTTATTAGGTACCTAACTGATTAAATCATACCCCTTAATATTTCATTTTTCTAGTACCTAGTGTCGGTTATCACTTGCTTTTAATTTTTCTGTGTCAACTGTACCTACATTATGTCCTATACCTCAACCTTTTCATTCTCTCTTACCTGCTTTACAAGGTCAGCAAGTAGTGCGG
Source organism: Thalpophila matura (assembly GCA_948465475.1). Classification (NCBI taxonomy): domain Eukaryota; kingdom Metazoa; phylum Arthropoda; class Insecta; order Lepidoptera; family Noctuidae; genus Thalpophila; species Thalpophila matura. The sequence continues at coordinate 13,654,781 of OX419176.1, read as the reverse complement.
TTTGTACACGGAACAATTATTATTTCACTGGCTGTTTTATACGCATCGTATACTTTTATTTCTTGCTGGATTTACTCTGCACATGAGCAATCTCTAATAATTTCTACTCTAGGCCTCTGCTTTAATGAAAGAAAGGTTAGCAGGTATATATTTTAACATTCTAGAATCTAGATAAACAATGTTATCTGCTTGTTGACACCTAATCAAATGAGCCAGGATTTACGGCTGTTGGACATTAGCACCTATTTTTAATTTTACCCGACTTCGGCAAAGCCAAAAGGAAGGGTTATGATTTGAGCAGTATATTATGTATGTATGTATGTATGTAAGTATGTTTGTATTTAAGGTTGTAGACTCAGATCATAGAAACAAGGAGATATGCCATCATAGCAAATTAGTATGGGAACAACTGATGCCACTTTTAGTACATTTTTCAACACAATTACGCACATAATTAAGCGCTCCTTGTGAATAAAAAGATCTCCCACGCATTGAACATTCCGCACACCCTCAATCTAACACTGTTAATCGTCACTCAACACTAGCACTAAACTAAAACACTGTATTTATACCATCGATCGTGTTCGGTTCGTCGCCAGCGCGTACGTTTTTAATATGAGCAATTTGCTCAAGATCAGGCATCAAGCTCGATAGCGCCTTGGCACATCTCCTTGTTTCTATGATCTGAGGTGGTAGATATGTTCCGCCGTAGCGCCTAAACTACGCATCCGATTTCAATGATTGAAGTGTCAATCGATTCGTTTATTATGGTCCGGGTAACATAGGAAATAAGTACTTACCTCAGATCATAGAAACAAGGAGATATGCCATCATAGCAAATTAGTACCGGAACAACTGATGCCACTTATAGTACATTTTTCGACAATTACGCGCATAATTAAGCGCTCTTTGTGAATAAAAAGATCTTCCACGCATTAAACATTCCGCACACCCTCAACCTCAATCTAACACTGTTAATCGCCACTCAACACTAGCACTAAACTAAAACACTGTATTTATACCATCGATCGTGTTCGGTTCGTCGCCAGCGCGTACGTTTGTAGTATGAGCAATTTGCTCAAGATCAGGCATCAAGCTCGATAGTGCCTTGGCACATCTCCCTTGTTTCTATGATCTGAGGTACCTACATAAACATTTTGAAAACTTAGCTTCGGTTTTACACTAATTCTTGTTCGGTGTTAATAAAACTACTATTACTAAAAATATTTGAAATAAAACAGTAGTTAAAAACTAAAACCCGACTACGGAAAAAATCGAACTGAAAAGCATGAAACAAGGTTTTAATATACCCGGTTTTAATAACCGGAAGTACCCTATAGGTCGAAAACCTATATGGTAGTTCCTGTTGACCTAGAATCACGAAATTTGGCAAAAAACAAGGTCTGCAAGCACAAATAAAGGCAAAATTCCAAAAATTAAAGGTTCGCATATATGTCGCAAATATGTCGCAGGTTTTTCATAAAATTAGGTTTTTGATCAAAACCTAGGTTTTTGATGAAAAACCAGAAGATGACACATTTTCATCATAAACCTGTAACATTTTTATGTGTTTAATTTAAAATTATTTGGCACACATAAAAAATCTTATTTTCAACATCCATTACGTAGTTTTTACGTGCCTTACTATTAATGTTAGAAACAAGCGTAATGGATGTCGAAAATAGTATTTTAATGTGCCAAATAATTTATTTAAAATAATTTTATTTATTTATTAAAAAAAAAAACTACTCAGATCAATTTTTTTTCGCGTGTATGGCATCGACGTTACCACCTATAGATATGCCTCTTAAAATATTTCGAGTATGAAGGGTAGGACCCTATTTATATTAATCTGATTTTGATAAGCCGCGAAAATGAAATCGTAATCGTAACCATTAAATACGACTAAACTGAGTCTCAGATTGATCATAAACCTAAACTAGTTCAGGTTCTTGATCAAAAATCTGGATTGCTACAGGTTTATGATGAAATTGAGTTTAAAATGTGTCATCTTCAGGTTTTTCATCAAATAGGTTTTTGACCAAAAATCTAATTTTATGAAAAGCCTGCGACATATACATTTAAACGGTCAGCTAATTAAAGAGATTTTGGTCATCCCCAATCCCCAAAATGGTCATGTGGTCAGCAAAAATAGCTAAATTGATCAGCAAGTTGTGACGGAGTCATCCTTCATTCATAATTTAGTGCTGGCAATCTTCCATTACTGGCCACTTCATCCACTCTATTCTTCCAGATTTGAACTTCAAATTTCAAAATTAGAACATCTCATATTTTTGTGCATTTATTTAATTGTTTCGTCATTCTTTCTCTGGTCTCCGAAGACTTCGGTCGTGGACCGCTGAACCGCTGTACTGTTATATTTTATAGCTACTACCTATTTATCAAGTGTGCAAAGCTATAAGCAAGAATCGTCTTTTATAACAGTTGTTGTTTTTATACCGTTCTAACTGCAGTGAACAGTTGTAAAGTGCTACTACGTTGCAAATACACCTCTCAAACCATCCAAGTCGTTTCCTTTCCTATTCATCAAGATTTGTGTCTGTGGCGGCTCCCTCTCATAGCTAGCCGCGGCTTGAGAGGACAGAGGGAGGGAGGCACACTGCGACAAAGTAAAACGTGATATTGGGCTGCAAATTGAATATAGTTATCTGCTGCAATATTACTAGGTAAAAGAGCAGCAAATCATGATTTGGATTTTATCAAATTTTGGCAAGCTGTAAAATTAATTTTGATTTGCTAATTAATTTTATATCTACAACAACAAAAGATCAGGTGGTCGACGGATAGGAGCCCCAGCGGGACTCCTATTTCTGTCTGCAAGGTTAAAAGTAACCTAACAAGAAGGGGTTTACACTTAGGGTTTACGTTCGCTCGTTGCGCGCTCACTCAACCCCCGTCATCCTCTTCGAACCTAACCTGTCCGTGTCAAGGTGCCCCAAGTTACCGAGCACGCTTCGCTCGCGTGGCAACGCGCGCGCGTGACAAGGCTTCCTCCAATTTGTTTGGCAACGCTCGAGGGAGAAACTCACCGTAAGCCCACCGCATTCAAACATTCTCACTTCGGTTATCATGGCGAAGGAAGTGAGTGTCTAAATACGGTGACGTGATTTTCTCCCTGGCGTGCTGTTCAACAGCAAGGTTTCTCGCGTGACAGATTATAGATTTGACTGCTTATATTAGACTTTATCAGTAAATAACGTTATTTAATAGCTTTAAGGTAGGACTGACCGAAAAATCAGCTAATGCGCAGGTGACGTTTGTGCTCATAACCGCTGCTACTCATAACCTATGCCTAATTAATTATTATGCTAAAACTCGATTATGATTGTACTTTTTGTCAACTCTTACACGCGTCAGCAGATTTTATGGCAAATTCACGCGACGTGTTGTTACAGAATAGACTCGGGTTGTGTTGTGAACTCGTGATAGTGAGACTCGTATACTTTTTTGGGCAGCCCTCGGGGCCACAGCCCCACTGCTCTAAATCCGACCCTACATACCTAGATGTAGGGTCGGATTTAGAGCAGTGGGGCTGTGGCCCCGAGGGCTGCCCAAAAAAGGGGCCTCCACAAGAAAGGAGCCTCCACAACTTCATTTTGTATTAGATAAGAACAGTAAAATCTAGGTATACCTACTTATGATTGGTAGTTACACTTCCGCGTACAAAGGTACCTATGTAAATTCACGCCACTCCTTTATAAATAGGCGCTCTCGGAATTATGTCTCCTCTCTCGCTCGCACAGAACCATTTTAAGAATGTTGAATGAAAAGATGCATTTTTGAAAAATGTAATCTGATAGCGAACTACAAAATAATATTAATTTTACAAGTAAATAATTAAAACACATTTCTACTGTTATATCTAATAAACAAACTTAAAAAACAATTATGGTCTGTTTTTTAGGTTTGTTTAACTCATGTGTGTTTAATAGTTGAATTTGAGTTCACAATATTATAATTAATATCATTTTGTAGTTCGCTATCAGATTACATTTTTCAAAAATGTATCTTTTCATTTAACATTCTTAAAATATTGGTTCTGTGCGAGCGAGAGAGGTGCCAAATGCGAGAGCCCTCTTAACTCTGTCATTATTATTGTGAATCGTAAGCGTTTAATGCAGTGCTGGAATACAATCACTCAGCAGCATACATTAGCATAAATGCATCAGAAGCGATACGCATAACTTGGCACGACATTAAGCATAATTAGGCGATGACCCACTTTTTTATCAAAGCTCGCGTAGTCGATACGCGGCGCGGGCGCATGTGGCACACACGCGCACTTCGACCGCAAATACAGCGCACGCGTACAACACACCTACAATACAGCGCAGCGCTCAGTCCAGTGTAACCGACTAAGATAAACATTTATTTATATACATTATTTGTAATCAAACTTTAAATAGATAACGTGTGATAGCAGCATACCTAGTATACCTACTAGGTATTTTTATTATACATGCTATATTGGTATAACTAAAACAAAGATCTTTTGCGTTTCGAAAAGAGGCCCAATAGATTTCATGTAAAGACTCCGCCCATTACAGTCAACATTAGGCTAAGACCTCACACATATTTTGTGAATAATATGTGTGAGGTGAATTTTGTAACTATAAAAGTAAATTCTAAAGTAAAATAAAAAAAAAAAAACATTTTTTTAGAAGCCATTGAATATAATTCGCTAAAATCATGTAAATTATATACACCATCCCTCTTAATACAAAATGTGGTTCAACGATAGCCCTGGTTTAGGTGCTTACTTGTGACACTAAAAACAAGAATAGGTATCGTTAAACCACATTTTGTAATAAGGCGGAAAGTGTTTATATTTTAATCAGACTTTATAAAGCATACATTATTGCACATTTTGTAATCTGATTCAAAATATATACATTTATTCTGTACCTATATGCTATATGATTAAATGAATAGTGAGAACGCTATTTCTCACATACATGTAAATAAGCGGAGCCTTGGCCTGGTTACCACGATTTTAGCGTTATTACAAAATACTCAAGTGATGCGGCGCCCGCGCACTGGAGTGGGGACTACGCACACACAGACTAATCGCCACGGTTCCAAACAAAAATATTACACTCTATATCATATTGATATCATATTTTTAAATAACTGGTGGAATTTTCACTTAGTTTAGTAACTATTGAAACAAGTTTCCACTCCCTGTTGAGTACAGAATAATATTCTTCCAACCCAATAGCAGATCGAGACCTTATTGTTTAGCCTACCATGTCTGCCTGTCCGTCACATAGATATAATATCCCATTACGATTTTTCAATCGCCAGATAAAAAATATTCCTAGAAATAATCTTTATCGATTTCATAAAAATCAAGGTGTAGAGTGAATCCGATATTATGTAGTTTATTCATAGGAATAAAATTTTATGTAGCGTTTGAAAAATTGGCCTTTAATCAATCAATCAATATCGTTATTTTGTGGAGGAGCTTTTTTTTATTTTTTTAAATTATAGCTACATTTTATCCTGTTTTTGACTTAACTTTTATTAAAAAAATCCGGCCAAGTGCGAGTCGTACTCGCGCACCGAGGGTTCCGTATCATTTTTGGACGTATAAAGTGAAAAAAATCGGACCGAATAACTAAGTTTGTTTGTGGAGGAATTTTGATGGTTTTGAAAGAACTGTACTAGTTGGGAACATCGTTTTACTTTTGGTGCAATATTTGGCTCAATTCCTATCAGCTCTAATTATTTCAGATTTTTCGCAAACTTCGGAGATAAGGGGGGGGGGGGGGATGGTATTTTTCCAGACATTTTTCATCATATTTCGAAAACTGTGAGACATAAAATAAAATGAAAATATATTTTGAAATGTGCAGATTAAGCCCTTTCATATGATACGCCACTTGACCTAGTAACCCCACTTTAAAATTTCGGACCCCCACTCCGGCCCCTTTTGCAATGAAAATAAAAATATTTTTTGACTTTTTTCATTTGCAATAAAGTTAGGCAAGCATTCTTTATTACTGTTCCAAATTTCAAGTCAATAGCATTAGTAGTTGCTGAAATAAGCAGGTGTGACAGACAGACAGACGAAGTCGCACCATAAGGGTTCCTTTTTTACCATTTTGGTATGGAACCCTACAAATAGTTTATTAAAAATTAAAAAAACCCGACTGCCAAAAAAACAACTAAAAAGTTCAAAACAAAAGCACTTTTCAAGCAGTCTGATTCAGTTGGTGGCAATTATTTGTGTTCAATCTTCGATTTTATGCCACCAACTGCATCAGACTGCTTGAAAAGTGCTCTCGTTTTGAACTTTTAGTAGATTTTTTGGCAGTTGGGTTTTTTTAATTTACTTTTTTTATTTTTCACTTTTTAGTTTTTAATGTATTTATATATGTTTTCTTAATCGTCTTTTCGAGCCCTTCATTTTGATACCCCACTCGATAGGTTTTGAGGAAAAAAACTTTTTGAAAACGCCAAAAATCGGCCATTTTCATTTTTATAATTTTTATATAATTATATCCAGTGTCACTCTCACAATTAAGACGAATCTAACGACACCTCTCAAGCTAAAACTAATAAAAACACAAAAATATACACTAGGTACTCAAATGTTTATTAATTGAAATACTGAAATACTGATCATGATATGTTTATGATTTTCATAAAACATTTACACAAGTTTTAAGATATATAATTAATGGTAATCTCAATATATCCTGACTTGCCTTAGTTATCAAACCATTCTTCATTTCTTAGAAATGCTTAGCATTTAATCTGTTTACCAAAACTTTGAAGCTGTGTAGCACCAGCTTCAAAGTTTTGGTAAACAGATTAAATGCTAAGCATTTCTAAGAAATGAAGAATGGTTTGATAACTAAGGCAAGTCAGGATATATTGAGATTACCATTAATTATATATCTTAAAACTTGTGTAAATGTTTTATGAAAATCATAAACATATCATGATCAAATCCAATAGAACTAAGGAACAGTTTTATAAACATGTTATTTACTTTGATGTGTTCAAGGTACATAAATACAGAACTATTAATATAAAATGTGCAAGCAGACATACATAATTACATAATGTGCAGTACATGTGGAAGTGGCACAAGGTTGGTTGTAGAAACGGTTGCGCGGGTTGTAAGGAAACAACGGATACCGATAAATAATTTGCCTGAAAGCATCCATTTTGGTTAACCAAAATATACGCTACAGACCCACAAGACTACAAAAGGTCTTCAAGGTTATGCTGATGGGAATTCTATGACAGAATCAATCAGATTTTGGAACGAAGTTCTTTAAGGTGGCTTACGCTAGGACTAAACTGAGAAAAATATGACTTTTATACCTATTCAACAAAATAGCACGCGCGGCGTCGTTCTATATCTATTACCTATTGATTTTATCTATTATCTATTGATTTTCATACGGTTTTCACTAATGGAAGGACACATTTCCGAGGAAGGTTTTTGTATATAATTTATAAATGTGAGTCGAGCTGTCACGGTTTTTATCAAGGAAGTCGGAAAAGAGGGATATTTGCGCGTGCCTGAGTCGTTTGACATACCTATGTGAAAACAATGTATTACAGAAACATTAGCCTCAAATAGCTCTATAAAAAATATCCGGTTAGTATACAGGGGGTCCCACGGCTATGCCACATGGAGGGAAAGTACTTTAAATATTTGAGATAGGCACCGCTGACACCGCCATAGTTATGGCACTACGTTTCACCTACTCCAATGCGGCTGCGTCCCTGAACTCCCTGATACAGCCTACCCGATTTTCGTTCTAAACGATAACTCACATAAAAGTATTACTAGGTATCATTACTCCTACAAAAAAAAGCAAACTTTTTAAGGAATATGGGTATTTTTCCTATAATTTGGAACAATAAACAGAAAAATCATAAAATAAATTATAGGACAAAGGAAAATATTTCTTTTGTTGAGTAGTGATAATCTAATACAATGTAAATTGTATTTAATTGTGTATTGTTATAGGTATCATTAAAGGTATTGTGCAATTTGACCAAGTTACCAATTGAAATAACCTTAACAGTTTTTTTTTTAAATATTGACGTTTTAGGTAAGACGGTAGCATTCTCACAATCACTTTACAGTTTATAATATTGTATCATAATCATAAATTTTTAAATGGGTAACAAAGGAGTTTGTTCGTAGCGAGACAACAGTGACGTTCCCCCAGAACACATTCATTGGTACGCGTATTGCAACATGCGCGACCGCCGTGTCCCACTTATCAAGATGAATTGAAATTCAATTTCGCCAAAGGGCAACAGTTGTAAGCGCAGAGGCAGAATATTAAATATTTTGAACAGTAGGTAAGTATTGAACTCTGAAAGCTTTAGAAATTTTCTTTACGTCAATATCAGAGAATGAATTTGCTTTTAACATTATTCCATAGATATATTATATCTATGCATTATTTAAAATTTTTGGATTATTGCGCAATTTCGGCAATTTATATTTTCATTTTAAATTATTTCCAATGGAATAGTATTTTTTCATTTCATTGTCGTGAGCCAATAATTTAACATTTCATTTATCAAAATTAATATAGTAGGTAATATTAACCATTAGTTAAATAGATACTTAGTCGCAAATGCGCTCTATAAATACACAAAATGACGTATTACCGAAATCCTTTGTTCTTTGGATATTCTGGTTGCACATCGGAGTCAACTCTTGCACAATCAAGTAACCTTCGAAATGGAAAAGAAACGCACGCGCGGCCCACGTCGTCGTTCGCCATATTGAAATACTTCAAAATCGTTGAGAGTTTTTAATATTTTACAGAAAAGATTTAGGTACTGTTCGCCATAATCATATAGTCAATAATCATCCCTTATTTAAATTTAATCGTTTTATTACTATTTATTTATATAAATACGCGTATCTACATAATATATAAATTTAGCAAGTAGGTAGTTTATTTTCTCTCTTTTCAATTCATCGACATCAAAAAGGGTTAATTAGGTGTATTAAAGTTCACACAGTGTCTGCACTGGTAATCATTATAGGACTTTTAAATCAGGACGCAACACTTGAATCGTTTGACAATGACAATTCAGAGAAATGGTTGGGGTTCAATCGATTGTCGTATTCATTGCTTCAATATCTCTTCTTAATACTTATTAATACTTGCGTATTGCAAGTGCAAGTAAATGCAAGCGAGCACTCAGCAATATCATCTAAGTATCTAAGTAGGTACTGTAAATAAAATCGTAAAGGTAAAAAATTCAATACATTGGAAATATTTTCACGAAAATCAACTAGAAATACCTAGGTAGGTAGAATTCGAAATAAGCAACAAAACAAGAAACGTTTTGTATTATTTCTGCCTGTTTGTTTCTTATCTAATAGAGCCACGTGAAAATTTCCGTATCATTTTTGGACGTATAAAGTGAAAAAATCCGGCCCGCATAACTAAGTTTGTTTGTAAAGGAATTTTGATGATTTTGAAAAAACTGTACTAGTTAGGAACATCGTTTTATTTTTGGTGCCATATTTGAGTCAATTCCTATTAACTCTAATTATTTCAGATTTTTCGCCCCGCAAACTTCGGAGATAAGGGGGGGGGGGGAATGGTATTGTTTTGGACATTTTTCATCATATGTCGAAAACTGTGAGACATAAAATAAAATAAAAATATATTTTGAAATGTGCAGATCAAGCCCTTTCATATGATATGTCACTTGACCTAGTAACCCCACTTTAAAATTTCGGACCCCCACTCCGGCCCCTTTTGCAATGAAAATAAAAATATTTTTGGACTTTTTTCATTTGCAATAAAGTTGAACAAGCATTCTTTATAACTGTTCCAAATTTCAAGTCGATAGCATAAGTAGTTGCTGAAATAAGCAGGTGTGACAGACAGACAGACAGACAGACGAAGTCGCACCATAAGGGTTCCTTTTTTACCATTTTGGTACGGAACCCTAAAAACCGCATGAAAATCCGTCTGTCTGCCCCTATCTAAGCATACCTACTTACCTACAGAAGACGACAGCAGGAAGCGACTTTGTTTTATGTTATCGGTTGAGTAGGTCCTGAAGTACAACTTGACCCCCCAATTGAATGCAATCCCGTACAAAACAGGGGTCATGATTAATGTGATGTTTCAAAATGAATTATTGTTTTCCGAATTCTGGTCGGTAAACTCGGTAGGTAATAAGATTTAATTTATACTGATTAGTAGGTAGTTAGTTGGTAATAGGTAAATGGTGATATTGTGTGGTGGTGATTGGTGATAGATGATATCAGGTATAATTATGGTGTGGTGTGCAGTGGCGGATTAAGCACAAGAGTAGCAGTTGCTACGGGCCCCGCGCAAATAAGTGGGCACCGCGTATCCAAACCCGCCCACCTCCAGTATTTTTTTTTTTGAATTTTTAAAAAATAAATTTTATAAATTCCTAATGGATTATTCATAATCATGTTTTCCCAATTTAGAAATTGCTTTGCGCATTTATTTGTCTCTCTTGATCGCTAACTGCAGTGGCGAACGTTCATTTTCGATATTGCCGTGTATAGACAAAGCGTACTTATAAAAAATGAATTAAGGGCCCCCACAGCACATCAAGGGGGCCTCGATATAATTTGCAACGGACCCCGCGCTTGTTTAATCCGGCACTCTGACATTGTAGTGGTAAGGTAGGTACTCCTCACTTGCATTAAGCGCAATAATTATGTAGCCGGCAAACTGGCGAGAAATCCAAACAAGTTAGGATTCATGGTAGGGCAGTTGCCTGACGCAACCAAAAGAAAAGGTAAAAGTTTGCGGTATTGTTTATGTTTTAATTGTATAATAAAAAGTTTATTTTATAGAATTTTGATTGTTCAATAACATAATCCATATATTAGGCTTCATTTACTTTACCTTCAACACTAGGTAGGTATACTATTGGGGTAGGAAGATTTGGACAACTTACGTTAGTATCGCGTGGGAAGTTAAACCAATTAAGTAAGTATTGATTGTGAGTAAGACCTGAGTTCAGACTGCCATGCCACGAGACCGTATCCGTGTCCGCGTCGGTCGTATTAATCATCACTATCAGGATATGTTCTTGGTAATAGTAATGGTCCTATTATTAGCTGTCATTTTACCTATATCATGTGCAGCCATTAAATAACGCAAATTAAACTAAAGGATATAGGTCGGTATCTAAAATTATAACTCTAAGGGATACATTTTTGTACGTAGTAAGTACCTAGCCTACCTAGGTAGGTGCTTACTGTATTTTTAACTAATTAATTTTCTATTCTTTTTCACATAGGCAAATATGGCAGATACTTAGGTATATCGCACAACATTGATTAGATACGTACCTATACATTTTATTGTATTTTTAATGTCATCTGAAAGTTTTGTTTTGCAAATAATCCGTAACCCTTTGCCTTATTTAGAAATTGTTGATTAGATAAATAATGTTAGCTGCAGTCTCTCGGGACCTTGGATGGCAGGAGAGGGGGCGAGCGCGCGAGGGGAGGGGGGCATGGTCGCGGATGACGCGCGCCCTACTGGCACACTGACACACTTACCCAGTGACAGTGGTACTGCTTTTGGTCTGACGAGGTCGAAGCGTCCTACCTACATGTAATCTTATGTATATGTACACAGATAAACTTAGTTCATAGTAAGCGTAGTCCCGATTGAAACAAACAGGCCCGCTAGATACTTTACGCAACGTCGTAGTATGTGTCACCTCAAGACGCAAATTAATATACATATTTTCTTTCTAAATGGATGTAGCGCTATAATATTGATATTTTCATGAGACTGACGGTCGGTTGCAGAAAGATAATGAAATTTTAAAGGAGGCATTAACCACACAATTTCTGTCGTTAAAGTCTCCTTTAAAACTAGATAAAAATGTTATTGACACAGACCCACATAATATCTAATTAATCTAATGCTCAAAAATAATTAAATTATAGGTACCTACCTAATTATGTAAAATAAGTGTAATAGGTATTATCTCCAGAAAATAAGATTATGGTGTGTCTGTGTAGTAGATATTAAATAAAAAGTAAAACAAAAACAACATAATGCAGAAGGTGTATTGCAGCAGTGCTCAAACATGACGTAGGTAGGTACTACGTACTTACGTAGGTAGGTATATTAATAAAAAAAATATTCTGTAAAATTGACGACCTTGCAAAATTGCCTTTTTGAACACAACCTTGAGAGTATAACTACATTCATATATGTTATTAAACGTTAATTCAATTCACCAACAAAAATAAATCTCAATTTCTATTAATTGACGAAACATTTCTGTGTCAAGGTTCCGTGTGTTGCACAGAGTTGAAAGGTAAAATCTACATAGTTACTTCAACCTTGCTGAGTGTGTATTTAGCAATAAATGTTAAATAAATAAATCATTAGTCAATAATCTTCACTGGAAATAAATATTGATGCGTTACTGAAAACAATAACTTGGAAAACTGTAAAAACTTCATACTCTACTAAGTTAGTTTGACATTTTATTATGATAAACATTGAGTAACTATCATCGATTCTCCAGCTTTTTTCGAAAAATTAATAAGAATTCTTCAATGTAAAAAATCCGATGTACCGTACTTAAGTTTTATTTTGTGAGAAAATGAAGTTTTCCAATAGAGAAACTTAGAAAGAAACCTATGCACTTAAATAAAAGCAGGGAATCCAATCCCTCACAAACGTCTATCACCTGTAGCACCTACCGCGTATCCTGTGTAGCCTCAAGCTGAAGTGCTACGCCGTAGCACCGTTACAACTGTTTTAAGTTATTCAAAAAAACCGGCCAAATGCGAGTCGGACTCGCGCACGAAGGGTTCCGTACCATTATCTATAAAAACGGCAAAAAAAAACACATTTGTTGTATGGGAAAATAAATATAAATAAAGATTTGTTTTATTTTAATTTCATCATTTATTTTTAAAGTGAATATATAACATAATATTCTGTTAATATTTCAAGCGTCTTCCTGATGCCGCTATCAATATCGAGCAAAGGGAGACGCCGCTATCAATATCTAGCAAAAACGAGCAAAAAAGTCACGTTTGTTGTATTATTTTATTCTGTTTATAGGTAGTATGTGAAAATTTTAACTGACTAACTATCACGGTTCATGAGATACAGTCTGGTGACACACAGACAGACAGACAGACCGACAGCGGAGCCTTAGTAATAGGGTCCCGTTTTACCCTTTGGGTACGAAACCCTAAAAAATGGGACAGTAAATATTACTTATAGGTAGGTACTTAACATAAAAATATCATGAACCGGTCCCTTAGTTAACTGAATGGCAAATGGAATGAGTACGAAAAACTCATCATTATTTAACTGAAAAATAAATACCTACGGGGGAAATATACAAAATCCCATACGGTACCCCGAGACCGGTTATAGTGACCAAGTTTTTACTTACATAATGATAATTATTATATATCGTGCGTTTTAATCTATTTAGATAAAATAACTACTAGCACTTGATAGGATAATTATTAGGTTAATATGGTAAATAATATCTATTGCATAACTTATTGTTATAATAGTTATTTACAGGATTTTGCAGACCGTTAACTCTTGGTCGACTAACCCCAGGTCCGTAATTATAGATTGATTACAAAGGACGTTGGTAGTTTTGGGCTTCATAAATATATGAAGCCCAAAACTACCAACGTCCTTTGTCCTAAGATAAAATAGGAAAAGAACAATTAAAATACATTTTTATTTTTGGTTAAGCTTTTATTACTGTACCATTATTATGGTGATTAAGAATTGGAATCAAAAATCGATTTTTGATTGCAATTCTTAATATCTTAAGATAAATTAGGCAAAGAACAATTCAAATTTTTTTTTATTTTTGGTTAAGCTTTTATTACTGTACCAGATCAAGCCCAAAACTACCAACGTCCTTTTAGGCTTCATATGACATCTGCATGTGAAAGCGCCAACAAGATGCTAGGGTTCGTGATGAGGGTTTCATCTACATTTAAAGGGCTAAGAGCTGCCCTGATGTTGTATATTAGCGTATGTGCGCAGTCGGCTTAAATACAACGCTATAGTATGGGATCCACACGGGGCCAAGTACACCCTTTTAATCGAGCGAGTCCAAAAAAAGTTTTCCCGTTGTACGGTTACTACCCTTACCTATACCCATCTTTGTTTGTTACGGGGATGGTAGGCCTAAGCCTACCATCCCCTTGTAAGTTCCAAGCTTCCAAGGTATCTAAATACCTTGGAAGCTTGGAACTTAGGAGGAAACTACTATTACTCGTTCACTACCACCATCTCCTGACAAACAGGGTGGATAATTCAAACACATTGGAGCGGGTTGGCTTAGCGGGCATGCCGAAATGTTTTTTGATTGGAGGTGAGGGCATTGATGGTCCTCGTCGACGGAAAAAACTGTTCGCAGACCCCCCAGGAGTACGCACTCGGCGAGTGGCTGCAGCACCCACTGCCAGAGCTGCTGAACTCATTGCTCACTCAGCACATAGATCTCGATATCTTCCTCAGATCATACAATCAAACAATCTATGATCTGAGATATCTTCCATAATAAATGATACAAAACCATACCAAATAAGTAAACGTATATATTTATTCTTAAGTAATATTATGTAATTATGTAATTATTATAAGTTTCAGATTAAAATTGGTTTAAATTATAAGTTAATAAATTAATAAGTAATTATGTAATAATTGTCCATTAAAATGTACCTAAGTGCTTTAGTCGTTACTGTAAACTTATATTTAACTAAATACTAAATAAATAAAGGTCCAGATTGTCACCGGGGACTACTCTGAATAATTTATAGAATACGGTCATTGTCGCCATGGCTCGTGATCAACGCGCTTAACACGACAAAGTTCATCGTTGCAGACTTTAATTCAGAGTCCTAGGCAGACGGGTAGTTGGCAGAGGGATACCAACTGTACCGAGATGGAGGATGGGCGTAGAGCTGCGATTGCTGAGTCTTTCGCCGAACGAATCATCTAAATTCATAACACAGGGAACACACCCGCCCAGTTACCACATTTACAGTGGTGATACCCTGTATCCCAGCATCCTGGATGTCACTGAAACTGGAGGAATCCGGACTGCTCCTGCTCATGAGGCCAGAGATCCATTTGTTTCGACGTCGAATTAACTGGAGTAGTGAGGCCAGAGGTCCGCGTGAAATATAATACCTATCCTACTTTGAGCATGCTGAGTGACGTAACAATATTTTTTTTGTACGACTTGAGTTAGCATGCCTCAGATATCAACTAAATATCACTGAAGATTAAATGAGTTTGTTACATAATCATTTTATCAGAATGTTGAAAACAATGATACCAAAATTGGGCAGCACGGGTAAACAATCTATTCGTAATTGATCAATGAAGTAGATTATGGTCTTAACTTAGTTCCATCCAACGTATCTCGTGGAATAGTGATCCTATTAGTGGAGCTTGTTAAGTTCCTGATTGTCCTTGACACGAGATAGCGGAAAACTACAGGAATGACACATCTTTTACCAAATAGATACCTATACACAGTTAATAATTAGATATCAAAGCTTTTCTCAGTCGAACAAACCTTTCATCGCGTCTTATGACATTTTCTACGACTACACCTACTAAATATTAAAATTGGTGCTGAAAATTATCATTTAACAAGACGACGTAGAAAAAAGTAGAAAATACCTCAAAGTTTTTCTATACAGTGATTTACTGTACAGGAAATTAATAAAATCAAGTATTTTTCTTTCCTTAAGCGGTAAAATAAAATCGATTATTCCGATAAAATAGGTCAACGAAATTGTCAAAACTAGAGCTATCGCGTACCTACTGCAGAGAATTAAATACATATACTAGCTGACCCGCCCCGGCTTTGCACGGGTAAAGTTTAGTTTACCGTCGCGTGTTGATAACATCGTCCAAATAACATACTGTAAATGGCAAAAATCATCTCCATTAAATACTGTGATGATGGAGCTATTTATTTTTATAAGGATTAATATTTTATTGATAAATGTGTCCAGTTAAACATTATCATTATTTTTATTTTTAAACATAAAAGCAGCTTTTGTGGCTTAAACATAAAAGTTAGGTACCTATGCTGTCGCGGATTTTTTTACAGAACTATTTAAGGCCAACATTTTTTTTGTAAATTATTTTTAGATATATGAAACGGCTTAGGCAGCGCACGCGCAAACAGCCCTTTCAAACCAATTTTTTTCCTGACTTTCTTGATAAAAACCATGACAGCTCGGCTAATACAAATTACATATTCCTCGAGAATCTTCTTTCCCTTGGTGGAAACCATATGAAAATCCGTTCAGTAGTTTTTGAGTTTATCCATTCAGACAGACGCGGCGGGGTGTTTTATATTTACAAGAATATTATGGATAATAATATTGTGACGGTGTGGTCGACGCGAATCTGAAGCCGCTGGGCGGGGCCTGCCCTATATAAGCGTCGCGAGGTGGCCGCGCGCCCTCTTGGTCCTGCAGCAGTCCACCAGTTAAGTTCACCAGCTACACTAGAAGACTTGAAGACCCGTATTGCCAGCGAACCACTCACCCCTGATTTACTAGTCACTTTTGCCTACCAAAGTGTTGTACTATTTTTTAATGTGAAAAATACATAGTGTTTTGTATAAAGGTGTTTGCTTTATTTTCCTAAACTAGCTCAAGTAACCCTTCAGGTTACTTAGGCTACAATATGTAAGGAAAAAGATAGGTCAATAGTTCGGTCGGAATGTTAAATCGACCCTCTGTATTGAAAGTTAAAAAAGATTTCAGTATTTTTAGGGTTCCGTACCAAAATGGAAAAAAGGGTTCCTTTTTTACTATTTTGGTACGGATCCCTATGGTGCGCCTTCGTCTGTCTGTCACAGTTGATTATTTCAGCAACTACGTTAGCGACTTGAAATTTTGAACAGTTATAAAGAATGCTTGGCCAACTTTATTGCAAATGAAAAATGTCAGAAAAAAATATATTTTCATTGCAAATAGCGCCGAAGGTTCGAAATTTTGAAATGGGGTTACTAGGTCAAGTGGTATATCATATGAAAGGGCTTGATCTGCACATTTCAAAATATATTTTCATTTGTTTTTATGCCTTATAGTTTTCTACATATGATGAAAAATGTCAGAAAAAATACCATTCCCCCCCTTATCTCCCAAGTTTGCAGAGCGAAAAATCTGAAATAATTTGAGTTGATAGAAATTTACCTGAATATTGCACCAAAAATAAAACAATGTTCCAAACTAGCATAGTTTTTTCAAAATTGTTTTTTTTTTTCTTTTTATACGTCCAAGGATGACAAGGATGATACGGGACCCTCGGTGGGCGAGTACGACTCGCACTTGGCCGGTTTTTTTTTATCTGTTTTTTCAACGTAATGATTATAAATTATTAGCCGTTGAAAGTAGTACCTAGTGCACGGTGAGATCGATGCAGTCAGAAAATAGTCTTGGGCATGGGCAGTCTTCGACATGCACGAATACTCCGTGATTTATAATATTTGGGATATTACAAAGCACGGAGTATTCGTGCATGTCGATCGATTTTGTTTAATAATTCTCTACATTAACCTACTCGGTTAGGAAGCATGTCATTAGTACCTAACCTAAACCTTCGATTTGATGACGGCAGTAACTACAGTTTTCAAATATGAATTAGGATCGATCTCTTTTTCAAGTTAACTTTGACGTCCTCGACACAGTTCCTGCAACACGGTAATTTTCCTTATAAGATGGTTTTATATTTATAATCCACCTAACTTGATTTCTGTGAAACGGTTTATCTCATAGCGTCGCATTGTATCATCTGGTTGTAAAAAAAAACCGGTCAAGTGCGAGCCAGGCTCGCACAACTAGGGTTCTTTCTACTAAGGTACTAAGGTTAAGATTTTCTGTTACCACAAGCAACATTAATACCTACATCATTGTAGTGGGCCATTAAGAACGCACATCCAACCCGAATTTACTTTCAAATCTTTTAAATAGTTTCAGAGAAAGTCCCTTAGCCCTAGGACACGCCTCTACACCGTATTAATGAATGCCAATTTAATCACGGAACCTAACAAGGGGGATTCATCTGATTAGGTTTTTCTTAAATATTATTAATAGTTAAAAGAGTAAGCTTGTAGGTCGCTCGGCCACTATTTTAATCTAACTAGAAAATAATTATGTACCTACTTCCTGCGCAATCTAATACTAGATGACTGTGTCAAGGATTTTCTTGTTTTTTTTTAAGACTACCCGTGAAACAAATAATTCAATAGTATCAATCGATCTTAACTATTTAATTTTACTATTGTATTAAAGTTGACCTTTCTATGTAAGACTGCATTGTTTTCGTCATTGTTTTAAAAAAAAAGAACAATCTGGCCTTGTCATTGCGAGTGGCCGAACCGGAAAAAAGTGATTTTAATTAAATATAATTATTACTGGACGATAATGCTGCAATGTTTAGTAATAAAATTGTAGCACAACTGCACAAGCGTATGGTAGACGTTAGCAATGCCTGTTCATAATAATGTACTGGGCAAACTGTAGTAATCAATAGCCATTCGAGCTTAGAACTAGTATCTACTTTTTTATCATTCCGTTGATCCATGGCTTTTATGGGTCGGCAGTCGGCACCATGCAAAAGTCTTACAGGAAAAACTTAACTTAATATAGAAAAGGTAAAGTAGTAGTCGAAGTCGCGCGTATGGCCGCCCGTTTTGCAAAAGCTGCTTAGAAAACACGCTATAACTTCGTCATTTCTGAATGGATCTTCGTCACCCAAAAAACAAAGATTAGGTATATCTATACTTATTTTCCACTGAACACGGCCGCTGCTTGAAAGTCTAAGAATAGATTGAGTGAGCCATCCTCATTACAAGCGCTCCTTGTGAATATAAAGATCTTCCCACACATTAAAAATTCCGCACACCCTCAATCTAACACTGTTATTCGTCACTCAACACTAGCACTAAACTAAAACACTGTATTTATATCATCAATCGCGTTCGGTCCGTCGCCAGCGTGTACGTCTTAAATAATTAAATCTTAGTAATATCAGCCCCTAATAGGAACAGTAAGTTATTTCCTCAGATCATAGATTCATAGAAACAAGGGAGGTGTGCCAAGGCGCTATTGAGCTTGACGCTTTAGTATGGTCACATTGACCATAAGGTCAATGTGACCACACACCTCCCTTGGGCACACCGGCACACCTCCCTTGTTTCTATGAATCTATGATCTGAGGAAATAACTGTTCCTATTAGGTGCCGATATTACTAAGTTTCTATTTAAAGCTTTCCTGCAAGAGAACAGGACAATGTTATAGTAGGTCACGCTTAGTAAATTTATTAGTTTTTCTCTGTATTGTGTGTAAACGAGTTTGTTTTCTGTGTAGGTTTAAGATTATATTTACCGAAATATAACAAAATCATTTTTTCTTCCAGCATTAAGTAACATACCTATATGATTTTGTAAGATACGAAATAAAACTTGAATAGGTAGGTAGGTAGTGTACTTCGTTTATTAAGAATTTAATGTGTAATCACATCAGCATTTAGCACAGAGTTAAGAATATTGTTTACAACAGCACTGTACTTATTTATTTCACAATACGTACACACAGAAACTAGGTTGTGCCTTAAAGCACAGTTATATTAGAGGTATTTTATTATAACATCGGTATGAAAATTGTCTGGGGTCGACGTGAATATGGGCCAAGTTTATGCGAAAGTGGGTCAGGGGGATTTATTAAACAACTGGGAGTTAACGATCGTTCCTGAACGGATATTTCTGTACTCACTCAAATTGTTGAATGCCATATAGTACTTATACATATATGATCTTATACTGACGTGTTCATCATGGATGCTTACCTGTTGTTGACTTTTACGCTTCTTTATTTTGCCATAAAATCTAACCTAGCCTAACTACTCGTATGCACCTATTAAAATTATTTTATGCGTGTAGATTGTAATGTTGGTAAAAGTAAAGCAGGCAGGTAACCTTACATATAAATTATTTAATAACGCTCCAGATGAACAGAACGGACGGGTCATGATCATTTTGTGATGTGGGTCAGAGGGGAATCGTATTCATGCCTCCTCCTCGCACGCCTGTGCGGAATGGGGCGGGTGGGAGTCGGCTGAGCGCTTAGCCCTGCCCTTGCTCTGTCATCTATTTCAGTTCCAGCCAAGGCTTAGCTCATATAGAATTGTGAAATCACATTAACTAGACTGCATTTTAACACACTAACTACAAACACATGTTTTAGATTTTAGACCATCGCATAATTTATAATTAAGTAAATTAAATCGATGCAGTTTTTTGAAGTTCTTTTGAAGAATTACATGGCTTTGACGAACGTTCTAGGAACGGCTATTGCCTGATGGCCATGGATTAATTTGAGTTTAATTTTAAAAAAGTCGATGATTCTTTTACTACTATCCATGGTTTTGTGAAGGTATACTTATTCATATACTTAGTTATCTGAAACTGGTGCCGATTGTGTTGTTTAGGTACCTACTAACGAAACTAATTTAGTCTTAAGGCGCTACTAAGTGCCAGCGGCCTTGAGTGATTTGGGCGGTATAGCTTGAGTGTTCTGCGCTGAGCTCACGCAACGCGACATAGGTACGTACATCCACCGAGCAATACGACTCGCCTATCAAGGAGCGCGCTGTGCCGAATTAGACGTATTATTACTTTTTAGTAACGAATATTTGATTACAAAAAAACACTAACTAAAACTTATATATTAGGTCTTTACCTATGAAATTGCCGTTCTGCAGTACTGGCCATTTCAAATCAAAATAATTTTTGTTTGGCTACGAATTCCAATTTCAAATTAATTTTATTTTAAAAACATGTTTTTTTTTTCCAAAAGTAGTCATTTGTTTATTGATTAGTGTTACATTTTCATCGCATTTCAATCTTTTTCGTCATCATGGATACGTTAAAAATTCGAGTAATTATGGAATACGAGTACCGTCGTAGCAGCAACGCGCCACAAGCGGCACGCAACATCAACGACGTTTACGGAGCTAACACTACAAACCAACGCACCACCTGTTATTGGTTTGCTCGCTACCGTTCTGGAAATTTCGACCTGAAAAATGAACCTCGCGGTCGTCCGAACACTTTGGTTGACAATGACGAATTAAAGGTGATTGTGGAAGCTGATGATACACAATCTACGGCTGAATTAGCAGCAGCTTTCGACGTTAGCGTCAAAACAATATTGGTCCATTTGCGTCAAATTGGCAAGGTAAAAAAGCTTGACAAATGGGTGCCCCACGAACTCAATGATCGCCAGCGCGAAGTACGCGTCGAGACGTGCCTTGCACTGCTCAACAGACACACAAATGAAGGAATTTTGAACCGCATTGTTACCTGCGATGAGAAATGGATTCTGTTTGATAACCGCAAGCGCTCAGCAAGTTGGTTGGATCCTGGTTCAGCACCTAAACAATGCCCTAAACGAAAACTTACCCCTAGAAAAGTGATGGTCACTGTTTGGTGGTCTAGCGCCGGTGTGATTCATCACAGCTTCTTACCAAACGGGGTGAGCATTACTGCAGATGTGTACTGTGAAGAACTGAACACAATGATGAAGAAGCTGGCACATCTCCAACCAGCATTGGTCAATCGCTCGTCTCCACTGCTCCTGCACGACAACGCGCGACCTCATACTGCACAGCAGATGGTCTCCAAGTTGCAAGAACTGGGGTTGGAAGCTCTCCGTCATCCGCCCTACTCACCAGACCTTGCGCCTACAGACTACTAACTTTTTCCAGAATTTGGATAACTTCTTGGCGGGAAAAAAATTCAATACCCGAGAGGCAGTACAAAATCCCTTTGAAGAATTTGTTGCCTCCCGTCCAGCTGATTTCTTTAAGAAGGGCATCAATAAACTGCCACTGCGTTGGCAAAGATGCATTGATTGCATGGGTGATTACTTCGATTAATACAAATAGAAAATACATGAAAAAAATTCGTTTAAATTTTTTCATACAAAACGGCAATTTCATAGGTAAAGACCTATTAGTTAAATTATCTTTAAAATTGTGGTTTCGTAAAAATACGCTCAATATTTTTCGCGCGATCTTTACTTTTTTGAACGCGTTAGACCTAACTTTACAAATTAATTACACTACATAGATAAACGTAATCTAAAATATACTCTAATCAAATTATTAAGAAAATGCTCTAGTTTAGCATGTATTTTTTTCAAATCATTGACACTACTCGGTTAGACGTGATCTTCAGTTTAATCTTTAAAAGTCGTATATCTGCCCCTTAATATGTCTGTCTTTCTAATAAAAAACATGAGAGGGATAGCAGATATTTAATCCTGTCAAATTAGTCCACTTGAATAGTTTTAATGTTAATATAGTCGTAATCGCAAAAGGTCACGAGTCACGACTATTTTCCCGTAAATGACAAGGGCGTAGACTAATTTGACAGTTTTAAATGTTTTCTGTCTTTTTTCAATGATATTTGTAAGAAAGAGATATGGTGTGGATTAAAATTACGTTTAGTGCGATGTACAACAGAATCAGCACCAATATCTACTGTTATTCAACAAGTGAATAAATCATACAGATTTCAAAGTACCTACCTACATAAGTACGAAGATAGAAACATACTAGGTATTGCATAAAAAGCGAAATATTCAGAATTGCCCGAAAAGTTCAAAAGTTATTTTGAAGAATTCATTATGTTAAACCAAAGATACTTATACCTACCTACATCTAATGCATGGCATTGCCAGGCCACTATTATGCAGTCGTGTTACCCTTGACGTAACCGTGAATGCGTCGCATGCACTAGCACTCACACTGTATCTGTATGCCTACGCATAATCGTGTTTCCACCGCTTAATAGTGCATTCATGTACACTTTATATCATTTAAACATCCATATATTGCCGCAAGTAGGTCAAGTTTATGAAAACCAGGACAGAGGATAACAGAAATGCAATGGACAGTATAATGTAGGTCACACAACACTA
This sequence comes from Thalpophila matura, assembly GCA_948465475.1. Lineage (NCBI taxonomy): Eukaryota > Metazoa > Arthropoda > Insecta > Lepidoptera > Noctuidae > Thalpophila > Thalpophila matura. Next base: position 13,631,748 of record OX419176.1, on the reverse strand, counting down.
TACATACACACACGTGGATATGTATAATGTCATTCGTGTTACGTGCTCAGTTATTTCTTAGGTAAATACGCGCTAATATTTACAGTAGGGCTGGGGTGACTGTTCTAAAAGACATCGCGCACATTAAGTTATGTATGTAGGTACATACATCAATCGAATTTCGCTTATAATTCCTCACGTGTGGAGTATAGAATTGAATTTGCCAACACACTTATATTAAAACTACATTTGTGATAAGTAAGTAGGTACGTATTGTGACAACTCGTTAAAATTGCGATGTGTCATAGTATCACTTGTCCTTTCTAGAGCAGTAGTAAATTAGTTACGCTAATTAGGCAGGAAAATGTAAAACATAGGTACATCATGCTAGTTATTTTTATAATAACATATCTAAAATCTGTAGAGCGTGATAACGTCCACCGTTGATGATGGGTCTCCACCATGGAAATCTATGAAGTATGGCCGTGCTATTTGCTATGGTTCTGCGGTTGACATGCGCATTCCTGACAACAATATACTGTTTACTACACAGGATGGACATAACTACGGGACGCCAAACATGTTTGATCTCGCCTTTATTCCTCTTGCCAAGCACAGTCTAGCATACAATCTTGTTAGTTTGACTCAGTGTTAGACAGCGGCAGCGCTTTAAGTAGAAAAATAAGCGTACCAATACCACCCTCCTTCGTCCTTTAAAAGTAAGTCGATGAAAAACGTAAAACAAAAGGTTAAACGTTTTCGCGGTAGGTACCTACCTATATTCGGAATTTAAGAGTATCGAAAAATTCAAAATTCTAATTTCGAAAAATTCTGATAAAGCGCCTGGCACCTCGAATTCTGCTAGCTGCCTATGAAGTTCCGTATATTATAACGGTAAGAACAGTCATAATAATATGGACGCGTGATAATGTCATACTTTATTGGTGTAGGTAGTAGGTACCTAAGTGCACAAATCACAGATAGAGTAGGCTAGATATCTCAAGCCGTCCGCTCCAGCGTGCCCGAATCGTTGGTGCAATGCATCTAAGTACTTGCCGTGCTCCTACCTACTTGAGTGGAGTTCACTTTCAAACGCGCCGGTGAAACTTGACAAGTAATGTCAATAAAGAAAAATGCCAAGTTATGCCGTTATTAACTGTAAATAAAAAGTCTTCCAAAGGTTACCCAAGGTCCTTAATGGTTATAAAGAATGCTTGACCACCTTTATTGCAAATGAAAGAAGTTAGAAAATATTTTTATTTTCATTGCAAATGGCGCCGAGTGGGGGTTTGAAATTTTGGAGTGAGGTTACTAGGTCAAGTGGCATATGATATGAAAGAGCTTTATCTGCACATTTCGAGTGCGACTCGCACTTGGCCGGTATTTTTTCTAATAATCACATCAATCACACATCATTCACACATGATATAAGTTACAACAAAACGTTTTACCGTGGTTTCAAGTCAGATCATAAAATTTTCCATATTATCAATTTTCAAAGTATGCAAGCAAACATGCAAGCAAGGGAACGTGCAAGTAACAAGCAGTCATGCAAGAGGTTTAAGGCCATGTTGTTTCAACTTACAGTTACGTATCTGTAACCGTCAAATATGGCGGCTTGTACGACAATTTCATACTGACTTAACGATTACGTACTGACTTACGAATACAGTACAGTGATAGCCTAGTGGATTAACCATGTGCCTCCCACGGCGAATGGTTCGAGTTCGATACCGAGGCACGCACCGCTGACTTTTCGAAGTTATGTGCGTATTAGAAATTAATTATCACTTGCTTTAACGGTGAAGGAAAACATCGTGAGGAAACCGGCATGTCCTAGAACCAAAAATTCGAAGACATGTGACGTCCACCAACCCGCACTGGGCCCGCGTGGTGGACTAGGGCCCACTCCCTCTCACAGAGAGGAGGCCTGTGTCCCAGCAGTGGGAACATTTTATATAGGCCGCTTATGCTTATGCTAGTTTGCAATGATAAGAAGGTAGGCGCAAAACTGTAATCCCTTTCGACTTTGCCATTTCATCGAAATACATCTAAAGTAAGAGAATTTGAAAAAAATAATAATATTATAATAATTGAATACGAGTATAAATTTATTTCCCCATAAAACCTAACATCACTTAACATCACAAAATTTGTCATTATAATCCCATGTTGCTTGTTCATACTAGGTACCTACTCAACAGAAGGACTCGACGAGGAAATGTCGACTATACTTAGTTGCGCTGCGCCTGTTCTTCCCCAGCTCTCTGACCACAGTGCATAACGTCGTTTTATATTATTTAGATATCTAAAGAAATTATATTTATTTCGTAAAATAGTGTTACACTTACGTACTTTCACCAATCGTGAGTGATTTGCTGAGTGAGTAATTCACCAAAATGTATGTGACTACCTAGACTCTAGACTGTAAACTCTCTTAAATAAAAACGAAATCGTTTCAGATTTGGTAAAAAATATGGAGTAACAATGTCAAAAAAAGAAAAAAAATATGCGCCGAATTGATTAACTTCTATTTTTTAAATCGGTTAAAAAAAAAACGGTGCATTAAATGTAGGGACCTATAAAATATTGAAGTCAAACCTAACAACCTAATTGGGACACTGCGCAACATAGTTCGATGCATCCCACGAAAATTACGGCACACGATCTATAATTCCCTAGTAAAGCCACATCTTCTATAGGTACTTAATCGAAATTTGGGGAAGCGCTGTAAAAACCAAATTATCAGAACTTCAAGTTTCGCAAAATAAACTCATAAAAATGCTTTTCAACTACCCATACTTAACATCAACCAGTAAAATTTATAGTGATACAAAAATAATGAATATAAAACAATTATACATTTATAATACATGTATTTTTATCAGAAAAGCCCTTAATAAAAGTATTCACACAAATATAATACTTACTCAATTTAGACAAATTAGTCAACGTAGCACACGACGAGCTAGCCTACTAGTTTTACCAAAGATCAGAACCAACTATGGCAAAAAAATGCTCACTTTTGAAGGAGCACAACTATACAATAAAATACCCTCACGTATAAGAAATGTACACTCAGTCAATGCATTCAAAACTCAGCTTAGCCGTTATCTAATTGCGGATCGAACACTTTTGGAGAAATGAATACATTGGATGGGTAATAAACTGATAAAACTGATGATGGCGAACTTTTTGTAATTTTAAGTATGATTAGTATTGTTCTCAAGTAAGTGACATATGTTTTTATTGAGAATAAAGTTTCTTTAAACCTAAACCTAACGTGCAAACTTAGCTTCATATTTGTATACGGGATATACACCTACAAGATCTTACCAGTAGAAGTGTCTGAACTTTTTATCCAGTAATTCACAACTTCACAGAATCACAATTCATGCGGCAAAATCCGAATATGGGATTTTCCCACATGTACGCGCTACCTATACGGGGAAACGATCGCCATCCAGTCGCGTCTTTTACCACTTGAACCCTTTATTTGTTCCATAATTGTATAACAGCGGTATAAACGTTCCGTAATGTGACAAAACAAAGGTATGGTGCTACAGATCCTGTAGGTAGGTATATAGCTTAGTTTCTCTGTTAAACCGGCACCATATTATATACGGTACTGATGTTTAGTAGGTATGTCAGATCTCCACATGACAGTCCATACGTAAACTATAATAATCTAACCATGAACATAATTACACCAAACGTATGTGAACATGCACATTGCATACAATTTTGTAACACATAATAATTTGTGTAATACCAGTACCACCGCAGTAGGGAAAGAGACAGATATAAATGTTTTGAAAAGATTCGCCCAGTGGCTCGATCCGAACGAGCGAATAAGTAGGCGAAGGTCAAACGCCATTGTAGTCGACGTGAATATGGTGACGTTACACCTTGAGACAAGAGATAAGCCATAGTTGTTGCGTGAAGCTGTTGTGTTGAGCCTCCGAGAGGGCCCACCGATGTAACAACTTTTAAGCCTCTGAAAAATCTGAGTTCATTAAAGGTTAGGCAAGGTGACAAGTTACTTTACCAGTTGTATGGGACTTTACAGGTTTTTTATGACTTGTTATTGTGATTATGGATTATGAAGTAACCTTGAATAAGAAAATGCGAACAAAATCACTTGGCCTGATTTCAATATATTACTACCGTTTTTACCTAACAATAAGGGTAGATGGGAGAAGACTCCTAGGAGAACCTCTACCTTTCAGTATACTTTTTGCTGTAGCACTTTCTTAAATATTTGTATGCCAGATATTTTTAATACACGTTTATTTCCAAGCGCTATTTCTCTACTTATTAAAGAAATAGGTACATAGAGGAGTAATCGGCGACATCTGTATGGAGGATGGAGACCGGAAAAGTTAAGCAAGTTGCCCTGAGAATAGTAAAAAATATGTATACATACACACATCAACACGGTCTAGGGATATTTTTAAAAAAGCGAATTACTATCAATGTGTTAATTATTTATATGACATGTATATATTTAAAAGATACGTTATATCGATTAAAATTTCAGGATTTTATGGAAAAAAAATGAAGCATAGACGGAAACCGTATATGAATTAACTTTTAATTTGTGAGTAAAAACTGAAAAAAATAGAAAAATCATTTAATTTGTGTTTATAAACTTGAAGTTAGTAGTCTGAGAAAGCGCCCATGATGTTCATAACACATCGGCAACGATTCGGCATGCTCAGAACAAGGTTGTCAATGTCTTGCTGCGGAATATTGTCCCATGTCCTTCTGAGGTGCGCAAAAAGTTGATCTTATGTAGCCAGATTTTCAGGAACTTCCTTCAGAGCTCTTCTTTGCAGCATATCCCACGCATGCTCAATGGGATTTAGATCTGGCGATTGAGCAGGCCAGTCTAAGGCCTTAACATTGTGTGTATGTAACCAAGCTGCTACCGTTCTCGCCGTGTGTGCCCGGGCATTGTCGTGCATGAGCAGGAAATCTTGCCCCATTTGTGTTCTGTGGGGCAAGATTACGGGCCCCAGCACCTGTTGGACGTATCGTTCTGCCGTCATATTGCCCCGCACCCAAACGAGATCCGTCCGTCCTCCAAGACGAATTCCTGCCCAAACCATAATTGTTCCTCCTTGGTATGGGTGAACTTCCTGAGGGTTCCCAAGACGGCTCCATCGTCCAGGAACTCGCCAAACACGCGTCCTTCGTGAATCTGGATGGAAGCCGAACCTGGATTCATCCGTAAACAGCACATTGGACCATTGCTCACGGCCCCAGTCCACGTGGTTCCGAACCCATTCTAATCGTCGTCCACGATTGCCTCTCCTGTAAGGTGGGACCCGGAGTGGTCTACGAGAGCGTAGTTTGTTTTCATGCAGTCGCCTTCTTACAGTTTGGTCACTCACAAGCACTTGGTGTTCCACTCGCAGCCTTTGGACCAATTGAGTCGCCGTTGCATTTGGTTGAGCTCGCGCAGTAATTTGCAAAAATCGGTCTTGTCTGGGGGTAGTGATGCGACTTGGCCCCCGGTGCCTCTGCGCTACTTCACCTGTGGCACGATAGCGTGTCCACAATCTTGAAATTACATTTTGGTGGCCCAGCTTCCAGCATTCCCACAGCTCGTAACATCTCCGCCCTCGTCAAATATTGGCGTTGCATGGCTACAATACCTCAATTTTAACTTTATCTTTCGTTTAAAAATGAAAAAAAACTGTAACTAAACGTAATTCGTATTGTTTTCTAAATTTCGCACAAATGAAAATTCCCTCTCCTACACATCAAGACATTTTTATGCCACCGAAACAAACGAATTTTCAAAAATTTGAATTTGGAATTAGTCTGAGATAAATTACAAACAAATCGGTGTATAAAAGATTCCAATGCGGCCAGTACTTTTCGAGTTATTTAATTGAGTATGAAATATCCCTAGACCGTGTTGATGTGTGTATTACATATTGTAATTTGCGTAAAATACGATACAATACCTATCCTGATTTCTCTAAGCTACACTAGACAGTAGGTACTAGACACTAGCTCTTGTAGACAATCTATGTATGAATAGTTAAGGCGCTACTAAGTGCCAGCGGCCTTGAGTGATTTGGGCGGTATAGCTTGAGTGTTCTGCGCTGAGCTCACGCAACACGACATAATACGTCCACCGAACAATACGATTCGCCTATCAAGGAGCGCGCTGTGCCGAATTAGACGTATTATTACTTTTTAGTAACGAATTTTGAAAAACACTAACTAAAAGTTAGATAGTTAAATTATCTAAAATGGTGAAGGTTTCGTAAAAATACGCTCAATAGTTTTCGCGCGACCGTCACTTTTTTGAACGCGTTAGACCTAACTTTACGAATTATTACACTACATAGATAAACGTAATCTATACTTATAATAAATGTGTAGAGAGGTCAATTCTGTACATGAAATATATTTTCAAAATAACTATCAGGGGGTGATTAGTGATCGATACTGATGCCAAAAATGCAATCAGTAAAATGTTTGTCTGTCTGTCTGTATGTTCCTTATAGAAACAAAAACTACTTACTCGACGGATTTTGACGAATCTTGGTACAATTATTCTTCATACTCCTGGGCAGGTTATAGTATACTTTTCATCACGCTACAATCAATAGGAGCAGAGCAGTGAAGGGAAATGTTGGTAAAACGGGAGACGTTACTCCATTTTTTAAGCTTCCGTCGCGTGTGCACTAGCCTTAATGGTTAAAGCTACATAGAAATCATGTATGACGGAAATGTTCTACATAAAATTATCTAGAATATATCCCACAACAGCATATGTCTATCTTTTATGGTTGACTCACAATAACACGTGTAACTCCCGATAGCTTAGCAGTTCGGAGCTTTCTGATTATATTTGTTTACTCTTACGTTTATAATACTCTCAACTTATCCCTAATTAAAAAAAATTAACATTATTACCTATTCAATAAAAAAAGAATCATAGAAATCGGTATAGAAACACCAAACTTATACATGAAATACGCTAATAAGCCATCGCGCCGTCGCACGTGAATACTGAATCATGCTATAAGGATTATTTTTGTGTAACGGTTACCGCGCTCGACGCGGGATCGGTTAGTGGTGATGAATTTGCGGTATTGCTGTAATCGCGTGTGTTTATGTCACTCAAAATAGAAAAATAAAAAACTATTCACCCCCTCGGGGGTAAAACAGCTCTTCTGCGGGGGTAATAAGATTGATAATCTTTTATACAAATAAATAAAATTGAAGTGTCTGTACTATCATGTTGTTGTAGGTACTGTTATGAACCGGAGAGTGATATAATGGTAGTTAAAGTTTACTCCTGAGGTACGTTCCCATGGGATAATTTCCGACGTCCACGCGGGCGAAGCCGCGGGCGAAAGCTAGTCTATACTAATATTATAAAGAGGTAAAGTTTGTAAGTTTGTATGTAGGGGGTAATCCCCGGAACTATTGATCCGATTCTGAAAATTCTTTCATTAATAGGAAGCTGCATTATTACCGAGTGCTATAGGCTATATTATATTTTCAAAAAAAATTTAAATCCGTAAGAAAATTGCAATAATGTAACCCAAGGTAGCAACATTTTGTCTATAAAATTTATTATTTGGTGTGCGCTGAGAAAACTATTGATGATACATAAAAATTATGTACATGATTAAAGTACTCATTATTACCTATAAAAAAGTCCGCGAGGGTATATGTCTAACTATTATGGTTATCTCACAATAACCGCTTTTTGTTCAAATTATTCAATCTGAACAGGGGTGGAATCGAATAGTAGTGAAATTGGTACCATAATATTAATCCTTATCCATTTAAATGGTTTGATAATTAAAGTTGATAATGTACATGTAAATAACACATAAATTATTTGAATTGGACCTTTCGTTTAAAAGTTACGACGGGTAAAGCAATGCTAAAATTGAATAATCAGACGAACTTACCTTAAGTGAAGTCCGATTATAATTTTATGAACGGTGATCTGAAATATAATTTATAACAATGTAGTAATCTCCATTCGCTAGTAATGACATCGCGGTTTAGAGTTGATGATTTTTTTTTTTTATATATGGAATGGCAACCCTGCTTTGACACTTTTTTAGAGATAGCGTTGCTTTGTTGGCCCATTCGACAAGGCACTGTTATTCATCAGTATTTTTATTTATTTTTGTTAATCAGTATTTATCAAATAGCAAATAACTTAAAACATTCCACAATAATTACATAAACTTTCAAAAGAAAAGCTCCATTAGGTAGCTTAGCTTAGAAATAATTATTATTCAAAATAAATAATATTTTATATATTTCTTCTTGATATTTTTATGAATCTTGTATCATAATAACTTAATTAAATACTTTGGTAAAATTTATTAGACAAAGTACTTATAAATAATAATTGGCCAATTACCGTTGTCATAATAACTAAACCATAACACTATTTTTAAATATTTGAAAATATAATTAACAATAAACCTTTGAACGTTAGGTAAACATAAACGTTATACCTATATTTATTTTATGTGAACGCAAAAAGCTAGGTAGGTATATCTTTATGTTGGAAGTAAAGACAGCATTAATAAAGCTGTCATGTGGAACATTACATGTGGAGCAATTAACTGGTACATCACGAAATTTCGCAAACGTGAGACAGGTGTCCGACCAACCTGCCATTTTCCTAATGGTAAATATTTAATACCTATTTAATTTATTAATTAATATTTGTGAATATTATTGGTGAATATTTTTGTGTTGACTCCGCTTTCCTTCATGTTCATGACTGATTTAATCCACTTTCTAATTGTTTGTTTGGATCTTATTAATTTGTCTACTAGTTAATAGCAAATACCTATTTTTCATCATTCCTAATAGTTGATGTTTGCCCAATGTTTGTTTTAAAGCTCTAGCTGGATAAACTACGGGGTTTTGGTCACAAAATGGTAATTTAAGTGATGAAATTGATATTTTTATAAGATCAGAAATTTTTATGTAGGTACCTATATGTATAATGTTTTGATACATGGATGTATCTTCTATTTTAATTACCGACAAAGTCTGCACCCTTTGAGCAGTAGCAAGAGCTAATTAAGTGACAAGCTTTTTACTTAATTTTCCTAAATTTAAATCCTTATTAACGGCCTAATTTGTCAGGAATCTTAGCACTATCGAAGGATCCCAAGTATTAACATACTTACAAAGTGGGTTTAATTCTATAAAGGCCTTTAAAGAAAATCTTTATGCCTGTGATCGTCACTACCAAACTCTTCATTTATTCAGAAGGGAGAGTGCCGATCTAGCAGAATTTAACAAGCCGTAGGCTAGATTTCTTTTATTATTTCATTGAGTTAATTTATTACATCCGGTATTGAATCTGTATAGATTTCTATCCCGTGGGGTTTGCTGAATGACTACCAGCTCTTGCATGTTGTGTTGTATTGCTTTAACATACCTGGTGAAAAAAGATGATAACATAATATTTTGTGAGCCTTCTGGCAAACCTCTGCATCTGAATGTTTCCCGCAGAAGATGCTCACTGCCAGAGTAAGTGAACTGCTCAATGGGTGTTCTGTACTGGAAGGGCATAGTAACAATTGTAGTTAGTAGGTAGAACAATTAACCGGCAGGTTGAAATATTGCTGGTTTGTACCCATCAACATTTTTGCCAATGGGGTACCATGGCTGAAAAGCACCATAGGTACTATGGCTGACAAGTCCACAGGGAAGTCTCCTTAGCTTTGTCGTTTTTTATTTTTTAGACATTTTGTAATTAACGCAAAGGGTGGAAATGCCTAAAAGAAGTACCTAGTATATTCTATCTATCTAGTTGCTACAGTGTAGTGTAAAGGGATCTATTTGAAATGCATATACATATAGGTCTCTATGTCATGATACACAGGTATGTTTTAGCATTTTGCGTTAATCCTGGTAGCAAATAAATCAATAGGTAGGTACTTGGCTTGCCTAACTTTATCTCAATTTGATTGAATGCATATTCTATTAATAATCCCCACTCAGAGTCAATGTTAGTCAAATTTCTTTATTCCTCATCTGCAAAATTATCTTTAGATTTTATGTAAGATGCCTGAATTGATATGAACATTTATAGCTTTGCACCAATCCCATATTTTTCTACTAACATTATTGAGATGTGGAAATTGAACCCTAAGTACCCGTTTTAATAATGCATGTTATGGTGGTGGTGTTGTCAATCCGAAGAAGAATATCAGTTATTTTTTGATTTTGCAGAGCATTTTAAGCCAAAATATACAGCCATTAGGTCTAAGTGGTATATGTGATATTTTGATTATGACCATAGGACTCCAACACTCTCACCATTACAATGAACCCCCAACCTGATAGAGAAACATCTGTATACAGATACACATGTGAATCGAGATTTCTTGGCTTAAAATGTTTGCTGTTATGTGTTATGTTATCCGTCCACCACTGGAGGTCTGACATTAACATAATATAGTTGATGATTTAGTCTTTTGATTTAGTTAATGCCAAGTATTTGTATATACCATACCATATAGTGTGGCTGGGCATGCTGCTACTAAAGTGCCCAGTAACTTAGCAAATTCTCTTATTTAGCATTTTGTAATTTTAGGAATTATAATTATATTTCATTTTCCCAAAGGTAGCTCAAGGTACAATGACATGGGGTTTCTAATCCAAGAGATTTGCAATATTTACTAGGCAAAGTGTTGGTTTTTCAAAATTAATAATGAAGCCCAAGCACTTCCGAACAAAAATATTATATGTTTGGCCGATACATCAATAATCATCAATATGGATTGTAGATAGGAAGCCTAAATTTCTTAGATTACCAACCACTGGTTTTAATAATTTGGTGAACACAATCGGTGCCATACACAACCCTTAACACGTTCAGCGCCACGTGTATAAGTCAATATACACCCTAGTGGAACGCTCACAGGCCGGTGTATATCTAGTTATACACCTCGAGTACTCAACTTCAGAGGCCAGTGTATTGGTGAATATACACCGCACGGAAGATTTTCTTTGGCAATTTTGTAGGCCTGGCCCTGACAAATCGTTTGGTGTATCTGGGGTATAGAAATCTTGTATAGTTTAGGATTACAGATGTTTTTTGAATGAAAAAAAATACATAAAAAAAAAAACCAGTTAGAAGCATAGGAAAAAAAAGAAATCAAGTTCACATAGTATTTTAGGACCAGGAGAAGCCATTTATGCAAAAAAATAAAATAGTCATTTCCACAACATTTGCCTCAGAGGTGCCTTGGCGCTGAACGTGTTAAGGTAATGCTGTAAATTCATATAAAGTTTCATCAAATTCAAAATGGAGGTACTCCCTATGTTCATTGGCTTTATGTGTTAATAGGTATGATACCTACCGTAAGATCTATGTAACACATACAATAACCATGATCAATTAACCTTATTGCAGTCCTTATATTATCCTCTGTGGTTAATGGCTAACTTCTATGAACTTATTCAAATGATTTAGTACCAATATGTATTATGTTATATTTAGTATAAATATTTGTATGCCATTAGGTTTAGGTACAAATAAAATCTTTGAAATGTATTCTCTTTGTATGACAGCATGGTGTCATAGCCCCCAACTGTAAAAGATTTTTACTATTTTATAAATTATTTTTAGGGGCTATATTTTGATGAGGATTAGACATAAAAGGAATATAATATCCTTTAATTCACTACAATATAATGGGGTCATTTGTCAATGACATCCAAAAAGCAAAGTAGTTTTAAATTGGCAGCATGTACCTTATGTCCTGCTGAGTTTGTGGTGGGCACCCCGGGTTCTCTCAGAACGCTGTGGGTTGTAGGTCATCTTGTGGTGCGAAGGCTGTGGTTGGCTTCATGGCCCACCTCATGTCATCGGCTTGGCTGGTTGGTGCTGATTCATTTGTTGGGATGAAACACTCCTGTTTCTTATGTATTATTTGTGATCTTAGCTGCTCTCCATAGAGAAGTTCATTTTTGGTTGTATTATGAGTCATTTCTAGGAAATGTCTAACTGGGGCCACTAGTGACCTTCTTGTTTAGTTTCAATTTTTCCACTTTAATAAGAGATTTGAGCATGTTTTTTCTATAGAGTCATTAATTATGTTTGACATGGTCTTGTCTACAAATTGGTGCAGTACCCATTTGTTTCTGCTGGTAAACAATACACTTGTCTCTAATCTTCCCACTTTCAGAGATCACTGCCCCTACTTTTCATATAGTAGGCATCCAGAAGTTGACAGATTACAGGCAAATTATGCAATTTTAGGATGTCATCTCTCCCCGTCTTAGATCATGTTATATGTATATGTTAGTTCCAACATTTACAATTATCATTATTTAGGTGATAATACTTTTTTATTTTATTTGATCACTTCATACTCTTGGCCCAGCAATTGTAATGACTCTTCATTCTGCTTCTGGCGGTTCCAATTGTTGTTCAACCTCTCGGGTCTGGACATTTTGGGTCTCAGTCTGATCCCCAAGGGCCAAGTTTTGAGGGATGAATTCACACTGACCGATGACTTCATCTGAAATATGAGAAAAACCTTGGAGGTTTTCTCAAGAGCATTTTGCTTGCATTATACCGTATCTCGTACAGTTAAATGCGCATGTGATGACCTGTGCAAGCAGCAGAATCGGTATCTCGTACCAACAACAGAATTCTGTTTTACATCAAAGTTGGTATCTCGTACCAAAGTTGATCTTCGTGTTTAAAGTATCTCGTACCAACACGGTATATATGCTCGTTAACATAGCCAGGAACGTTCCTTGATTTCGTTGCACTGTAAATCCTGCAAGAAGACTTACCTTCATTATCCGGAGTATCGGTACGCAAGGGGCTCCGCTCACGGTCGGTAGGTACTGCGTCAATTAAGGCTGCGACTGCGGTTCCGCTCACTGTCGTGACGTGACTCCAACATTTGTTACGATGATGCTGCTTCAACTTTTTACTGGATTTACACAATTTTCTAAATAGTTTTTCTTCCGAAACCATTTTTGCATGCGATGCCGAGAACGCGCGAAAAAAGAAGTGTCAAAGCAGGGTTGCTATTCCATATATCAAAAAAAAATCATCAACTCTAAACCGCGATGTCATTACTAGCGAATGGAGATTACTACATTGTTATAAATTATATTTCAGATCACCGTGAAATAAAATGAAGAAAAAGTTATATTTTCCATTTTTGTTTCGTCCATAGTCCATACATAAGTATATAAAGTAAACGAAATGTTATGGGCAACTTGATAAATCCGGTCACTATGAATAATGGCTGGTCTGTATTAACAATGCCTGTATCAATTGGGCATTTGGGCAATGTAATTATAACTGCATGACTAATTACTTTTCCCGGTCATTATGAATAATGACCAGCCTGTCTTGGGCAAAATAATAGAATAGACGAACTGTATAGTGTTTTTGTCAAAAATAAGGTAGGAGGGTAAGAGGGGTAAGGAGGTAAGGGAGGCAGGTAGAAAAGGGCAATGGTTGACGTAGCGGAGTAAGGGAGGTAAGGGGGTAAGGCGTAAGGGGGACCGAGGGATGAGGGGGCGGGGTGTGAGGGCGTAAGGGGGGCAGGGGGAAGGCCAATGATCGACGTAGCGGGGTAACCTGTTACTTTTTATCCCGAAGTTCCCACGGAATCGAAACCTACGTGGGTGAAACCGCGGGGTGCAATGGTATGCAATGGGGTGTAATGATAAACACAAAAACTACGAGACTGATTTTAAAAATTATTTCACCAATAGAAAGCTGCATTTTCGCTGAGTAACACAGGGTAGGTACTCTTTATCCCGAAAAAATGCACAGTTCCTGTGGGACAGTTCCAGTTCACGCGGACGAAGTCGCAGGCAAAGTGCTAGTCTAAAATATACTCTAATCAAGTTATTAAGAAATTAATGCTCTAGTTTAGCATATACACACATCAAAAGTATCTAGGGATCAACATATATTTTTGCAATAACTTTTCTCCTGATTGATATTAATTAAAATTTTCTTTAAGGATTCATCAAATAAAGTGTTTTCGTTTGTCACAGTAACGATAAACCAAGTCACCTTTGCATTAATAAAGAAATTTGCCATTTTCCTAATAAAGGGATTTTTGACATTTGAACCACTAACATTAAAGTTCGAAAAAAAGACTGAAATAACAGTTTTCTTTAAAATTTTATTGGGTAACTTAAACAATTAATAATCCGTGTTTCTACCGCGAACACTAACAACACAAGAACATCGGTTTGGCATACTCAAAATGAGTTCATCCAAATCACGCTGTGGAATGGCCGCCCATGTTCGTTGCAACAACAAAAAAAGGTCTTCTTGCGACTGGATACCCTCCATATTCGGCAGAGCTCTTCTCTGTAGCATATCCCATGCATGCTCAATCGGGTTCAAGTCTGGCGACTGAGCAGGCCAGGGCAGGACATTGATGTTAGCTGCGGCGAGAGTCTGTCTTACAACTCTTGCGGTGTGCGGTCGTGCATTATCATGCATTAACTGAAATAAGGGACCGATTTGCACTTGTAGAGGAACGATGACGTCTGATACAATCGTCTCAGCATAAATTTGAGCGTTGAGGTTGTCTCTGATCCAAATCAACTCAGTTCTTCCGCCGATCCAAATACCCGCCCATACCATGATGGTTCCACCACTATGAGGATGGACTTCCTGGCAGGATTTTAATCGCTGTTGGCGTCCAGGGGTTCTCCAGTGTCGTATACGTCTTGTATCCGGTCTCATACCAAAACGAGACTCATCAGAAAAGCACACGAAACGCCATTGTTCTTCTGCCCAATTTCTGTGTTCAAGAGCCCATTGATATCGAATCCTACGATTGTGCATTGCTATAGGTGGTACCCGTAGCGGTCTTCGGGAATGAAGGTTCACTTCATGCAAGCGGTTTCTGACTGTTTGGTCGCTAATTAAGTTCCCTGAAGAGTGATGAAGCCTCACGGCTAACATCATGGCGGTTATTGTTGGAGCTCTTCGAGTTAAGATTTGAATGTATCGGTCTTGTCTCCGTGTGGTGCAGCGATACCGTCCTCCATGGCGCTCAGCCACGGTACCAGTGCTTCGGTAACGTGTCCAAAGTCGACTGATAACACTCTGACTTGTATTCAGAGCTAAAGCTACAGTACGTTGCCGGGAACCAGCTTCTATCATTCCCATACGGCTCTGAGCATTTCTTCCCTGCTTAAATGACGTCGCCGCTCCATAATAACGTTGGTTTTAATCAGTAGTAGGGAAACAGTAGCACTAATAATGTCTTCAATGCGTTGTATGTTTTTATAGGGAAAATATTGACAGCTTATTTTCATCTTTTACTCGAATTAGATTGAGAGTTCCTGATTCAAATTATGAAATGCACCAAAAAGGATCCATATAAATTTATAAAATCATAAATTTATTACAAAGCCACATCTCAATCTCAAGAAATCCGCATAAAAATGCTTGATCCCTAGACACTTTTGATGTGTGTATTTTTTTCAAATCATTAACACTAGGTACTCGTTTAGACGTGATCTTCAGTTTAAAATCTTTAACGGTCTGTTGCAGAAAGATAATTAAATTTTAATGGAAGCATTACCCATACAATTTCTATCGTTAAAGTCACCTTTAAAACTTAATGACCTTTTCTGCAACTCAGCGTAAAAGTCGTATATCTGCGCCTTAAGAAGTGCATTTAACTTATTTCTCTAAATGGAGGAAATCTATTTTAAGATTATTTCAATCTTTAATGATACCTGTACACATAATAAACTCACGCCTTTTTTCCATGGAGGTGGACAGAAACTACAGAACGTCACTTACTTCCACCCCATTAGTTAAAAAATTGGAGGAAAGGGGGGAGAAACTTATACGACTTTAGAAGCGCATAACTATGTCACCAAATATTCATCCAAGTTAAACAGTCACTTGGAAACCATTTTCAGACCTATCCAATGATATACATGAAGAGCGCGTATTTTTTTTCATCCCTCAATTTAATTTATGGAGACCCCCTATTTTTTTTTATTTTCGTTTACTCGTCACTCCTAAAAAGGCGGTTCACAGAAGACATTTACTAGAAGTTTCACCCTTCTATAAAGTGCCAATAGTTTCCGAGTAAAATTTCGGTGACGTACAGCTTGACGGGCAGGACGAAATTATAAGGGTTCCATTTAAATATGCTCTAATATTAAAAATATGGAAAACAGAGAGCTGCCAGGTTTTTTATATAATGTAATAAAACCTCTTGTGCCTTCGTACGTACGACTGTAAAGAGTGCAGACGGCAGGAGGGTGAGGGAAAGACGTGTGTTCACACTGAGAACACGGGGACGCACTTACGAGTTAATAAAGATAGCAACAAACTGCGAATAACCCGACAAACAAACAGCCAGACCAGTGTGCAGTGCAGGAATCGAACCTGCGACACGTCGCGCAGAATTTTTCAGGGATTTTGAGTACCTTTCGAATTCTTTTAGCAACTCTTTCGAGTCGGCGCCGATAGATGGCGAGGTTTCATAGAATTTCATACAAAGAATTCTATAAATCGGTTCTGTCGGCTCCTTCGGCGCGTTCGGCTCGGATAAATGGGCGTTCAGCATTAGACTGTATGGCAGTTCACACTCTTAAATCTATAAATAGATAAAAACAAAGTCGCTTTTCGTATCTGTCTGTTTGTTCGCTTAGTTCTTCTAAACTATACTATAGGTTTTAATGCGGTTTTCACCACCATTAAGAGAATTTGTTCCGGAAGGTTTATTAATATTTAGGTATTAATAGGTTCAATTTAACGTAGATACAGCCCAGAAATCACAATGTTTTGACATTTCAGTGCAAGGCAGGGGCGGGTCGTTAGTCTCTAGCTTTTCGCCGCCGCGCACACTGTTACAAAAACTCTTGAGAGCAGACATTTTGAGTGAAGCAAAGCAAGTGATCCGTCATAATATTCTAAAGGCCAGAGTAGAACTCCCGAGTGCCAGTTATGTATGGTTGCTGAGAAAAAAAATCCGAAAGTTCGTCAACTTTAGATATTCCAAAAGTGCAAAAACTATATTTTCTCGAAAAAAGTAAATGTAACTACAAATTTCAAAGCATCATCATAAGAAGCATGTAAAACCGTATTTATTTAGCTTCATCGCATTGCCGAAACCCAAGCCTAACATGAATAAATGCAAAATTTCATTCAAACGGTTTTCACAATTACTTTTCAGAAACAGTGAAACACGTGTTATTTTATTTATAAAAAGAGTATTTTAACAAACTTTGCCACCCCTTTAGGGAAGTAATTTTAAAAAAGTAGGTAAATGTTCAAGGAAAATATAGGTACCTATTTATGGCAGATAACAGCGTAGGTAGTGTTATTTTTAACTGGTAACGCTTTAAGACCGACCCGTTTAGAGTTGGTTGTGTAAACAAACTCGACCCAAATTTCATTCACTTCCAGGTACCTGCCTATTGCAGTAGGTAATGTGAAATTATATATTTTACTAGCTTTCGCCCGCGGCTTCGCCCGCGTGGACGTCGGAAATTATCCCATGGGAACGTACTTCAGGAGTAAACTTTAACTACCATTATATCACTCTCCGGTTCATAACAGTACCTACAACAACATGACAGTACAAACAGACACTTGAATTTTATTTATTTGTAAAGAAGATTATCAATCTTATTACCCCCCAGAAGAGCTGTTTTTTTTTTAAGTCGGTTAAAAATGGTTAAACACCATTTCTTTGTTTGTAACAACGAACCGAAACACCAATTTTCATGACCCTTACTTAAAAACTAACGGTAGGTACACTTATACACATTTCACCTTTAGGGGATGCTTTTTCACAAACCCTCAATTACCTGTTTCTACATACATTTGAAATGAAGAGCCCAGATACTAATTTCCACAACTCTAACTTCAAAAGTAATGGTACTTCCATACAAAGTTTTATCCCCTTTTCACTCTCTTTAGGGGTTGAAATTTCATAAATCCTTAAGTAGTTGTTTCATTAATTGAAACAAAGATCCCAAATACCAATTTTCATGACTCTAACTTCAAAACTAACGGAACTCCTATTCAAACGTTCACCCCCCATTTCTACCCTTTAGGGGTTGAATTTTCAAAAACCCTGAAATACGTATTTGTTTATTTAAAAAGAGAAGCCTAAATACCAATTTACATTGATTTTACTTTAAAAATGAAGGACTTGCATACAAACTTTCATCCCCTATTTCCCCCCCTTAGAGGTGGAATTTCCAAAAATCCTTTTTTATCGGATGCCTACATCATATAAGGAATACATCCTCCAAATTTCATGTTTCTACGACCAGCGGTTTAGGCTGTGCGTTGATCCATCAGTCAGTCAGGATAAAGCATTTTATTAATATAGATAAGTCCTACGTACCAAGAACCGACGACTATATAATACAATAATATGATGGCCATGATTTGTACTAATCTTCATGTCAATCCGTTTTAATAAGAAGGTAAACAAACCCAATTTCAATAAAATGATCACACAAACACTCGCTAAATGAAATTCAGTATTTTTAAGGTTTCAGCTTGATACTTCACCACTTTTTCCAACAACATTCTTTTGATTAGCATTAAATAATTGTATTTGAAAAATAGAAGAAATATCCTAGACTTTCTTAGACGAAAACTGAGGTTAGATTACAGATAAAAAATCATATATTATGTAGGTATGGTATTGAGTGCTGTTTAAAAAAAATTGTTCTATTTATTCAATTAAGGCGACGGTAAATATTAACGGCCGTAAATCATCCGCCTAGCCTTTTCCCAAACATGATTGGGGTCGGCTTCCAGTCTAACTGGTTGCGGCTGAATATCGATATTTTACATGGAGCGACTGCCATCTAACCTCCATAACCCAATTATTGGGGAATACCAAATTGGGGTATTCGAATGTTAGACCAGTACCCCGATCATGAGTTTTTTTGACGTATAGTTACGTTAATGTAAGCATATTTTGAATTGAAAATATACGTTTGCTACACAACATTTATATAAATTAAATACTTAATTAATTTCTCTGTATTTTTTAAAATGTGCAAATTGTATAACATTTTATCAAAATGTTCTAGGGCTGTTGTATTTTAAATTCAAAATATCCTCACGTTAACGATACTATACGTCAAAAAAACTCATGATAGGGGTACAGTTGTCAGACTTTTGGGCTCCTGACTACCCGTAACGACTGTCAAAGATATTCCTATGACAACCGGGACCGACTACTTAACGTGCTCTCCGAGGCACGGAGGGGTCTCGATGTGTTAAGAACGGTCACCCATCCAAGGACTGACCGCGGCAAGCGCAGCTTAACCTCGCAGATGGATCGATCAGCGCGGCTATCATTTAGCCACGAGCCCCTCTTAACGGCCGTAAATCTCAAGTTTTAAATCTCTTATGTCGCCGTCAAATAATGCAGGTTAGTTGTGCAATTTTTTTATGTTAAAGTAGAACATATGTGTACATCAATCGTACCTGTGAATATTTAACTATTGTAGTAAAATACTTAATGAAATAAATTCATGAATTACTGTCTACCCAAAACATAAAAACGTAATTAATTTCAAATCGCTTAAGATATTTTCATGATTTGTTTTGTGTGAAAAGACTATGTTACTACCTATAATATTGCCCGTTACTTTTTTTTATTTTATATTTTAGATACTAAAAAGTAATAATAAGTCTAATTCGGCACAGCGCGCTCCTTGACAGGCGAGTCGTATTGCTCGGTGGACGTATGTCGCGTTGCTTGAGCTCAGCGCAGAACACTCAAGCTATACCACCCAAATCACTCAAGGCCGTTGGCAGTCAGCAGAATCGCGAAAAAAAAATCAGCTGTTCCATACATTTGTGTTCACATAACTCAACAAAATGTATGGAACGGCTGATTTTTTTTTCGCGATTTCAGGTTTGGTCCCATAGTAAAAGTTGTTCATAATGATGAGTACAATGACCCCTTGAAATAGTTCCACTGTCTAACCTGCCACCCTGTATATTTTTAAGAAATTAAGACGCCCTTTACTAAAATAAATAAAACTTGAAATGACGAACATTTATAGATAGGTAAGTACATCCTTTAAGAACTCATGTACAAATTATTATGTACGAGACATGTACTGAAGGAATTACTTCACATTATATACTTGAAGTCTAAAAGATTATACATTTCTGACATTTTGGATAGGTACGTAAGTATTTGGCGGCCATACTCTTAATATCATAGTAAGTAGGTATGCAATGTATATCTGACAGTCTGACCACACATTGTGCCTTTTACCATCAAGCCGCCATTTTGCAAAATAAAATCGATAATTTATAATAAGTACAATTCAACCTCACGTTTTATTTCCAAATGTTTGAGAACGTGTCAGCAAAGCAAGCAATGGACATGAAACTGCGAACGGGTTCGCGTAGTAAATCATGACACTGACATCGTAGTTGCTCTCCTCGACCTAGTCTGCTGGTGAGCCATCTAAGGAGAATTATCGAGAGCAGGGCCATCGAGCTCTTAAGGGGGCATTGTTGACTACCTACCTATTTATTTTAACATTACCAAATAAGAACCCTTTAGATATTCTAACTATTACCTACCTCGAAATTGCCAATAATGCCCAAATGTATAGCTCAATTATTTACCTATACCTACCTAATTATGTATAAAAATATTCGTAAGACCTGAATAACATTCACCAAAGGGAGAGAACAAAATCGTAGCTAGCTAGCTAGTAGATAGTTCATTATTAAAAATATGCGCCTTTCGATTTCAGTCAAGTTGGGTAACTTTGGATTGCCGTGTAACTTTGAATAAATTAGTTGGAAAATTCTTCATTTTTTCTCTCAAAATATTTACGGCAAATAGATAAATAACTACGTAAGACGGTAAAACCAAATATTCTCATGTAAAAAGTGGCATAAAATAGACTGCTTTCAAAAAAGTTTTACAAAGTTTGCTCCGTTTTTTCTTCGCGGGTTGTTGTTTTGTTTTCATTCAAAATCTTACCCAATTAATTGGGTAACATTAAATTCGTATTATATTTATTTACATGTGCGTTCAAAGATGCCCAAAAGTCATGGTAACTTTGAACGGCCACTAAAGTGCGATTACCTCCACAAAAAAGGATAAATTCGTCATTTTAATTAAATTATCCTGAGTTTGGAGAAACACTCATTAATCAATGAAACCTATTTCGACTAATACCGTACCTACTTTTTAATAATATCCGATAAAAATTTAAAAATGG
The DNA here is from genome assembly GCA_948465475.1 of Thalpophila matura. Lineage (NCBI taxonomy): Eukaryota > Metazoa > Arthropoda > Insecta > Lepidoptera > Noctuidae > Thalpophila > Thalpophila matura. The sequence goes on along the minus strand of OX419176.1, from coordinate 13,610,511 downwards.
TTTCATAGTTGCCCCCAAGGCCCCAACTTGACTTGTTGTCAAAACTTCAAAGTTAAGTTAGATTTTTAACCTACCAAAGAAATGATTAAATGCAATAAATGAATCAATGATATGTAAACCACAGATACGTTACCCGCGATCTAAAATGGCGACAAAAAGTAAGGTAATTGCCCACCATTCATTTAGTCATGCACCAACCAGTTTCTTCGCTGAACGTCATTTCTTGCAACATTTTGCGAAAAAATACCTTTTAAACAAGAGGTAGGTATGCTAAGTAAGGCATTCGTTTTCTTTTTGCGCCATTTTTTAGTAGTGTTGTTGGTGTATGACGTGTTTATATATCATATGTCATAGAAATGAATTCTTTATTTTTATTTAGTTTACCAATACTAAACTTAAAAAATAATCAATTTTTAATACGTTGTAGAAAATCACTGCCCGCATTAGACAAATTTCAAAGTCTCAAAGAAATACGTACAAATACCAAACTAGGGAATGCAATCCCGTAAGAAGATTTTAATCCCGGTGTTTGCGGGACTGGACATTCTGAATCCCTCATGGGCAGTAAGACTAGTAAATAAATTATAAACATGACAGTTTAATATTTGAAGAGACTCAAATAAAACAAATTTAATTTAAAAAATATTTTTTATACTTAATGTTTTTCAAAGACAAATACTAATTTATTAGCTTTTAAAAAAAGATTAATAGACATATTTTTTTTTTGAAAGTATGTACTTTTCTTCGCAAAAACCTTTAAGTATTTATTGTTTCGTCAGCTAAACGGCTTCAAAATTTTTATAACATGACCAGCAGCGGAACATGCACTGCTTCCACGCTTGTAGGAACAATCGTCATTAGTATGCATTTTGCTTCTCGTGGATCCCGCCAATTCCGCGCGGGATCCCGTTCAATTTACGACCGGGATTAGTCCTGCACATTGCATGCGGGATCCCGGTATTGCATTCCCTACGCCAAACAAAAAAATTCCATAAGTGCCTCGTCTTGTGAATTTTATCATGAAAAGATAAAAATTCATGACCATAGGAGGCGAATAAGCTTAGTACCTAATCACTGCTTGGCAATTAGTGGCAAAATAGGTACCGTTAAAGAATTCAAGTTAAAGAGTGTCGATGCGTTAAGTTGGATGCCCCTGATGTCATCATTTTATATCTCTATAGCACGCTATGACATCAACATCAAGTAGCTCAGTACCGCAGAAGTGTTGGCGAGCAAAGGTACCTAACATACAATTTATAAAGTTTCAAAACTTTGAAGACCATTTTACAAAAAAATATTTTAAATACTCGAAAACTACGAGTATCGCTCGTTGCGACACTGAATCGAATTAATTACCTCGCAACCGGGCGTAGTATTAAAAAACGGTTTGCGCAAGAGTCGATCCGCACCTTGACACAGATAGCACTCAAACTGTCGTTTTGAATACACAAAAACCGGACGCTGCCTCACTATTTTAAAGTTACTTGTGCACACTCGCACATTATTACACTCATGCAATTGCACATGTCATGTGCCTAGGGAGAAAGTAGTATTCTTAGCTAAATATCAACTCAGTAATATAATATAAATTAATACTTGAGAGTGATAATATGCTTTAATTACTGAATTATTAAAATACATTAAGTATATAATAATAAAGGCGGGTAGACCAGTGATTAAAACTTCCTCACTGTTTTAAGGTTTCTTTATAAAGGGAAGCTCTAAATGCATGGTAAAAATGGCTAGTTTCAGTTGAGGTTAAGACGTGCAAAGTTATTGGCAAACTCCGCGAGACAAAGAAGCTCATACAAATAAGACTACACGTGTTCAAAGTTGCGTAAAAAGCACTGTTTAAACGTGCTTATCTATGTATTGGCAGGAGTGGACAGGAAACGAAGACGATTTGAAAGAAGTTTGGCTTTTAGTTCCAGGTGCGCTGTTTAATGTATTTTATGATATTTGATTTTTTAATTATGAAGATATTAAGACGCACAATATCAATATAATGAAGGAACTAAGAATTATTTTAACTACTTAGGTATTTATGTTTTTATGAGTAAAAAAAAGGACTTGGTATTTTAATCATGTAAGTTTTTATTACATTTACATGTTTGTAGATATTGACACTGGACAGTTATGGATTTGTATTGTAACCGATAGTAGAATTAGGGTTCTTTTAATTTAGACGTTTGGTATCGGACACTCGGACTGCTGCCGTGCGGCATGCAGCCGTACTGCGCGTGCGCACGCACGACAGCAAGACGGCGCTTTCGATGCGTCAACTGTACGGAAGAAAACCAGCCAAGTGCGAGTCGTACTCGGGCACCGAGGGTTCCGTATCATTTTTGGACGTATAAAGTGAAAAAAACCGGACCGCATAACTAAGTTTGTTTGTGAAGGAATTTTGATGATTTTGAAAAAACTGTACTAATTAGGAACATCGTTTTATTTTTGGTGCAATATTTGGATCAATTCCTATCAATTCTAATTATTTCAGATTTTTCGCTCCGTAAACTTCAGAGATAAGGGGGGGGGGGGTATTTTTTCAGACGTTTTTCCTCATATATCGAAAACTGTGAGACATAAAATTAAATAAAAATATATTTTGAAATATGCAGATCAAGCCCTTTCATATGATATGTCACATGACCTAGTACCTAACCCCACTTTGAAATTTTGGATCCCCACTCCGGCCCCTTTTGCAATCAAAATAAAAATATTTTTGGACTTTTTCCATTTGCAATAAAGTTGCACAAGCATTCTTTATAACTGTTCCAAATTTCAAGTCAATAGCATTAGTAGACAGACAGACGAAGTCGCAACATCAGGGTTTTTTTTTTACCATTTTGGTACGGAACCCTAAAAACAGGCCAACTGTGAGTCGTACTCGCGCACCGAGGGTTCCGTACCATCCTTGGACGTATAAAAGTATAATTAAAGAGCCTTTACTTACCCAGAGACGAGCTATAACTTACTGATGCGTAATTCTGACTAAATTAAAATTGGTATAATTGCTAAAAAGTGAAGATAACATAGAAAATAAAGCAATTTTAACTTAGTAGTTAGTAAAACTCTAGAGGATCTTTGCCCTGTGAAGTTTACTAAAACAGTAGGATTGTAAAAGAAAGGACTATAAATAACTAGGTAATGGTTTCTCTAGTCGGTAACTTCTAGTGTTGCCCAAAATCGGTCTTGCAACAATCATTTTCGCAAGATCAAGACCACCTAATTACAGCAAGACTAAGACCAAGACCAAAAATGAATGTACAATACTAAAACTAAGACTACGACTATGGGTATTGACGCAGAACCTAGACCAAAGACGGGGTTAGACTCGTCTCGGTCTTGCATTTGGGCAACACTAGTAACTTCTAATGGTTTATCACTGAGACTGCTAATTATACTCTTCGCTTTATTCTCCATTAACTAAGCAGCACACCTTATTATCTACGTGCGTCTATGCGTAACTTTATAGCTGTCATCATAAAAAACTTCACTTTGACAGATAACCTAAACTTCATTCCTAATTTTTACGCGCTAATATGCGGTCATGTTCGATGAAATCTTTATTAAATAAGTAGGTATGTAGGTACACTTTTTTATTGTATTTAGGATGTGTTACCTAAATAAAGTAGGTTTGTTACAAATGTTACGATGTGTGACAGTGTACCTAAATCATTAGTAACAACAACTTATTACAGAAAAAATTCTGTAAGAGATTCCAATACTTTTGATAATACCACAGAAAAAACTGAGTAGGTATTTTGCATAATAAAATGCAGTCCCGTAAAATATTCCCAGTATAGGTATACGTACCTAGATCACGTACATAGTTGTCTAGAAATTGATAAAATTAATTATCTAATTTATTTTCTATGCAATATAAGAATATTTTCTTGATTGTGATTATTTGAGAAATCGTTTATGTTATTCTAGTTAATACTAGAGACAACACTTACTGTATACATAGGTATATTCCGTATCAATCACGGATTCACTTATGGAAAAAAAATATTCTTTTATTGCATAGAAAATAAATTAGATAATTAATTTTATCATTTTCTAGACAACTATGTACGTGATCTAGGTACATACCTATACTGGGAATATTTTACGGGACTGCATTTTATTATGCAAAATACCTACTCAGTTTTTTCTGTGGTATTATCAAAAGTATTGGAATCTCTTACAGAAATTGTTCTGTAACAAGTTGTTTTTACTGTATTTAGGTACACTGTCACACATCGTAACATTTGTAAAAAACCTACTTAATTTAGGTAACACATCCTAAATACAATAAAAAATGTTGATCTATTATTGGTTATTAGAAATGATATTTATTACTTACAAGAATTAGTAAAGTTATCACTTTAACAGATAATCTAATTGTTGGTCACTGTTTTTAGGCCTGGAGGTTCACATATACTTAATACTATATATACCTACCAATATTATTTGTTATGAAATTGTAAAATGTACCTATATAGTTTTTATTGTAGGCCACAAATATAAATTAAACATTGGGTTGTAATTTTAATATAGAAGAAGACTAGAAGAAAACGATTCACTCGTGACTTGGAGACACCCAGATTGTATCTGTTGGGGAACACCCACTCGGGCAGCGCATTCCACTGCTTGGCGGTTTTCACAATGAAAGTGGAATCAAAGCGCTTTGTTCGGGTTCTCGGTATATCTACCATGAACCGATGGCGCCTTGTCGTGCTTCTGGCCGTCCGATAGAAGAAAGGGCAGGAGAGAATTAGATCATGCAGATCAGAAGCACACTCTCCGAAATGTATCCGGTAAAAACCCGATAGACTAGCAACTTTGCGCCGATGCTCAAGACTTTGGAGCTTGGTCTGAACAAGGGAGTCGTTGTTGATGAGCTTCTTGGCACGCCTCGCAATGGACTTTCCAACGCCTCAAGCTGGTACTTGGCTGAGCCATCCCAAAGATGCGAGCAGTACTCCATGCACGAACGAACCTGTGCTTGGTACAGTTGAAGCAACTGTTCCGACGTAAAGTACCGCCGCACCTTCGAGAGGATACCCAGCTTTTTAGCAGCCAATTGAGCTTTGGACTCAATTTAGGAGCCAAAGTTGAGGGTTGACGTCAGAGTAATGCCCAAGAGCTCAAGATGGTCAGTTATCGGTATGGACACATCTCGAAAAGTAGGAGCCAGTTGGAATGGCCTTCTTTTGGCGGAGAACAGACACGCCTGGGAAGACCCAGGCGTGTCTGTTCTCCGCGTCTCCGTCTCCGAGTCTCCGATCGGGGCGATGCCAACCTAGTCACGTTCAATGCAGCTAAGAAGCTGCATTGAACGTGACTAGGTTGGCATCGCCCCAATCGGAGACTGCCTTAAGGGCCAAATTCAAGCGCTCGACCATGGCCTCTCTCAGAGACTGGATTTGGGGTCCAATGGTCCGTGCATTGGCTATGTAGCTCTCTACAACAGTGCTGTCGTCTGCATACCCAAAGGTTCCGGGATTTAGCAGGTCGTTGATATGCAGCAGGAAGAGCGTCTTCGAAAAAAATGTTCATCCCTGCTTCACATGTAGGGCAGCTACCCTAAAAAAATGTTTTCCAAAATTTTATTTTACCACATTGTCGGCGTAATTGATATATACACACTCCTACAAAATTACAGATTTCTAGTACTAACAGTCTCTTAGCAAAACCTCGGACAGACAGACAGACAGACGGAAATGACGAAACTATAAGGGTTCCTTGTCAGAATTACGAAACCCTAAAAATTAAGTCAACTAATAATGGCTTGTTAGTCTGTGTTTGCCATGCAAATCTTTTGTCGGTTGATTCATTAATTGGGTGCTTGCGGATGAGACGCTTTTTTGCGCTTTCTTGCTTATTCTGCGCTTATGACAAGGTATGTTTTCTTGCACTTTATCTACAGTTTAATAATTTAGCCACATCTCCGCGGTCACTTTATAAGCTCTAATCGTCTAATCTATCAGTCTTCTTTGCAGAAGCAATAATTACATCAGACTATGATGATGGCAGCTGGTATAAAAGAGCCTTTAGGACGTCTAAGAGTGCCGATAGTACTTTAGAAAATCTTGGGTAGGTACCGTGGTGGTACCTACGCCGGATATTCTCAAGAATCGGTATCTGGGGATACTGATGAGATGTTGCCGCGAAATAGGGGTAATGATAAGAACTACAAAACCTGCTCCAATTTATATGACTAGAAATTCTTTTGATACAAGCTTATTTTTGAAACAACATTAAAGTAGAAACTAGCACTTAACCATAATATGTAAATAAATGAGAGATTTTTTATTGCACAAGGTTTAAAATGTGAGTACCTATATGATACGTTCTAGCTGTGTTGATCTGGTTGATATCATTCACCATCCGGTCAATACAAATGTAGTGTGCAACAATAAATAAAATTCTAGTGAAAGCAAAAAAAATTAAGAGTAGGGTCTTTCAAGATTCAATTGAAAATGAGCGACATCCCGCATTTAATGTCGTTAGGCGTAGCTGACATAAGAGGATGGTCCATTTCACGCCAACTAAACGGATTACCGACACTTAGCCGCGATGGAAATCAATATTCTGAAGGTAGATTCATACTTTGTCTATAGCTGCTTATAATATTAGTCTTTGGAGACCTCAAAATCGTAGCTACCTAATTATCCTCGGACCTTAAAAGTATCTAACAATTAAGGGCGCTCTCGGAATTTTGTCTCCTCTCTTGCTCGCACAGAACCATTTTTAAGAATGTTGATTGAAAAGATGCGTTTTTGAATAATGTTATCTAATAGTGAACTACAAAATAATATTAATTCTATAGCTAATCTACTGTGATATCTAATAAACAAACTTAAAAAACAATTATGATCTGTTTGTGAGTTTTTTTTAAATCATGAGTTTATAATACTATAATTAATATCATTTTGTTCACTATCAGATTCGCTATCAGAGGCCCGCCGTACCCCGATCATGAGTTTTTTTGACGTATAGTATCGTTAACGTAAGCAACGTATTTTGAATTGAAAATACAGCAGTCCTGGAACATTTTGATAAAATTTTATACAATTTGCACATCTTAAAAATACAGAGAAATTAATTAAGTAGGTATTTAATATAAATAAACATTGTGTAACAAACGTATATTTTCAATGCAAAATATGCTTACGTTAACGATACTATACGTCAAAAAAACTCATGATAGGGGGGGTACAGATTACATTTTCAAAGGGCACTGGCAGACGCCCATAGAACGCTGGGCCTCAGATTGTGTAAGTCGGTACAGATATGAAATTAGTTTGGTGTGATCGAGTATTTCAAGAGTATTTAAATTCATTTTTTATTTGTTTTTGTACGTAATTGGGTTAAAGAGAAATATTCTTATTTCTGACAGTGAGGTTAAGTATGGTGTGAATGATCCAGTGAAGTACAGCCCGACTAATGAGTTCTCAATTCAAAGGTTTTAGTTGCTGTCACCATGATATTCTGTGGAAGCACGCGCCAGCCAGCATGCACCCGTTTTTGTTTTAGTGGTTTTTTCAAAATGTCAATGGCATAATCATTTTATTTCTTATTTATTTCGATTTTTGATTCCAATTCTTAATCTCTAAGATAAATTAGGCAAAGAACAATTAAAATATATTTTTATTTTTGGTTAAGCTTTTATTACTGTACCATATCAAGCCTAAAACTGCCGACGTCCTTTCATCTTTTCATTTAAAATTCTTAAAATATATATTATGGTTCTGTACGAGCGAGAGAGGTGCCGACATGATATTCTGTGGAGGCACGCGCCAGCCAGCATGCACCCGTTTATGTTTTATTGGTTTTTTCAAAATGTCAACGGCACTATCATTTTATTTCTTATTTATTTCGATTTTTGATTCCAATTCTTAATCTCTAAGATAAATAAGGCAAAGAACAATTAAAATATATTGTTATTTTTGGTTAAGCTTTTATTACTGTACCATATCAAGCCCAAAACTGCCAATGTCCTTTATGGCCCTCTGCCGGCCTAGCATGACCACGATAGAAACGGGTTTTGTCTACATAGAAATAGACATAGTGACAGATTTCATTCATAAAACGTAGAATTGTTTCTACAATCTGTCACTTTGTCTATTTCTATGTAGACAAAACCCGTTTCTATCGTGGTCATGCTAGGCCGGCTGCTTTGAGTTTTTAGTATTTTTAACTAAATTCCCTATAAGTCTTATTTCGTTTTGCAAGGGTTTAAAAAAATGGCCCTCAATCCAGATGCACACCATATTATGTTACAATCCGTTTGCTTGTTTGAGGGAACACAAAATCGGATATACATACCCACATACATACATACATACTAACATACATACCTACCTACTAACATACAGGTGAAACACTATACCCTCCTTTTGGGCTTCGCCGCAGTCGGGTAAAAAGACATTCTAACGACTGAATATAGTTCACGCGGATTTGTATCTACTAATACCTACTCATTTATAGTCTGGGTATCTTATGTGTTTTGATAGCATGTTTCGGGTAAATTAGGAATTTCAGCATGAAAAGTATGTCGCAGTTGTTGGCGCCAACTGATGTATGCCAGGTCACGAGGGCTGGGCGTCATCCGTATTATTTTTACTGGCCCATCAGAATGTGGCTCGCTTAAGCGTTTATTAATTCGTTTTTACGTTATATGTACATTGTTATTTAAAAACCCTTAAAGCTACAATGTATTACAATGGCTATGCAATATGCATACAATACACTTAATACATTTTCCCCGCTATATTACCACCGCATGACCTAATTAATCTTCAGTTTTATAATATTTACATGCCACGTGCGTAGCTATTATTAAAATAGTTCTAATTCAAATTACTATCCGCCTTCCTTATAAAAGATGATTAAATTATGTAGCTCTTAACTCAATATTGCAATCTCTATTCATTGGCATAGAAATGACAAGGATAATTGCAATTTGGCATAATTAAAAAACATTTCATGTTTTATTTGAGTAACACCTAACTAGGATCCAAGAGCGAGCGAAGCGAGCTCGGGAACTTGGACACCCCGACACGGACAGGTTAGGTTCGAAGGGGTTGACGGGGGCTTCAGTGAGCGACCAAGCGAGCGAACGAAGCCCCCGTCAACCCCTTCGTGTTAGGTTACTTTTAACCTTGCAGACAGAAATAGGACCCCGCGTAGCGCGGCTCCGTCGACCACCTTCCTCCCCTTGTAAGTCCAAAAAAGTTGTATTTTGTTTTACATTGACACTGTAATTTAAATATCAATCTCAGGTAGTTAATTCAACATAAAACACGGTAACATTAATCTGCTGCTACGGTAGTTTGCAATTATTTTCGTCTGGTATCACTGCTACTCCAAGGCTACTCCGGTTCCCAACGGCGTTATTTTTGGGAGCCGCCGCCGGCTGCGGAGGCGCTCCCCAAATTTTAACCAAAAGGATAAAATTGTGTAACATATTTGGATGAAATTTTTAAATAAAATTCGAGTACATTATTTGGTGCATGCGTGACCTTTTTGGGTAGCTCAGCGATTATTCTGAAGATACTTGCCTTTTTTAGGATATCAGACTTTACGTTTATTGGTGATAATTTCATATTAAAATGGGGATTAAATTCTGGTAAGTACTTACGATTTTTTGGGCGTTATATTTCATTATATCTGGTAATTGCTTAAACCTAAGCCATTGTATATTAATCAGTGGTTAAAATAAGAGGTGTTTATAAGGAGGTATGGTAATAATTACTGAATTTTAAATTTCAGTATTTTGCATTGTAGTTTATGCCTACACGATAAATGTAGTTAAATTCAATATGATTGTGGGATCTTTGTTTGTATTGCGTATTTAATTACAAATGTGTGTGTACGTGTGTTTGTGTACAGACTGGTGGATGTTCGTTTGTGGACGATACAAACGATTGCTACTCTGACGCGTAACTAGGTCACTAGGTCACAGACGAGGTCCGCTGATAGTAAAGAGCTGTTGTTTCGAAAATTTCGTACAGTTTTATACAATACAAAGAAATACATATTGACCATATAGACACCATGTCGTCAAGCACAGAACCATGGGAAATAGTTTAATACACTATCATAACTACAAAATAAGATAATGATTATTATTCTAAACCATACCTACCTACATACAACAAAATTATTTCGATATTGAAAAGTGGATAGATTTTGTAGCGATAGATAAAGGTGGCTTTAGGTTTGAAATTTAAATAATTCATCTACGTAAATTAAATTTTATGTTTGATTAAAACGAGATAACAGTTCTTGTGGGACCTCCTTAAGATAGTGTAATTCATTGACAGTAAATGAAAATGAGATAAATAAATTAAACAGTGGAGTAGTTAGCTCGAGCGCTGTGTACATTGAAGTGTGCGTGCTGTAAGTTATTTGTTCTATTTTAATGTTAGTCGAACGCACCAACCTTGCTCCACATTCAAGATTACAATTAAATAAAAGCCGCGTTTCATGCATTTGAATCATTTTACATACAATACCTA